>VXBZ01011778.1:31432-58768 GCA_013399135.1 Heliornis fulica
AGCTTTACTTTTTTTATCTCAAGAAACCTAAAATTTCTATTTAATATAATGCCTCCAATATCCTAAATCACTACATAGATGCACCCAATGCCATCACTAAAAAGAGACAAATATTTTGTCCCTTGAGATTCTATATGGTCTAAATGGATTGAACTACTAAGTTCAGAGTGTGGCAAAAGAATCTCACAGGAACTGCAATTCTCAGAAGGCAGCCTTTAAGGTATGGATGGGTACATACATGTTTTAAGATGCCTATAAAAATAAATCATTTTACTTATCCTTGGTTTTCTCCTTTTACCTCTTTTCTCTCACATTTGAGGTCTTTTTAACCTTGTGCTCTGCTTTTCAATTGTTTCTCTTAATTTCTTCTAGTCCTTTATTTGTCCCTAAAAGTATTTGTGCTGATTCTTATTCTATGGGCTTTTAATCTCCACAACAGGATCAACCTCTGCTACATAAGATGGCATTAAATTATGTGAAGAACAAAACACAGCGTGTGATGTCCACTGTGAGGAAACAAAAAAAAACCACAAACAAACCAAAACCAAAAAACAACACACCAAAAAACCCCCAAACCAAACAAAGAAACCCACACACCAAAAAGAACCACATCCCACAAAACTACTTTCCATAAGAGGAAAATAAATCATTAAGACTTGCCACTGATTTATAATGGGCAAAACCAGGCTTTTAACAGAAGTAACCAAAGATTTAGTGCCAGTGTTATTGAATGGGCCTGTGGATTTTATTCCCTCATTGAACCAATTTTGATAGTTTGTGCCATCTAAATTACAGTAATACAAGGACTTTGAGTAATTCCTGTAGTAGTTTGTCCCTATCACCAGCTTTTTTTCTCAGTAGCATACCTTCTATACAGATGACACACACCCAGAAAAGAAAAATAATCTGCAGAGAACATGATAATTTCCTTTTGAAAATGCATTTGTTAAAGTTATATGAAAGGATAATTGGGAGCATTTTTATAGGTAGGAATTGGTTCATCAAATAGGCTTCAGTTTAAGTAGGCTTTTGCTAACAATTTCTAGGGGGTCATATGAAGTGAGCCAAGAACGGTATTTCGAGCCTACCTCAATGATTATGTTAGCAAAAAATCTAGAAATCCTTGAAGGTCATAACTTTCTGAGTCTGCCAAAAGCTTTTACCCTGCATAAGGGGACATGAAATATATAGAATGGTTTTTAGAACTTCCTTCCACAGATGTTCCCAGTTCTTTCAGACTGTTGTGACAGCATCAGGCTTTGTTTACACAGCTCTATGAAAGTGTCTGGGTATGCCACACATCAATTTCATTTGAATGTACCTGCTACTGTGATAATACACTATTCCTCAAGCTCTTGCTACAGAACTGGTTCTCTGGGGCTTCCAAATTGTTTGTGACATCCTTGAGATAAGAGTTTGCTCAGAAGATTCCATGCAGTCTCTGCTTTTATAT
Source organism: Heliornis fulica (assembly GCA_013399135.1). Lineage (NCBI taxonomy): Eukaryota > Metazoa > Chordata > Aves > Gruiformes > Heliornithidae > Heliornis > Heliornis fulica. The sequence goes on from VXBZ01011778.1 coordinate 32,886, forward strand.
AATCTAATATGGTCACAGCATTTACAAATTATGAGAGTGGTATGAATGATCAAAGTGACCTGAAATATTTCAGTTGCAGTGTGATATACTATTAAGAATATTCCTTCATCTACTGGGTAAAAAAAAAACTATCAAATGATACACATTCATTAAACAACAATGGAATCTGAATGAGTAGATTAGCAAATTATCTTTTACTTGAATTATATTCATTCTGTGCAACATAGGAAAAAAAGTATCTTGGAAAAGTTAGCGAAATATATTTTTTCATTAGCACATTTCAAAGAAAAGAAAGCTATTAGTTTCCTCAATAAAAATTACTACACTTCAGACTTACTTTTGCAGTGGAAAAGAGAACTAAATGAAGGACTGTTTCTCACCGTCATTGCATCACAAAGGCACAGACGGTCTTTAAGATAGGCTTGAAAGAAACAGATGATATAATTTTTTTGGGTGCCAAGTAATATTTGATTCCAAAAATTACTGGTCTAGAAAAATACAGAAAAAAAAAACTTTTAACAACTTTCTGTGAGGGAAACAACTCTGCAGACACCAAGGGAAGCAAAGAAGGGGGAGATGGTGATCCAAGCTCCATAGAAGAGATTTCCCTGCAGCCTGTGGAGAAGACCATCATGAGGCTGGCTGTCCCCCTGCAGCTCATGGAGGTCCATGGTGGAGCAGATAACCCTCCGTGGAGGACCCCACACTGGAGCAGGTGGATGCCCACAGGAGGCTGTGGCCCATGGGAACCTGTGCTGAAGCAGGCTCCTGGCAGGACCTGTGGCGCCATGCACAGAGGAGCACACACTGGAACAGGCTTTATGGCAAGACTTGTGACTCCACAGGGGATTCACTCTGGAGCAGCCTGATCCTGAAGGTCTGCACCCCATGAATGACACATGCTGGGGGAGTTTGTGAAGAGCTGTAGCCCATAGGAAGGACTCATATTGGAGAAGTTGATGGAGGAGTGCCTCCTACAAGAGGAACCCCACGCTGGAGTGGGGCAACAGTGTGAGTTCTCCCCATGAGAGGAAGAAGAAACTGCAGAGTCATGTGATGAACCAACTACAACCCAAATTCCCTGTACACATGGGCTGCTTTGGAGGGAGGAGGTAAAGAAATTCAGGAGTAAACCTGATCTCAGGAAGAAGAGAGGAAGAGGGAAGTGGGAAGAGGGTGTTTTAAAAATTTGGTTTAGTTATCATTATCCTGCTCTGATTTGATGAATTGATGAATTCTGATTAAATTTTTTCTAAGTTGAGTCTGTTTTGCCTGCAACAGTAACTGGTAATCTCTCCTTGTCCTTATATCAACTCATAAGCCTTTCTTTGTATTTACTCTTCCCTGCCCAGCTGAGAAAGCGAGTGACAGAGCTGGTTTGGGGTAAACAAAACAGCTGTGGGTCAACTCACTAAAACAAACCAATAAGCATCATTTACTTTACAATATTTTCCTTGTATTTTCTTCCTATTTTATTTTTTTTATTTCAAAGAGCTTTTAAGAGGAATTTAATCTTTGAGAAGTGTTGGAAGAAAATATACCCCATTGAGGCTCTATCCAGTCTGTGACCCCAGGTCCAAACAGTGGTGAAGCTGAATATGTGATCCTAATAGATATGTGCACAGAGAGCACACTTCTCTATATGTCTATCTATCTATCTCACATAAAAATACATATAGACCTACATACATACATATATATTCACACACATGCACACACATGGTTGGCCACTGATCAGATAGATATGCAAAGCACTCACACAAACAGGGACCACCAACAGCTTCATCTTGCTCCACTGTCTGGCTGGACTGGCTGGAGGTCCAATGGTGAGAAGATATATATAAAATGTATATATTATAACTATGTATATTACATATATTATACATAACATGTAAAAATGTGTGTATATAGTATAACTGTACCTAGTTCATGTCCCCAAGAAACAGCAAGCTCAGCATTTCCTCTCAAGAAAGAAAATTCGAGAAGTCTGGTCCTGCCGTTTGTCTAGGATAAAAGGATAAAACATGATTTCTCCTTTGCATTTCCATGACCAAAGAGATAGTATGAGTTAGTATGAGTCAGTAAACAAGTAGTTTGCATTCTTTTAAAGTGATAGTGGATTGTGGATCATAATTCCTACCTACCTAACTTTATTTTGTATAGTGACTCACCATAAAATATAACAATCCTAGATTGGCAGTTGAAAGGTGGATTTTAGCTGCTCTAAATGTCTTCATTTAGTTGAGCTATAAGTTCTCTGAGTAAAAGAATATCTCAATTCACTTTCCAAAGAGTGTTATGAGACATGAGTCCGCAGAGACATCTCAGAAAGCTCTCAATCCTACTATCATTTTTTTTCCTAAATTTTCATCTGCACTGTACTCTAGCAGTCTATTTTGTAATGATTTTCTAGTGACCAGTTGCTGACCAGCTTGACAATTTTATCTGAGCTATGGGAAGCAAGACAAGTCTCCACAACCGTGTCTGATTTTGTAACCATTTCTCACCATTTCCTAGGATTTTGTGATTAAAAATCTGTAACAAGTTCCTTTGCCCACTGTTTCTTATCCTGAATATAAACATGTTACATTGCACTGTCTGGTGTATTGCTAAAATGTTGTGCCTTTGAGTAATAACATTCAAGTTTTGTTAATCTTGGCTTGACACTGTAAACAGTTTAATTTACAGTTAGCTTTTACAGAGATACACTGATCGCACCATGTATTCGTAAAGAGCTGGTACACATTTTGAAAAAAAAAATGGTCTGCTGCAAACTGTTTCATATAGTAATTTTGGGGAAAACAATGAACAACTTGCCATATTCTTCTCATTTCTGGGATTTCTGTCCCTGAATAACTCTTTTGCTTTCTTTAAATTTCCCTTTTCTACCACCTGCCATTAGCAGGGAGGTAGTTTTGGATCAGATTCTAAATGTATCTGTTCTGACTGCTGTTTTACTTCCTTAATGGCAGCAAAGATGAAATAGAAACTGCATTTAATGACTTTGCAGTTTTCAACAGTAACATGAGAGGCAAAAATGTAGTGCCCATCTGTTAAAAGCAAAAAAAAAAAAAANTATTTATAAACCTGTTTACCTGTTGGTAAACCTCTACTAGAGCACAAGGTGATGAGTAAGAGCATACATGGATATGCCAAAATTGGGTAGTGTTAGACCAATCTTATTTTTTATGTATGTCTTTTACTGCAGGGTAACAGGTACTGTGAATACAGAAAGAGCAGTGGCTGACAAATATCTTGGTGTTAGTAAGGCTTCTGACATCGTTTCACATGACACTTCATAAACAAATTTAGGAAGCAGGGTTTAGTTTTCAGAAACAATGAGTGCAAAGCTGGTAGGAAAAGAACATTCAGACAGTGATAATCAATGAGGATGGCAGGTTTCCACACCAATCTGGTTTGATGCTCTACTTTTCAGTACTATTTTTCAATATCTAAGTTTTAAATATCAAGAAAATAAGAAGACTGGTAGGCATGTGGCAGAACACACTAGGAAGGTAATGAGTGCTAGAGAATAGGCTGGAATTCAAAATATTTTTTTTTAAAGTGGAGATACATGCTAAAAAGTATTGGATGCTGTTCAAATAAGGACAAACACAAGATCATTTACAAATAATGAAGAACAAATCTGGGCATGCTGATAGATCAGAAAATGAAAAAGAAAGAGAATAAAAAAATCACAGACTGCATCCAGGAAAAGCATTTTCAGAAGAGACAAGTAAAAAAAATATATGTTTGTGTAAAAAGCATTGGTGTTGTATACAGTACTGGCCACCCATGTTTGCAAAAGATTTATTCATGCTGAAGTAGACTTGACACAGAAATACTTCTAGGAACATGTAGGGAACAGAATGCCTATTTTGAAGAAGAAAAATGGGTTCCTTCCTTTTTCCTGCAAAACAAAGGGTAAGAAGATATAACTGGGGAGATAAATCACTTTCCCATAACTTATATTACATACATAAACTTCAGGGAGAAAAAAAGAGCACCCTATTTAAGGTAAAGGATGATGCTGACACAAGAACATGATGAATATAAACTGCTTCTGAACTAAATTAGGTTGTAAATTATAACACTTCTAACCATCAAAGGCGTGATACTTGCTTGGAGGGGGTGGGGAAATTCAAACCTAATAAGCTAATTAAGCTCTGTCTCAAAGCTAGTTAAAGGAATTATGATGAACTAGTTGCTTGTTATAGCAGCTAGTCTTCATGCTTCAGTAGAAGCATGAAGCTTCCAGTTGCAAATTCTTCATCTTAAATCTAAATTTAAAGTACATACAGTGGCTGATATACTTCCTTTAGGAGTCTGTACATATATTCTCACAGCAATACAATTCTGACTGTCCCTGGCACTTCCTGGGAGTGCAGTCTGGTCTATGACATGCCTTAGGCTGCAGGGGACACCATCTCTTGGCATCTCACCACCACCCTGCACTGATTTCAGGCACGCTGAGTAGCAGCTTGGGCCCCTGTGCACCCACACACACCCCCATGCCAATACCCACATTAATTGCCTTGCATTAGTTTGTATGCCCTGGTGGAAGCACTCCTCATCCTTGGGCATAAGTCAAGAAGGAAGAGAGACATAGGTCTGCCAGTCTTACCTGTGAGATTTCCTGCTAAGCAGGCAACTATTCACTTTGTGATTTGGTTCCCAGTTACAGCTGACCAGGTACACATCCCTCTCCTTCCTACCATGCTGTCCACCAAACATGTGCCTTCCTGGGGTTAAACTGCACATCACTGAGATCTCTGCTACTGCAGTTACACTGCTTTTGGTGAGCAGGATAGACAGGTTAAAGGTGAGGAAGTGAAGGGCGTCTTGTAGGAAACTGCTTATTGAGAACATCATCTGATTTTCTCAGTTAACGCCCTGGCTGGGGAATTAGTGGAACACCTGAGAGTGTTCGAACAAGTGTTGCCACTGCAATTAAAGGAGAGCTCCTTCAGCTTCTCCCAGCTCAAAAATTTACACTTACGTTTTTGGGGTTTTTTTTAATTTCAAGGAGAGAAAATTCTGCACTGAGTATTTGTATATGTTCAGTCTCAAAAAGCACTAGAAAGTTTTGGGAGAGGTAACAATAATTTTCTTTTCAAATTGAGAAGAACTTTCTGAATATTAATGAATAATTATTTTCTCAATATCCATTTTTAATAAATATGGGTTAAGTTGCTATATTAATGAAAATATTAACTCTCCTTGCTATACTAATATGCAAAACTTCCTATTAGATAGAAAACTCAAAGATGTAGAACTCAGAAATATATTCTTAACAACATAAGAAGAAAATAAAATGCAAAAACATTCGACATAATGAAAACATTTTCAATCTAGTCATGCTATCTTTAAAAACAGAGATATTGTAATAAGAAATCATTCCAAATATTTTACTTAAATTTTTTCAGGGATTTAAACTAACATAATACGAAGTGGAAGACTCTATTTATTGCTTCTGGGACTCCACTAAGGAATTATTCATTCTCACTTTCTCCACTTAAAGCACTTCATAGTTGCTACTTCAGATTTATCGCTGTTCCTTGCAGTTACTCCCAGTCAAGGAAAAGTATGCATGCATACACACATACACACATATATATTTACATATTTTTTAAACCATGATATAAATGGAAATTATAGAGAACAATTATACAGAATAGTTTTTCAGGATCTGTGTTTCTGAGGTTCTATAAGTAGAGATTATTTTTCTTGACATTCTGAGACTCTGCCATATTGACAGAAAATGGAAGCCTCCAGGAATGCCTGCAATTAGATGGACATTTTATACAGTTAAATAAGGAACTAAAGTATTCATTAGAACTACCATCATCTTTTAGAAGCACGCACATATATGTGCATGAAGAGAGAAGGAAGTATCTCTTAAAACTGTCAGTAAAGAAAAAGTATACGCAACATTCAAAAACATCAAATTAATAAATAATTTGGTTTTCCACATTTATATCTACCCTCTGCAGACATACTGAACAACCCCAACATATCTGAGTAATCATCTGTCAGTGGAATAGGTTTCTTGGAGAAGTGGTCATGGCACCAAGTCTATTAGTGTTCAAGGAGCATCTGAGAAATGTTCTTACATACTATGCTTTAGTTTAGGTAGTCCCTGCAAGAAGCAGGGAGTTGGACTTGATGATTCTTACGAATCCCTTCCACCACACGATATTCCATAACTCTATGATTGTATGATTCCGTAATGAATTTTCATGTTTGCCGGACGGGGCCCAAAATTATTTTTTATACTTTGCTCTACACAAGGTAATCACATTTCCTAATCTATTCTTTAATGCTGATAAAAGTAAGCAAAAGTAAATACATAGCTTGGAACATATGAGAACACTAGTACTATTCATATGGGATAAATGAATATCAACCTTCTTGTTAAAACCACAGATAACTAAATATCCTGGTTTTAACTTTCCCCATTTAATTAGTATATACTTTATGTCAATTAGTTATTCATAAACACTTGGGAACTAGTTCTTTCCTCAGATATATTGGTATAAATCAAGAATTATTCTGTTATACACAGCTTCTAAAATAATTTTGAGAGGAGAATAAAGCCCAAACCAGCACAACAGGACAGGGTGTAAACATGAGAGACTGCACAGATTGAACAGGTGGCAGATTTCAAAGGCAGATGTTTAAAAAAAAAAAAAGTTTGAAAAATTATTTGATTTTCAAAAGGTTTATGCGCTTTCCTGGATGGAATCCACTCCTATTAAAGCCAATTTTCCATTCATTCTAAAGTGCTCTAAGAGTTTTTGCAAATCCCACTTGGAATACACTGCTCTCAGTTGTTATTATGAGGAGCTGGCTAATCCATCAGCCTGACAGAGAGAGAAGCTGCTACAGCTCCATGATCCCTGGTCCAGCTTTCTAACAAGCACACAGGTACACATGCACAAACATAAAACACTGGCCAATCAACACAGAAAACAAAGCACTCATGTAAATGTAAACAGTGCAAATGGACCCATCCTTTTTTCTGGGAAATGTGTATATATCATTTGGATCCCTCCAGCAGCTGGGCTAAGGCTGCCCAGTAGCTCTCCTGGATACCAGCACCCCAGATGCTGGCATCTGGGCATAGGACCCCCCATGGCCAAAGCACCATTCCAGCACTGGTACTCTAGCCAGCATGCACACACATGCACCCACATTCCCACACACACTAGAGATCTCTCCAGTAACTATCCTGCCACACTCGGTCTGTTCAATACCTGGCCCTGCACACCCTGGTCTCACAGCTGCCTCATGCATAGACACACACATACATGCAACACATACACTCACATGTGACACATGCTGTATCTACTAGCTAGTTCCGATACAGCGCCCCTCCAGCAGCCCATCCCCCCTGGTCCCTCTAGTGTCCAACTGTCAGACTCCCTGGTCTCTTCAGAATCCACCCAGACCTATGGCCACTTCAGTATCTGTCTGGCAAGCCTCTACCGCTACTCACTGGCTAGTGAAGCTTGATGCACACCGCTGATGGCACACTGATATACACACAATGCACATGTTCTCTGCTCATTCTGGTTCCTCCCACCACAGACACACAGGCCCTTGGGACCCGTGGTGCCACTCCAGCTGCTGCACTTATAACTCCAGGAACGTCTATACAGGAAAAGGAAACCTGCACCCAGGAAAAGATTTAGGAATGGAGTTTAAGGAGAAGACAGGACAAACTGTGGTGATCAGGTGTAGGTTATAGCTGGACAACCATGCTGACCAGCCCACTGCACACATGACTGAACCTTTTAATCCCCTTTTTCCTTTGTTTTACCATGCTTGTTTCTTACCAATCTGCTTTGGGCTGTCCCTTTGATCCTTCCCCTGAACATGCCACAGTAAAACTTGAAAAAGTGCAGAAGGGTCTTCCTGACATCCTGTGATGACTCCCACATCCCCAAAAGCACTAATCACCTCCCACTTATTGACTGAGGGATCAGGTTAGTGGGTGCCATCTCAGGGCAGTGGGATGAAGTCCCCATAGGATTGCATGGGGAGGAGTCACTTCAGGCTCCCTTTGCTCTGATGAGTTTGTTGGGGTTCCCCCAACTGTCACTGCTTCTCTGAGCTCATTTGGGTTCATGGGCATGAGCTTTTAATCACATAAACTGTTACATGTCCATGTCTAATCTGATATATAACCTTCAGTTTTCAGTAAGAACTACTTAAAGGATTCCCCAATGACAAGTATTTCCTCTTTAGAAAATCTAATTTTGAAAGAAATTGAAAGTTAAGGAAGATAGTACAATGGGAGACAAGAATGGATGAGAACGATATATTGAAAAAAATTTTATCAGAAGCTACAAGCAAAATCCACGTCAGTATCTGAAAAGAAGAGCTATGCAGAGCACCAAAATGTAGTATTTCTAAATAAGCATGTAAAAGATATTTAAGGCAGTGAATCTGTGTGAATAATGCAAACTAATCTGGAGGAAAGGAGACAAGGAACACTATAAAACAAGTAAAAATGATATAGGAAATTTATAGAAGGAAAGTGAGAGAAAAGGACAAAAAATCAGCTCACTTGGAACATATTTCAAATAAATCCTTTAAAGACAAAGAATAAAAGATCACAAAAGGCAAGTTAAAATTATTACAATGATTTATTCACATTGTACTAGAATCTGACAAAGAAATAAAAAAGTGCATCGATGTGAAAGGTACTAAAATAGATATATAATCAAATATAGATGCATCAAAGCTCACTGTTTATGTTGAGGTGTAACAGGATAACAAACGTACAGATAACACTTCAGATAAGAAGGGATACTGGAACCCAGCTAACAATTATTGAATAGTTACTAAAATTGAGATTTTTTCCTGGGTAAGTCCTGTGGGGTAGATGCACTGGTCTGGTGCCTCTAGGGAGCAAGTACATGACACTGAATAGGAGTAAACTCCACCTAAAAACAAATGAAAACTTTTAACAGCTGCCATTGGCCAATCCTGAAGCCTTCACCATAACAAACTGCTATGAACATGGGTGGGAATTAATGGAGACAAGAGTTTAATCCCTTCTTCCACACACAATCATGCCCTAAGGCAGCGTGGTGAGATGTATACTACCTGCTATGCCAAGCCTGGGGAGACCAGGTCTGTACCACACCAGGGGAAAAAAAGACACCTTAGCCAAGAGATAAGGAGGTAGCGATGGGAATTACAAGGATGACAGCAACTTGTGGCAAGCAGTAAGACACACAGTTGTGACCTGTTAGCTGAACCAAACCAAGCCTCATATAAATCCTGCTGTAAAAATAAACTTCCTCAGAAATTGAGCATACAGTTTGGAAAGGTACTGCAGCTGTGTGGGCTTCCTGCTGCTTGTCTTTGTCTCTTTGTACAACGAACATTCCTCTCTCCAAGTTTTGTTTGTGTATGTCATTAGATGTGTTCACTCAAGGCTAAGATTAGTTTTCCTGCAGAGGACAATGTGCTGCTAGTATACTCAGTAACAGAGAAACACACTTAAATAGATAAAGTTGCAGGAATGGGTATGACAGATGAGAAGCTTTGGAAAACAGTCCAGTAGAGTTCTATTACTTTCACTATGAAAGCAGTCTACTAAAAAGCTGCAAACAAATTGCCATGGAGAAAAATACTGATCAGAAAATGATAGGGGTGGGGGGGAAGGGAAAATAACAAGCTTACAGGATAAAATTTAGTCAAAGCTATTCCACAGCACCTTACAAATTACATGGCAATTAGCGTGCTTTGGATTATATCAGGAGTATCTGCACTCTAGTGGAGAGGAGACATTTCATATACTATAGAAAGGAAGTAAGCCTTCCAGATCATTATTGGTATAGGACGCATAGGACCCATCTGCTTAGCATCAACTGCACTGACAAGCTCAGCATGAGCTGTCAGTGTGCACTAGCAGCTCAGGAGGCCAACTGAGTCTTGGGCTGCATCAAGAACAGTGTGGCCACCCAGTCGAGGGAGCTGACTCTACCCTTCTGCTCTGCTGTCATGACACCCTCCCTGGAGTGTTGTGTCCAGCTCTGGCGTCGCCAGTACTGGAAAGAAATAGAGCTACTGGAGCAAATCCAGAAGAGGGCCCCAAAGATTATTAGGGGGCTGGAGCACCTCTCCTATAAAGACAGGCTGAGAGAGAGCTGTGCTTGTTCAGACTGGAGAAGAGAAGGCTCTGGGGAGACCTAATTACAGCCTACCAATACCTAAAGGACAGTTGGAGTGGGACTGTTCACTGGGGAGTGCAGTCACAGGACAAGGGATAACTGCTTCAAGCTGAAAGAGGGCAGGTTTAAATTAGATATTAGGTAGAAACTCTTTACCTTGAGGGTGGTGAGGCATTGGAATAATTTTCCCAGAGAGGTTGTAGAAGCCCACTCCCTGGCAGTGTCCAAGGCCAGGTTGGATGAGGCTTTGGGCAACCTTGTCTAGTAGAGGGTGTCCTTGCCTATAGTAAAGGGTTGGAACTAGATAGTCTTTGAAGTCCCTTCCAACAAAACCAGTCTGTGAATCTGTGATTCTATGAAAGACAACACAGGAAATAGTATGGAAGGAATTACCTGGGGTTTTTTTAGAAAGGTTAGTTAGTCTTATCAGATGTTCTATCTCTACAGATAACCAGTATTTTCACAAGGTGGATACATCTTGTGTCTGATAATATAATCACTTCTGTGGCAGGCCAAAAATCCCAGCGTTCTTCCCTTCTTTGTTTCTGAAAGGTAAAACTACTTCTCATGCATGACAGAGAGAAACTGTCAAGGAAAAAGAAAATTAAATCAAAGGTGCAAAACTGCTTAAAATCAATAAGCATTGCACATGGACGTTTCACATGTGAAAATACAATAGAAACAATGAACTGACTTGCACTTAATGCAGCAGAGACTGATGAGAAAATTGACCTTGGAACATCTTTAAACAAATCATAGAGATTAAGGTATAGCTGTAAGGGAGTTTCTAGTGCTGAGTGTTATCACTTAAATAAATTTAAAAAGCAAATTTAAAACTAAATTCATTAAAATTACAGAAGCATTAATTCTGAAATGGCCAAACTAGAAAAATCTTGAAACATTTCTGCCACCAGCAGCAGCAATCGAGCTCAAACTCCACAGACACTCTCTTTATTAATATTCTTTTGGATGACGCTAGTATTTCTGCAGCTTCAGTCTTCATGAGACTGAAATTTAGCCTGTCAGTTGAGAAGATTTAAATAGCTCTATTTAGCTATTTGTCACTCTGATTTAGTAATTGGCAAAACATTAAATTTTTGAGATTTCAAGCACTTTTATGGCATCTTAATTCTGAAAAGTAAAATTTAGTAGACAGACTCTAAAGCTTCAGTTGCTCTTCTTAATTGTATTACTTTTCTAAACCGTGCAGCTGTATGAGAGGCTTTCAAAAGAGTTCTTGAACATGCAGTTGAAACTGCTTAGCATAACATTTGGCCGTTGTGTCTTTGGAAAATCATTACTGTGCTTAAACACTAACAGGCAGAATATGTATTTTCATAACTCTTGCTTTCCTCTTCACCAGTGTAGAATGGTTACACAATACTGGAACTTTTTCATAGGTTCGTCTGAGGTAAATGTTGGAGCGGTTGTTACAAGCCTGCCTGTATTAACTTGGTTCATGGCAGCAATGCCGTTGCGGTATTCTGTGCAGTGACCTGATTAGTCCATCACTGGCAGAACAATTGAGGGAAATCATTGTGGAAAGTGATAATTTATATTACTGGTTTTAAGTGTGAAAGAAACATTACTAGCTCTAGATATGGTAGGAAGAAAGCAAAGCACTTTTTGCCATCCTGTCAACTTGATTCAGGAGCAAACAATAAATGGTTCAAGTGCTTTCCATGATACATGAATTTTCTTTTTGAGAAGCTTTGTACAGCCCTGTGCTGAGAGTTATCTTTGAGAGGCTTTTATGAACATCATGTGGAATTGGTTGTTTTGTTGTGTGGCTTCTGATATGACGCAGGGTAAATTTTTATTTACGGGTTCACAACTTATTTTGTCAAGTTCACCTTCTAAAGAGGGCAAACCCTGTCAGTTCCCGCAATTCTGAGGCCATCCTGAACAATGCATAGAAATAAATTAAAATGAGGGGGAAATAAGCAAGAAGCTTAAGGCCTCATTAGAGTCTAAACCCTCTTTAAACAAAGATGGTATCTGAAGAAGTTTTAAAGTTTTTTTTCCTTGGTAAGCGTACATTACTTAATAGAAATCATCTTTGTGTCTGGCAATAACTGTTTCTGAAGTACTTGATCTAAAATGCATTTATATTTACAGGAGTAGAACCCAGAACATCTTCCTTAGCATCCTAATCTCAGGATATGAGGTGGATCTTTCTTGCTTGATGCCTCATTTGTCAGTGTGCTGCGATACTGGGATACCCCTGTGAGGCACCAGCTCTCCCTGTGCAGCATGTGTTCTCTATTGCACAGTGACACAGATTCAGCAGGAGTGTTGCAGCAGTCTGATAGACCGTTCATTAAAAAAGAAAAAAACAGATAGAAGTTTAAATATCTAAAAAGCAGGTAAACTGTGGGACCTGTGTCTCAGCAGTAATACCTAAGGTGAGACTGCATTTTCCTCATAATAAAATCTATTCTATTTTTTACAGGTTCATGGACTTAGAAGGATTTAAGGACTTTGGACTTCAAGTAGATAGAGGCACCTGAGACCTTTTCAGATAAACCTCAACTCTTAGCATTTACTCCTGGGAATCTCTAGGCAGCTGCTTGCCAGTAAGCTGATGTTCTGGAGCATCATTCAGAGACATCTAACTGTCCATATACAGCAGACAGAGGAAAGTTAGTACTCAGTATTTCATTCTGGCTGCCTACATCAGAAGTTCTCTGGATGTTACACAAGTATTTAGGAAACTGCACACATCTAGTTCCTCTTGAAAGGAGCAGGAGTTGCACTCAGCTGTGTTCACAGATCTTCAAAATTGTATCATGAAGCCACTCATAAATGAATAAATATGAACTTTGGCATTCCAAATACTTCTCATTCTTACTTAAAAAAGAACTTGACAATGATGCTGAATACCTCATTCTCTCTATTCCTCCTCAACTTTTAGATCTACACAAACGCTTATGCCATTGGCTGCCATTCACATCTCAGCTTGGACTTTTGATCTGCCACTCCTTATTGTTCAAGACATTTGTAACAAACCTTTCTCAAAGCTTAATTCCATGAATTCTAAAAATTAAGCCTTTCAGGCGTAGGGATCGCATACTACTTTGTTAGTACTATGCAAAACTAATGCCTACGGATAGGGTCAACTTCTAAATCTACCAGGATTATTGGATGTGTATATGGGTTTATTTTCCCCTCTAAAATGTCAAAATTTCTGCCGAATGACAGTATAAGGATTAATTCAAAGTAACATTTAAGCATTCTGAAACATTGAGAGGTATTAATTTCTTTATTTTAATTCAGGTCACTGGACAAATTAAGAAATATCAAAATTCATATAATCTGAAAAATATTATCCTCTTCCTGTATTTCTAGAAAGCTATGGAAACACAAGTCCACAAACACAAAAGGAGTGACTATACAACTTTGAAGAAACCTCTTATTTGGCAAAATATCCCCAACCATTTTAAGAGCTCAGTGATCCATTGTGATGATTGTCAATGACACCGGAGAAAAGAATTTTATCCATGAGTAATGCACCAGCAATTTTGAGAGGCTCCGAATACAAAAGTTCCGTTTTAAGAGTAGATATCAAACATGCTAAGTTAAAGGGGTTTGAGCATCCCCCATCAATCCTGGCAATTACCTTCCTCTAACATTATGAGATTTGAATAGGACTGGTATTGCTGCAAAATCCTATCAGCTCTTATTTCACTATCAGGACTGTAATTTTCCGCCAATATGCACTGGTTCAATTAGATCCCCACTACATATAATGACAGCCTCTACACAACTGAGAGGCATTGGGGAAACTAAGTGTAGGGGCCATACCCTTTGACGGTTGCAATTTACTGATTGTTGAGCAGGGTTTGGTTTAGCACTTAGCACTTGGAATTAGATTTAGCTAGCGAGGGAGTATTATGCTTGGTGAAATCTGAATGAAGATGCAATCAGCCATACTTTAAAATAGAAAGTCACAAAGTTAAGTTTTGCAAAAAAAAAAAAACAAAAAACCCAACAAAATGAAGGAAACCTTACCCTGTTTCTACCACATTTCTGAGGCAGACCATACATATTCTGTGCAGGAACATTACATTCTTCCATATTGAGGAAAAGACTGTGATGTCATAAACTGTGAATTCCAAATGAAAGGCAGCAATTCATGGTACTTGTCCCTGTATCCCTGTTCACTCCTAGGCCCTGAAATGGACACTGGACAAGGAAACTCTGCAGGCATTAGGCCACGAGCCATCAAAATGCTGTCTATTTTGATGGTTCATGGGCTAAGGCATCTTGCTATACAGTTACTTTAACTGAAGCAATACAAGTCAACTCCCTTGTAAATAAATTCTTCAAATAATAGATTTTGAATAAATGCAACAGTCCACCCATAGTCTGAAATTTTTATGGATCCGTGATTTTTGTTATCTTGTATCCTTCCTACTCCTCCTTCTCTTGCTTATTTCATCTTGTTCTGTTCCCTCCTCTCTTGAAGTCTGAGGGTATTGCTTGGTGATCAGTTACTGAGTGGGCATTTACATTTACATTTACATCTCATTTTAAGACTGATAAAGGGGGGTTTATGTAATTGTGAAAGAAAAGCTTTACAAGAAGAGATAATTATTGTATATATATATATGTCTAAAAAATTAATTTGTTTATATTACAATAATATATTGGGCACAAATAGGTAGGTGTTGGCAGTAGGGGAGGTTGCAGGGGTGGCCTCTGTGTAAAGAAACCACGGTTGCCCATGCCAGACACAATCAGTTCCAGACAGAACATTTTTTCTTAAGTGTTTAAAAGTTTGCTTGTTTCCATTATTATGTTGACTGGAAGTAAATGAAGTGAAATTCTCCAAGTTGAGTCTGGTTTGCTCATGACAGTAATACGTGATTTTACCTTGTCTTCATCTTGACCCAAGAGCTTTCTTGCTCCTCCTCTTCCTACTTTCTCCCCATCATTCTGGGCGGGGTGGTGGAGTTAGAGGATAGAGAACAAGTGGCCGTGTGGGTTCTCTGCTGCCAGCACACAGCAACCCACCAAGTAAATCATGAATGTACAAATTCTGATTCTCTTAATTCATTATCTGGTTTGATTATGTTCATTACATTTATAAGAGTCAGTTTCAAGTACCATCATTCTTTTTAAAAATACTGTTCATGTTTTCCTCAACCACGTTTTTCCTTGCAGCTAACTTATGCATGCAATTTTGAACTCCTTAAACTTTCTACTGAATTCTAATACTGTCACTGAGAAAGAAAATCTTATCCCACAAAAAAAAGAAAGGTGAAAAACAAAAAGAAATTGGGGGATTAAATTTACTTGTGTTCTTTTAAATTACATTTTAAAGCAAGTGAAAACAATGTTCAATAATTGATTTTCAATCTGGTACACTGAAGTTATCCATCTGACAACCAAATAAAGGCACTATCATAATGTAGGACTAGTGGTATGATTATGACAGCAAAAGTATTGGGTTGATGGATATATGCCTCACTGAAGACATGTTTGGGAAAGGCTCTGATCAAAAAAATAGATCCAAGCACTTCTTGTCTATTTTTCTGCCCAATTAGAAATGCCTGAGTGTAAAAGTAATGAAAAACATATGTTTAAACAGAATTAAAAAAGAAAAATGCAATTTAGAATGTAACCTATGATTCCTGGTCATTTTCAGTGATAACTTTTGAATGTAAGCATGTTTCTTACTTAACTAAACCAAGAATGTTCACATAATTTAAAATAACAAGTGAATGCTATGGTATTCTGGAGGTGTTTCTGTCTTTTTCTCTCTTTGCAATGTCAATCATTTTGCTCTTGATATCATATATATAACAATCTGAGTCAGAGATTCAATTTATAGAGAAAGAGTTACTCTCCCAGTGTTAGTCTTTTCTCTTAATCAGACTCTCTGCCCTTCTCCATTCCATTCTAATAAAGATTGTGAAGTTCAATCTTTATTAGAAAACCAGGGAAATGAAAAAGGCCAAATGTCCTGTAAAAATGTATTTATGCAGATGAAAGAACTTCAGTCTAATATTTCTGAACTTAAACCCTGGCAGCTTGGTACTTAATGAGACAACTATGCTCAGAGATTTTTTTTTTCTCATTCACCATTCAAGCTTTTAAGAAAGTTTTCTGGGTTAAATCCAAAAAAAAAAAAGGACCTGAAATGGGGCTTGGTGAGATTTAACAATGAAATCCAAAGCAGCAACTGAAAAACCCTTGTTTGGCTGCTATATAACCTCCAAGGTAATACAGATGTATTTTCTCAGAGGTCTCCTCAGACACAGGAGCAAAGGACTGCTTCCAGAAGGGCATCAGAGCTTATATATGTTACAGCTAATGTACCAGACTGAACTATCTCTGAAGGAAATTCTCTTTCCATTGACTGCATCAGAAACTTACACAGGTCAGGTCCAGCAAGTTGAAGTTAACTTTTGTGCCTAAAAGATGTGGCTTTGTGTGCAGTCTGAACTTCTTGCATTGCCTCAGCTCAGCTTTAGATCAAACATAAACTTGCTCTATCTACCATCTCTAAAAGCTCGTGGGAATTAGGGTATCTCAGAATTGTTTAGCTTAGAAGGAACCTCTTGAGATCACCTAGTCCAAACCCCTGTTTAAGAGGGGTAATCTGAAGCAGGTTGACCAGTACCATGTCTAGTCAAGTTTTGCTCTTGGCTTCCCTAACTCTGTTCCTGCAAGATTGGACAGTGCGTACATACTCCCAATGTACCTCCTTTTTAAATCTATGTTCAGCTGTGGATGACATATGTCATCCATATGTCCACATGCTGCCTTTGCCTAAATTCCTACTTGTCAGTATATCTCTTTCTTGAGTTTTAAGGGTGATCCTTGAATATCAACCAACTCTCCAAAACTCCTCTCCTCTCCCAGTCTACATCCTATGCAAGCCCCTGAATAAAAGTCTTTCCCCTGAACGTCAGGATGGCAATCCTGCTTTTTACCCTACTTCATCATTTTAGGTTCTTGAACACCACTGCTGCAACCACGGCTGTCTCTCACGTTCCCATTTCAACAGTTCTACCTTGTTTGTAAGGATGAAGTTTGGGAGAGATCCTTTCCTCACTGGCTCCTCAGTCGCAAGAGTGTGGAATAAGAACAGGTGAATGCACACTAAACTGCTCAGCCTGGTTGTTACTGTTCTCTTCTATGATGAAGTGATGCCCATCTGTTACTAAACAACCTAATATTCTGAGCACCTGGATTCAGTTTTGGTTTTAGTCTGAGGGTTTTTCAAAGAACTCTTCCAGTCTAACCAGTCACAGATGTAACTGCTAGACTCTTTTTGGAAAAGGTGATATCATCATGATGTAATTTCTTTCTCTTTTCAAAGAGGAACCTTTATTCCTGTCTTTGAAAGGAGAGATGGAAGCTGATACCCCACAGAAAAGAGTAGTCTCAAGAGAGGGCCAATCAAAGAACATTTATAAATCCACACTGTAATTAATACCCATTTATGTCTTTAATTAGGCTATGAAATTGCCAGCTGAAACTCTTTCTTCCTCTGTATCAACTCTGGAGTTAACACAATGACCAGTCTTAAACAGTCAGTCAACAAATTAAATGTAATTAACTACCACTATTGTGGAAAGTAAAGCTAAGACACAAGTTATTAAAAAGTAATGTTGAAGTTACAAAAATAAGATTCAAAAGACTTTTTTCTTTAAAAGAATGAGGCAAACAAGCTTTGCAAGGTATGGAAAGAATGCTTGTAATTTAACTACATCTGAATGAGTCACCCAACTTGTATGACCGATAATGGAGAAGTTTAGCAATATTTAAGGTGTGATTCTTCTGACCTAATTTGTGAATCTGCATTAAGAGGCGGTAGGGATGCCTTCTAGATGTGTTTCTTTCTCTACATTGGCTATACAGGGAGCATACACCACTGGTATACACATAGGCAACTGTATTGCAGATGCCCCTATCAGATCAGATGAATCCCATGCTGCATATGTGAATGTGTTACTTTCAGCAAGCAAAACAATTCTTAAAACAACTAAGGAATGTAACCTACATCCTTGTGAAGTTTTGATTTAATGAAGGTTGGTAAGCTTTGATGATACTCAGAGCTTCTACTGTGTAACGGTAGAATAAACAGCTAAAGGAAATATAATAGGAGTTATGATAAAAGATATTGCTTAGGTCTCCATGGAAGATGGAGATAAACAGTGGCACCTGTTTTCTCAGAGTATTTTATCTGTTTGTGCAGGAAGGATAGAAGTGATACAAAAACCCCACTGTAATCATGTGGTGAATTTGGTTTCCTGGAAGACTGTAAATAAGATGAAGTGTAAAATGACTGCTTTTAAGTAGCCATAATAGTTAAATAAATGTTATAGAAACAGCGCTAGGTCACCTCCTTTAATAATTTCAGGAAAAATCCAGGAACCAGTAAAATAATTTCATTAATCTGAGGACTGTTCCTGCCAGCCGCTTCCATACCAAACACACACTCCATGGGAATTTGCTAACTGTGTAAAGGGCAGAGAAGAACAGAAGAAATTACTCAGTTACATTAGGATTACTGAACCCAAAAATGAAGTTTCAAAATTGTCTTATTCTCAGTGCATCTCTGTTCTATTATTTTCTTTTTTTTTTTTTTCCAGGCAATTTAATGTCCAAACATTTATTTAAGCATTTGGTTTTGTTCCCTGTCAGTCCCACAGCACTTGATTGCCTGTAAACCTGCATGACTTCATAGACAAGGTGGTTTTGTGATGTCAGCAATAGTTCAGTCTCGTTTTTCATTGTGTATATAACATTTTTTCAAGCTTTCCTCAAAGAGATAGTAATAAAGTAAGAAGACCTGTTTCCCAATTAAATATTGTATACCAGTGAAAGGATTGTGGGTTTTTTTGGTATTGGTTGTTTTTTAGGTTTTTGTGGGGGTTTTGGGGGGTGCTTTTTCTTTTTTCTGAGTAAAAGTCAATGCCATTTCCAGTGATATATAATTTACTGTTACAGGGGAACCTATTCTGGAACGCAGAGTACCACAAGTGGAATGTAAGAAATATTTATAGTGACCACTGAGTGCTTGGGAAGTAATCTCAAATGACAGTGCAGAATCACTACTACTACAAACTATAGCAAGGAATAGCAAATCTTCAGTTAAATAATCTCCTCCTTATTATGCTACCTACACTTCTGTTCCTTACTTTACAGACATATAGAGAAATAGTCTAGAATCCCAGCTGGCATAATGCCAACACGCTAGTTGATTTGCAACAAGAATAACATTTTTTGTGATATCTGTCAACAGTATCATGTGGAAAACGAGTATCAGAGTCAAAAGTAAAAAATGAGTTTCAGACAACATCATAGCTTCTTTCCATTGTATGGTTATTCCAACCTTTTTTTAAAACAAATTTTGCTTTTAACAGCATAGCCAGTTGTTGACCTCAGCACCATGAACATGGCATGAGTACATGAAAAATAATCTGTACCTTCAGTCATCTAATGGCTTAGAGAAACACAATGTATTTTTTAAGGACTAGTATTTCTTATTCCTTAATTACAGCTCTTTTTTTTTTTATATATATATTTCTTTTATGTTCTTTTTGCTTATAATTAATTTAATTTGTTAATCATGTTGTCTTATAGTTTTCCACATTCCAGATGCAGTCAAAGAAAATCAAGTGTTCAGAGTACACTGAAACTTGGACTTAGAATATATGTTGCTGTTAAATATATATATGTACAGAAGGAAATCCACACACTTGCTGACAAGATGGTTTTGCTTATTTACAATCAGCGGAATGTGAAAAACTGGCGCTCTGGTGTCCTGGGTTTTTCTGAATCTTTTTGATTGCTGCTGTCTGAGGAAGTATATAATAGCATGGGAAAACTACTTTACAAAGTGGCATTTGTATTTGTGAATCAAAAGTAATAAATTCTGTTATAAAATATCTCTGTAAAGGAGAAAGACAGGATCCTTCTCACAAGAGACTAGTAAATGTGAGCACAATATTCTAGACCTTGAGCTAATGTTTCTCCAATAACCATTTACAAACACCTGCAGTGGGAGAACGCCTCCCTTAAAGAAACAGCATGTTCATCATCAACTTTTAGCTAAGGAATAAAAGGCCCCAAGGGCTGCTCTGTAGTCTCCTAGTCCTTTCATGTGAATGCAAATTCCAACTGTAATTATGGCTAGTAATTTAGGTTCCAAAACCACTCTTACATTTTGTTAATTTTTGCTTCATTGTAATCACTCTCATAAACAATTTGCTTCTTCATAAATATTAAAAATAAACTGAAGTAATTTCATTTATCAACTCTTGATCCCAAAAGTATAATCATAACTGCTGTGCTGTTTCTTTCCCTGAGATTGCGTGCAATACAAGTGATAATTTATCAAGGGTTCATCTAAGCTAAAAAAGAAAAAAGAACAAAAAAACCCCTTTTTGCAGAAAAAAAACTTCAGGACAATGGGTAGAACAAATACCTTAAATACACTTTGTTTTGTGATTTAAAGTATGAACATGCATTGCAGGCAATATTTTGGTTCAAAATGACATCCAAATCAGAGCTGAAAAAAATGGTTGAAAGGTAATAATAAATCAAAATAGCTAAGTGTACAAAAAAATAAAATCCCATAAAGACAAAATCTACAAATATGTAAATTGGAGAATTGTATTATAGTAAATGCTGAAAAGCAGAAGAAAACTTGTGCCACAGAAACTACTTCATTATTAGATGCTGTCAGAGCACCCATCAGTAAAGGATCCAGAAAGACTTGAGAAAAGGAACTTTTGATTTCTAGACACAGACAAGCTTTATCAGGTTTTTCAGCTGCCACGTGTGAAAACACAGGCCCACCCTCTTTCTGGATGTATAAATGGTTGTCACCTTGCATAACATTGCAGGAGAGTCTTCAACAGTGACTCTTTAAGAGTTTAGGCTGGTAGATAGATGCAGGCTAGTAGGTGTACAGCTGTGTATTCATAAATCTAATGTTTAAAAGTGAGAGAAGTTTTGGCTAGATGCTGTCCATAGTCAGCAAAAAAAGATGAAGGCTCCAGGAAGAAGTTGAGGGAGGGTGTCTAATATAGGTGTTGTGAGTAATCTGCTAAAATTCACCTTTACCATTTTCTGTAGATAGAGACTAGGGGAAGCTGGTGAAGTTCAGGGAGGGATATGTTTTATATTTGCTTACTTGAAGATGTCTATGGTTTTTTACAGAAAGACTGTGGGCAGCTGAAGGGAAGGATAGTTTTATCTTGCCTTAGTTATGCATGATGGGATAATAATGTCCTTTTTGGGAGGGACATTTTGGGTTTTTTTCACAACCTTCCCTCAAAAGCTGCTTGTTAGAACTATGAAGTTATGAAAATAACACTGTGGAATGAGCTTCACACTAAGTGTTTTGCCAGTTTGGTGTGGATGGTTGTGATTTTGTGTCCTAGAGATCATTACAGACAAATGTAAGCAAAAAGTGTTTTGGAACTTATTATGATGCTCCCAAAAAAAGAGTTTAAAATGTGGTTTTGAATATAAATTCAATTAACTGGAGGTCCTTGTCTAAGTTCTTACATTCAACCGTGTCTTAGAGCAGCTATGCAATCTGAATTAACATTGCAATATCTGCTCTCACAAAGCAATGGCAAATTAGAACTTCAAATTAGGACTGCATGAGTGGACAAACTTGAACAGCATATCTCTTGTACTTAGATTCCTATCCGTTAGAACATTTGTTGCTTTGCTTGTGTATAGGGTCTTGCATCCAAAGGTAACAATATAATTATGAAACTTAAAAGTTGCCTTGGATCTTCCTGACATTTCCAGTGGTCAACGGGTCTTTCTCTGGAAAGTTGAACAAGAAAGGCTGTGATGTTACAGTTGGAGGTACAGCACTTCAGTTAACAACAGCTAGTCAACCAAAAGCACTACAGAGCAACTTTTCAGAAAAGTTCCCTTTCCTCTGGTTTTATCCTCTCCTCTTACCAAGTACATATGCACACCTCGTTAAGAATTTGTCCCTCTTTTCCTTCTTTTCAAGTATTTAAACCTTTCTTAACTCTGCAGCTCCAAACGAGAAAGCACTGAGTCCCCTGATACTGTCCCCCTTTTGTAGCACTTTTTCTTCTTTCACTTCATCACTTTGACAGCTCAGTCTTTTGATTGACTGTCTGTATGCTGGAGGCAATGAAAGAACTGCCACTACTAAACCACCATGCTTTTTCTCATCCAAGTTTTCAAAAAAAAGATGAAAAGGAAACTTCTTGATCACTGAGTCAGGAATTTCCAAGACTAATAAAAAAATCTTTCTCCAACTGCAAATACCTTGTTCATGTTTTTGTTTAAATTGTATTAAAATCATTCCTGAATTAAAAAATGCTCTCATTTTTTTGATAAAAGGATGAGCCAAAATTTACAGAAACTTCCTTAGACAGCTAGAGATTTATTAGGTAGACCTAACGTCACTGATCTGTCTTTAGCTGGGCTGCCTAAGTTAGGAGCCTGTTCACCTTAGGCTCCCTCTATCATTAGTGCAAAGATATTAATTTTCAAAAAATGAGACAGCTTCTGTAAGATATGAATCATTCTGTCAAATGTCTATAATTTCGTAAGAGATTATTTCAGTAACTAGGCCTCTAATTTGTCTCTGTTAAGTACCTAAGAGAAGGTGAGATAAACTCAGATCATCGGGTTTTGAAGAAAAAAAAAAAAAAAAGAATCCCAGAACTGTAGGGGTTGGAAGGGACCTCCAGAGATCATCGATTCCAACCCCCAGCCAAAGCAGGTTCCCAAGAGCAGGTCGCACAGGTAGGTCTTGAATATCTCCAGAGAAGGAGACTCCACAAGCCCCCTGGGCAGCCTGTTCCAGTGCTCTGTCACCCTCACCGTGAAGAAGTTCTTTCTCACATCAATTCAGAACCTCTTGAGGTCACACTTGCAACCACTGCCTCTTGTCCTGTCCCCACAAGTCACTGAAAAAAGGTTTGACTGAAGATAACATCCCACTCTCTGCACATATAACCCTTGAGTTTTAAATCTCGCTCCTGTAACATATATATATTTATATGGAAAAATGTGTGGATTAATAGGGATGACACAGGCCTGGTTGAAAATCTGTGTGTAAAGTCCTGCCTGACAAGTACAATGGCTTCCTTTTACTGAAGGAAACTACTTAGGAACAAGAGCCACTCTTAAAAGTTCTTTTAATAAATTTTTGGTCATTACAATAGAACTTATATGTAATTTCAGGCGACAGTAACAATATCCTGAGTCACTGGGGACTGAACTAAATAGAACAAAAACATCCAGCTAGCTTGGGAGTGCTGTATATAATCATGTCTCAGCAAAGTTCTCCTGAGAAATTCAACTTGTCTCAGAGACCAACTTCTTCGCTGAGCGGCTGTTTCACATTCTTCAGAGAATGTGGAATTCTTGTGGCTACTGATGCAATTAATTACTAGTATAATTAAAAAAAAAAAAAAAAACCAACCTCTTTGCTTCAAGACACCAGTTCCTTGCAACAGTCTTCATCCTACTTTCACTAGGTATTGTATTTTGCTGTTTCAAGGCATTAGATTTATTCTACTGCATCGGACTAAATTCCAGTTTCAGGGTAAAATCATTTAATTAATCTCATCAGTGATTCCTTTTAGAACAAAAATAAATTAAGACCCAGTGGAGGCACAGCATCATATTTTAAATGAATAGTAGCATGTAAGTCCCTGAGATTTTTCTCCATTGGACAACCACAGGAGAAATACCTTTGCATGATTAATGAACTTTTTTCAAGTTCAATATCTTGTGCTCCCTACATTAAAAAGGCAGCTAATATAATTGTTTGCATGATCATCCTAGATATCAATAAGAACTTTCAGCATTCATATGGATGAAATTGGAAGTATTCTCTGAAGACAACAGTAATATTTGTTGAAATTTTGATTCAATGTTATAGGAAAAATTTTCTGTTAATTAAATGTAGAGTGCTAAAAATTATGAAGAAATTTGAGACATTGTTGAGATTTTTTTCATGTTTTAGGTACTGAACCAATCTTGAACTGGATGGTTGTTTAGAGCACTTATCTTCTTTCTGTTAAGATTCAAGTTTATCTCGATGGTCCTTATTGCTTGACTGGTATTTTTTTATTTAATTACTATTTTTTTAAAGAGTCTTCAGAGGAAAATTAAAATTGAAACATACGTAAGAATACAATGCACAAAGGGGTATGTTGTCCTATAAGACACAACCTTTTTCCTGAGTTCTGGCACCTTAAGGGAAAGACGGGTATTCATTTGGTCTCTGCATGGATCTCACTTACTTACAGTATTGGACTGTAGAAAATTACTATAATATGAGATAAAGCCAAAAGAGGGGGAAATCTAAGGTATTAATAAATGGATTGCTGCTTTATGTCATTGTCTATTCAGTCTGAGGTGTACTACCACACGGCCTTTTTGTTCTTGAGGCTCATATAGAGTTCTATGAAGTAGACTTTTCCCCTTAAGTTGTTTCCTGGAGGAAAACAACCTCAAAAAAATCATTTTTCCCATATTCATTTTCTTAACCTGTTCTTTCACTTCCAATATCTCTAAATTAATTACTCAAAGTACAGAAACTGCATGCTGTGCTCCTTTGTCTTTATTCAGGACATTTTTCAGGATTAAAGTTGCTCCAATTTCAGAAAGCACACTTGGTCAAATTCTGGTTTTCGTTTTCCTTGATTTTGGAAAAAGAAGCATTTTTATCTTACTAGTGAAGAAACTACACTTTTCTGGCCCCTCATCAACCTCCTTGTTATATGTATTCAAATACATGCAGGAGGATGTCGTTAGATAACTGGTGCTATCACACTGAGAGCAGCTTGTTACAGCACTAGAAGCAAGTCAATGAAACTGTTAGTTTGTATATACTGTATCAATAGGCTTGTATTGTTTGAGGAGCAGAGAAAACAAGATCACGCTTGTTCAGCCTGGAGAAGAGAAGGATGTGGGGAGACCTCATTGCAGCCTTCCAGCACTTAAAGGAGCGTATACACAGGAGGGGAATCGGATTTTCACAAGGGTAGATAGTGGCAGGACAAGGGGGAATGGATTTAAGCTAGTAGGGGGAGATTCAGATTGACTATCAGGGGGAAGTTGTTCACTGAGAGAGTGCTGAGGTGCTGGAACAGACTGCCCAGAGAGGTGGTGGATGCCCCAACCCTGGAGGTGTTCAAGGCCAGGTTGGGTGGGGCCCTGGGCAACCTTGTCTAGATGCAGGCCTGGAGGTTGGTGGCCCTGCCTGTGGCAGGGAGTTGGAACACGATGATCCTTGGGGTCCCTTCCAACCCAGAACATTCTGTGATTCTGTAAAGAAACTGACTTTTCTAGAGTATGTATGCAGAGCTCATGTTTGGACTATGTTTCAAGGGCCAATATCCCACAGTTTTCAGAATTTCTTACATCCTCACTATTATCTTAGAGCTATCATTGCTCATGGACTGACCAGTACAAATCTTGAAATACCTATTTTCATTCCATGAAAGACATGTAAATTACACAAAATCAACATTATAGTGTCTAAAATCTTAGATTATGTCATTTACAATTTAAAAATTAAGCTAATCTTCTTAAGTGATGACTTCAAAAATGCTGCTTTACGTTTTGAATATTACAGAATCACAGAATCACACAGAATAACAAAATCAGTGAATGTCAGGAGTTGGAAGGGACATCGAAAGATCATCTAGTCCAACCCCCCCG
>VXBZ01011778.1:58784-101950 GCA_013399135.1 Heliornis fulica
CCCCCCCCCCGTGCCAGAGGATCACCTAGATTAGATCACACAGGAATGTGTCCAGATTGGTCTTGCATTTCTCCAAAGAAGGAGACTCCACAACCTCTCTGGGCAGCCTGTTCCAGTGATCTGTCACCCTCATGGTGAAAAAGTTCCTCCTTAAATTAAGATGGAGCTTTCTATGTTCCAGCTTGGAACAATTTCCCCTTGTCCTACCACTGGCCATCACTGAGAAGAGCAGGCTCTTCTCCACCCTCCTGACACTCACCTTTAACATATTTATAGACATTAATGAGGTCACCCCTCAGTCTCCTCTTCTCCAGGCTAAAGAGACCCATCTCCCTCAGCCTTTCCTCATAATGAAGATGTTCTACTCCCTTAATCACCTTAGCGTCCCTTCGCTGGACTCTCTCAAGGAGTTCTATGTCCTTCTTGAACTGAGGGGCCCAGAACCGGACACAATACTCCAGGTGCAGTCTCACCAGGGCAGAGTAGAGAGGGAGAAGGACCTCTCTTGATCTACTAGCCACCCCCCTTCTAATACACCCAAGGTTGCCATTGGCCTTTCTGGCCATGAGGGCTCATTGCTGGCTCAATATTAAAATTATTTCTCAAATATTAAAATATATTATTACTAACTTTAAAAATATTCTCAAATATTGAAAATTTTTTTCTGTGCTTTACTCACATTGGAACTACCTTAGAATACCACCAGAGATTTCTTTTAATCCAGAATAAATTGCTAATTTATTTTAAGATGTGGATTGCTTTGAGTACAAGCATCCAGATCTGTGCTCACTTTATCCATTCGTAGTGCAGGCATAGAACTGGGTGAGCAAAACAGAACAGTCACTGGCACTCCAAAATGTGAATTACTGGACTAATCATTGACATTTTAGTAATTTCTGCAAATTGTCAGAGTTCAGGTATCCAGGGTATTTCTATGCTAGCTTCCTCTGCAATCTGCAAGAGCTCAGAATATAACATCAGGACCATTTATTTTGTGTTGATTAAGACTATTTCTTTGTGCCTGCTACTTGATTTAATCACTGCCCTGAATCACATGATTGCCATCAGAAAGATGGCATGGAAATGAGTCAATTAGTAAATGACCACAGACTTTGTAGGTGTTCTAGAATATTAAATGAGCAAGCTGGTATAAAATACCAACTGGCAGCTTTCTTAAAGCTTCTCTAAGGCTATTTTGAACTGACTTTGATGTTTATTTTTCTAGTTGATAGATTATGTCATTGTCCATTGCAGTGAGTAATGATGGGTGCAGGGATAACTGCTTGAGTGTGGTGCCTGGTAATCTGTCAACAGTATTACACATTTTTGGGTTCTCTTGCTGTCAAAATTCATTTCATTTTAACAGGAAGATAAGTAAATTTTGGTGTAATTTTTTTTGAGAGAGTCTAGCTCTCTAACTGGCTCATTTTAACAGCTTCAACTCTTTCATCAGTCTGACAGAAATGAAGATGTTGACACTTATAGTGTGTTTAGGGCCTGTGAAATGTGTGTGGTTTTCTCCTATTTTGCATAGAAGTTGTGGTTTAGGGACTTGATTGTTCAGGCTCTGCATGAGACAGGAAAAAGGAGCGCTATGAAACTTTCTATGAAACTCTAATTCTATATCACTATAGATATCAACATTAATACCTATACAGAAACTCTATTATATATTCCCCGAGTCAGTCAAAGCATAACTTTGGCCTTAAAGTACAGAAAAGGCTGGGTGGGCCTAGTTGCCTCGCCTATGAACAGATGGTAACTCTGGCTCTTGTCATGAGAGAGCTCCTTCCTCTGTGTTCTCTGAAAGGTACAGATTTATGTGGGATAGTGAAAAATAAAAAAAAGTTTTCATTGGGATAATGAAAAATAAAAAGAGTTTCCATTAGCAAGGCTAAGGAAGAACAATATGCTCAAAACTGAGCTCAGCATGTAATAATCAAGAAACACTACATCCAGTTCATTTTCTGTGCCTCTCCCCTAGTTAGCAGGCCCTGGTCTTTGCAAGTAAGTAAAACCCATGACATCATGGGATTTTAACATGAGTTTTCTCTCTCGGAATTTTGGCACTTTGAGCAGATCAGATTTTACTGGAGAAAATTATCCACCTTCTTATAATTAATAGTGTTGTGGAAGGTGGGCTCCTGAGCCACACATTAACACCTTTGTAAGAGGTTTAAACATCAAGATGGAGATTGGATGTATTTAACTATTAGTTATATTGTTTACTCTGATTTGTTATGAGCTGAGGAAGCTATCTGTCGTATTTATGAAGTATATTTTAGGCGGGATAGTTGGGTCAGTCTGTATTGGCAGAGTTTCTTGAAGTAAGAGATTTACAAGCAACCAAGCTATCATGAAAAATTTTTTTGCAAATCTCTGAAATTAATTTCCTGTACCCTGAGAAGAATTTTACTCATTTAAAAAAAAAATTATAAAGATTAATTCTTTTTCAACTTGTAAAGTTATATATGTAGGATTATTTCATTACAATTTCAAGCTTTTCTGTAAGCACATCATTTTTAATAAGCATAGCAAAGAACAATTTCCATATTTTGCAGATTATGGAGTTTTTACCCCAGAAAATGAGTTAACATCCAAAGTGGTTTCATGGACTGAAAAGAGTGCTAACTGTCCCTATTCATATTATTTCTGTGTGCTACAGAACAGTTCTACTTATTCATATTTCTACTTCTTCATACTGTTAGTCTAGGAAAAGCAAGTTTCATTTAATGTGGAAAACCAGTTCTTAACTGTGCTCAGACATCTGTCACAAAGCAGTTTGGCTTAAAAAAAAAGAGCTTCACATAAAGCCACCATTTTTTTTTTCCCTCTCACATGATTTATTCTTCCTTATAAAAGAAGGATAACATGGACAGAAACATTTTGTCCTGCAATTCTTTCAAACCTATCATTCTGAATGCAGCCTATCTCTGAAGTAAGCATGAATGTCTAGGAAATAAAACCTTGTAAAACAGCTAAGATTTAAATAAACAATCCATGAAATAATTCTTCGAGCAAATAACAAAAACAGTGAAGGTAAGACAAACAGGGTTTTCTTCTCTCTCATCCTTCTATATTGCTGGTATTTTCAATGAAATTCTGTAGATTTTTCTCTCAGCTAGATATAATCATAGAATTATTTTTGCTGAAAAAGAGCTTTAATACCATGTAGTTCAGTCTAGCAATGTCAAGACCACCATGAAACCTTGTCTCTAAATACCATGACTTTTAAATAACCGCAGGGATGGTGACTTCTTCTCTGGGCAGCCTGTTCCAATGCTTGATAACCCTAACAATGAACAATTTCTTTCTTAATCTAAACCTCCCCTGACACAACTTGAGGCTATTTCCTCCAGTCCTATCACTTGTTACATGGGAAAAAGACCAACACTGACCTGGCTCCAAACTCCTTTCAGGTAGCTGTAGAGAGCAATAAGATATCCCCTTAGCCTCCTTTTCTCCAGGCTAACCAACCCCAGTTCCTTTAGCCGCTCCTCATATAACTTTTCCTTTAGACCCTTCGGCAGTTTTGTTGCCCTTTTGGATGCATCTCTTTTATCACAGAACCAATTTTGGGGATATTTTCCATCAATTTCAAATGTATTTTAGTGAAGGGCCCAAAAACGAACACAGTATTTGAGGTGCAGCCCTGCCCTGTGTTCAGGGGGATAATCGCATTCCTACTCCTGCTGGCCACAGTTTCTGATACAAGCCAGGATGCTGCTGGCCTTCTTGGCCACCTGGGCACACTACTGACTCATGTTCAGCTGGTTGTCAGTTCCCAAAACTTTTTCCATCTAACAGTTTTCCAGGTTTTTGCTCAACTTGGTGTCACCTGCAAACATACTGAGGTTGCACTTGATCCCCTTGTCCAGATCATCGGTAACAGAGATCTGATTGAAAAGAACTTGCATCAGTACTGCACCCTAAGGAATACCACTAGTGATCAGCTGCCAACTGGATTTAACTCCATTCCCTACAACTCTTTGGGCCAAGGTATCCAGCCAGTTGCTTACACAGTGAAGGGTACTACTGTTTAAGCCATGAGCAGCCAATTTCTCCAGGAGGATGCTGTGGGAAATTATATCAAAGGCTTTGCTGAAGTCCAAGTAAACAACATCCACAGCCTTTTCCTCATCCACTAAACGGATCGCCTTGTCATAGGAGATCAGGTTAGTCAGGCAGGACCTGCTGACTGGGCCTGATCACCTTGTTGTCCTGTATGTGTTGCATGATGGCATTCAAGATGATCTCCACCAGAACCTTCCTTTGCTAACTTATAGTCAAATGGGACCTCCCCATTTACCCATGACTGCTGAAAAATGATGGAAAGTGTCTTGGTAAACACTTTCAAGCAGCTCCCTCAGATGCACCGTAGACTAGTGTGTATCCAAGTGGTATAGCAGGTCACTAACCAGTTCACCTTGGATTATGAGGGCTTTACAATGTTCCTCATTCCTATTTTCCCACTCAGGAGGCTGAGTACCTGAAGAACAACAACTAAAGTCTAAGGCAAACAAGGCATTGAGTACCTCATCCTTTACGACTTAAGGATGAAGAGTCTCCTTAGCCCTCCTTTTTCTGCTGAAGTATTCATAGAAACATTTTTTTTTTTATCCTTTGCATCAGTAGCCAGAATAAGTTCTAGTTAGTCTTTGGCCTATCTAATTCTTGCCATGCATACAACTAATATGAGTTTACGCTTAGCATAGAAAAATTACTTTTGATCAATAGATTCATCAATGACTAATATGATCGATTTGTCTGTTGTCCTTATTATACTTCCCAATTATTTTTTTAATGACTACAGTTTCCAGCTTTCAAAATTTTATGAGAACCACTGAAGTTACTATTTGCATGATTTCCTTCATTGTGCAAAGTCCTGCCACACAGAAACTCAACATTACAGTTGAAACACTGATATGAAAATCACATACCACCATAATCAGAGACAAATGCCCTGCTTTTCTAGGGCAAAGCAAGACAGACAGAAGACAAAATCCTTAGCAGAATCTTCCATTTTCAGTAGACCTGAATCCAAGCAGTACAAATGACATGGAAGAGTAAATGTATGTATGCAAGTATATAGAAAGAAGAGCAAAAGGAAAGGCCAAGGCTTGTCCTAAGAAACAAGGCAGATTATGAAGTCAGGATTTCCAAAATCTGATCAGCTAGGTGGCAAGTATGAAATGATAAAGAGGTATTTAGGAGACAGCTGAATATAGGAGGAATGAGGCACTTTGGGAAAGAATTGCTCAAGGGAAAAAATAAATTGGTAGAACTGTTTGTAAAGTAACACATTCAGGAGCAAATTTAGATTCTCTGTGACATTCACAAAAGTGAAATTTTTCAAAAATATCAATGGGTTTTCACTGCAGTGGCACTTCAGCAGGTTTTGAGTATGTCACCACTTGGTTGCCTCTGAAAATCTTTCCACATTTGTATACTTTCCTAAAACTTGGCGTATCATTTTTATTTATATTTGTTGCGTTTACAATACTGTGCACCATTTAACCTTTATTGACTTAAGTATATTTATTTTTATTATGATGTCACTGAAGAAACAATCATGAGCAGTGCTTTTATCGAATGGTTTGTCAGAAGTGTACTCAGTCATCTTTAATATCAGGCCTCTTTCTAAAATTAGATTTGAGGGCTAGTATGTAGGAATTTTAATGAACTCCTGGAAACAATTTTGAAATTAGGACTTTGCTAATGATGGTTGTTCAGTAAAAGAAAAACATAATCACAATAGATTCCCATGGTGGGAACACACTGGTAGAAGTATCATGCACTTCTAAAAAGACCAAATATATATATAAATATGAGCAAAATTAAATGAAATGATGGATGATACACTATAAGAGTAAACTTTCCAGGCTGTGAACAAGAAGAAAAACCCAAGTCATTGCTATTTGAATAAATAAATTAATTAATAAATTCACATCTAAATGTCACTCATGCTGTTGTGAAATTTTATCTCTGAAGCACATTAATAATTAGAATACAACTAATATTTATTGCCATCATAAACACCGGAAATAGTAGAATCTGTGGAA
Organism: Heliornis fulica; assembly: GCA_013399135.1. NCBI lineage: Eukaryota > Metazoa > Chordata > Aves > Gruiformes > Heliornithidae > Heliornis > Heliornis fulica. Next base: position 64,847 of record VXBZ01011778.1, read on the forward strand.
TGGATGTTTTATGATGTACATTTAACATGTTTTATAAACCGTGAATATTTGTTCTTTAACTTCTGATTTTGTCTTGCCATCTTAACACCTTTATTCATTGAATTTTATAGTTGTTTTGCATTTCCTTGCCTCTCATATTACTTTCAAACACATATTTATCAGCAGTTACTTTTATGTATCTAACAGGCAGAGAACAAAAATGTGTGTCTAAAAAAATAATTTCTAGACCAAGACTTTCTATTCATGTATTCTGATCTAAGTTTTGCTCAGGTTTGGAAATGGATCTATGGAAATAGTTCACTTGTCAAATTAGAAACCCCTCAGATAATCTTAAATCTTTTTTTTTTTTTTTTCCTGGAAAATGGAGATTTACAGCTCTGCTTTCCTAGTCCAGTGAGACTGGCAGCACTTTGCCAGCTTTCAGCTCGAGAGTTCTCTCCGTGTTTGACACTTTTACCAAACCAGTTTGTTGCTGACTCACAGCCTGAACTCATTATTCCCTCTGCAGAACCAGTGCCCTAATCAACAGGCTTAGGTTATGTTGCCAGGAGTTTCAGACATGTCTGGATGCATCCATGCTGTTACTACATGATGCTGAGATCAGAAATGAAGTGTTTGCGTTAGCAGAGCAGGAAGTTCTGTTTTAACACAGGCCCAAAATTTTCCAGATGAAGGTGTTCAGCCAGCACAGTACTGCAGCGTGCCAACTCAACATGCAGGTGTTTTTGCATCCTACTTCACTGAAAAGCATAGGTGTGTAATATGCTTCTATTGTCATTTTATGAGCATTTGCAAGTGTAGAAAATCACTTGCAAGAATGACAATAATTTTGAAAAATCACAAACATAATTATAATACTCTTCAAGTCAGTTCTGGGCTGGAGGATTCTCTCTGAATCTCTGGTTGAAATGCAGTGAATGTGCTGAAAGATGCTGGGAGAGTTCTCTCCTTTTTTTTTTTTTGAAACAATTTACTCGTGGTTGGGGTAATGTTAATTTATATTGCCAAACCAGAAGTGCATAGTTGGTGGTAGAGGTGGTAAATGAACCAAAAATCCTACAGCTTTAACCCTCCAAGGTCTCTTTTCTCTGATCCTGTGACCTCACCAGACCCTCCAATTCAAAGTTAGTACCTAGACCAAGAGTTTGAATGACAGGTTGAGGAACTGTCAAGTAAAAAGGCTATGTATGGAACTCTATCCTAACTCCTCCCACCTCCCCAAATGTGTATTTTGTGAAGCAAATTCTACTAATCTGTTGATGACAATAGATGTAGGGGGAAAAATGCAGTCAGCGTAGATGCTTAGATGACTACGAGTGATGCGGATACATTATTCATTATTTTTTCTATAGACTGTTTCAATAAGATACCTAGACTGAAGAAATCAGAGCTGGTGTGGAAGATTAGTGCTGGTAGAACACTAAACATTGTGAAACATATGGTCTAAAATAAAGATGTGGTTTTGGTTTCTGTACATAATTTACCTATAATGCAACTCACATGTTAGACTGAAACAAACTATTCTCTTCTACTGTGGACTGAATACTAGGGAGGCTATCCTGCCTTGAACTACTGCAAATCGTCATTTCATATGAAATATTAAATCCGCTATTTTTGTTGAGATAAGTTTGCCAAGTGTCTGTTATAAATAGTAACAGTTGTACTTTTAACTTCAGCCAATATCTCAGAAACTTTAAAACATCTAAATTGGGAGTGTGTCCAATTATAGACCTTTTCTATAAGCCCAGAGACAATGCCAGGCTGATATTCATAGAGATGTGATCATTTCCCCCCGGAAATTCTGAGTCAGACACCTAGTTTGTGTTAAACAGAACCACAATGATATATGCCAGCTGCTGATCAGGGCCAGTAACTGTAAATAATAATCTGTATCCTCCAGACCTTGTTCTTTAAGATTTTCTTACAGGTTAGCACATAACTAATACAGATTTTAAGCATGAAGTGAGGTAATGCTGACAGTTGATGTTTAAGGGAGGTAAAATGAAAAGTATGACTAAAGTGCTTCACTTTCAGTGCTTTCGTTCCCCTCAAAACAGACTGGAGTACAGTCATTCTCACCTGTGCAATTTTTGTAGGTAGTGGACAGTTACCATCATAATCACCTGTTCATTCCCTTATTTTGGTCATCTAGTTCTGAAATTATTCCTCATGATGCTGTTAAACAATTCCTAAACTGCTCATTGGATTCAAGTGTTCTTCTACTCATCCACATATTACAAAACTTCTAATGACTTTTCTTATGTTTTTGGGTTTGTTTTTTTTTTTTTTTTCATTATTTCAATTGGGAGATATTTCCCTCTTTCTGAATACATATAAATCAATAACTATTGGCAAACACATTAAGAATTAGTTCACCATTAAGAAAGCAACTGAAACAGAAAACCTCCACTGTGATTGGGTATTTTCAGTATAGAATTTGACCAGATAAGTGATAAGGTGGTATCTACATTATAATTAAGTGATATCGTTTTTCTAACCAAAGTTTTCTGTGCAAAAATCTCACCAATTACTGTAATAGGACTGATTCTCATGGGAGAATAAACTGCGCCTCTGATCTACTGCCTTATCTTGCTGAACATTGCCTAGCATTGCTTTATAATGTGACTAACACAGTATACTCCAACTACTGAATCACACTCAAACCTCATGCCTGTTTGTCTCAGTCACAAGGGGATACTTATTGTCTATGCTTCCTAGCTACTTGATTTAACTTATTTTTGTATGCCTAGGTGTTCTGTTTTCCTACTCTGCACTTTACATGTCTGGTTTGCAATGCAGGGACTATGTCTGCCATTAGCAACTCCCTTTTTGTTATGTTTAACTTTACCTGCTATTTTGGCCCTATTTTCTTTCTTGTATTTTTCCAGCTTGCCTTTGTTCTTTACAAAATACTCCCAGTGGATTAAAAGGTTGCTGTATTTATCAGGTTTCACTGAGACAATCAAACCTTTCGTACTGTATTCTGCTATTGCAGTATCAAGCAATTTAGATGAGCATGATAAATGACAGCAGGTTGGCTTTATTAAGGTTAATGGCTTGATGATTTACAAGTGAAGATATATTAGAGTCAAAATTATTGCATTAATTATTCCATTAAACAATGTGAACTTTGAATGCACTGTTTTGGAATGCCCTAGAGAGTTGTCACTGCTATTATATTCATCATGACATGATATCTACCTCAGATGTTCTAACAATTTAGAAAAAATAAGTATTTCTGCTTATAACTGCCCAATAACTTAGAAGATTACTATCTCCTGTCAGCCATTAATGGACAGTAACAAAGTGAAAATTACCTCAGAGGAAAAATAAAAGAGAGCAGGACAACAGGAATAGAGACTGTGGGACCTCCTGTGGCTATTCCTACATTTGGAAATAAAGCGGTTATTCTTCTTTCATTATCAGTGCAGAAACAGACTCCACAGCCCGCGACTCACCTCGGTTCTGTACTGTAGAATGTTACACCTCCATGGGATTTCGCAGTTCCCCTAGACACATCCATAACCTGTCCCCGCTTCCTGGTACAGTGAGTTCCGGGAAGTCATTTCCATAAACTCCTCCCAATTGCGCCTGCCCGCTGTCTCCTGGTGGTGGTGGTCTTCGGGGGTCTCAGAGATGAAGGCTCAAAGTCTTCATCGGGTTTAACTTTTCACCTCCTTCCCCTGGCACATGCGTAGTTGTGACTGTTCCATCTAGACACAACTATCTTTGGGATGTTCCCTCTGTAGCAGTCCCAGGCAGCTACCTTTCTCCGGATGCCTCCTCCTTATCGTCATCATCCCCCGGGGGAAACTTTGAATTCTTTCAGAACACTAATCACCCAAGACCAACTACACCTGAAACAGGTTGTTCAGACAAAGCATTGTTTATGCAAGGTCACTTCCAACCTAATCGCCATGACACTTCAACCCATCCTGTTTGCAAGTACCCTGTAACAATAGACACTAAACAAGGTTCTCTTCTTTCAGTTAATTTACGCAGCAGATAGCAAAGCCTTAAGCGCTATCTTATCAGTTCAGCTTTTATCATAGACCTTTAAGCAACACTATTTCTACCAAAGCTTTTTTAACCTTCAATACAGAGCAAAGTGGCCAAACCGGTCTTGCTGGCTCTAAGCAAGCCTGTCCTTCAGAGCCCTCAGTAAAGCGACACCGTTTTCCATTCTGATTAAGTTGATCAAATCTTCCTGTGTTTTATCTTCCTTTCCTTTTAGTCCATGGCTATAGAATGACCAATTATTCTGCTATTTTCAGGACACCTTGATTTAGGATTACTTGTAGCAAGTAAAGTAAAGCAAGTAATACCAGGCAGATTAGCCTACTTGATTAATAATCCATTCACTAAGCGCTGAGTAACACATGGATTTCAGGGGGATGGACGGAAACAGGGTTCAATTAGACAGCAATCATGGTATCGTTTAACAGCAGTATGAACTGTAGTTCTTTTTTTTTTGTTTATTTTATTTGCTCTCCTCTCCTTTTCCTTTGCTTTCAGCACTGAAGAGCTGCTGCTTCTCTGTTCCCTCTGTCATTCTGCCTTCCCCTCTGCACTTCGGGTGATTTGGGAAAGAACAGCAACAAGCCAAGCTGGAAGCTATTGCTGCTGCTACTCTGAGGAGGAAAGGATCTGACAGTTAGATTCCGTTTAGTAGCAGCACATGGGCTTAGTTGCTCCACAGGAGCTGCAACTAGCAAAAAAATTCTGTGAAGACCTAAACTTAAATTGTTTACCTGGACCTCAGGGTGGTGAAAGAGGGCTAGAGGAAGGAAGCAGGGATGGGGAAGTATGGGTAATCTTGGTTCTTCGAACACCAAGATGTTGTGGGATTGGTACAATACAGCGTGGGGTTTTATAATTTTCTATCTAAAGTGAAGAATGATTTGCACTGGAACTGTAAAAATGGATTAAGGAGATGTTAGTGTGCTTTGCTGGGTAAACTTGGTCTGTCTGTAATCTGTTATTGTTTGGGCATTAGTCCTCAGTCATGATCCTGCATGATGGAGGAGGTACCACTCTGAGGATCCTCTCACTAACTTGGACTTGCACTTAAACAGTCCCCACCCCTGAGCCTCAAATCATCCTCAAGGTGAGAGCTGGAGTGTGAATCTGAGCCACAAATGCCATAACTGTACAGACAAAATTTCAGGTGCATACTTGACTGTTAAGACACATTTACTATTAAGTAATGTGCTCTTTGTGATTTCTTAATGCTTCTTAAAAGAATCAGAGTTTTCTAACAGGATAGCAGCTTCTTAGGTACTCATCTAATTTCTTAATGATAATGTCATGGAGTAATGACATTCATTTAAATGCCTTCAAATTGTTTATGGCTCTTATGAACTAAAAATGGTTTCTTTTACCTCATAGTGGGCACTTTTTATACTTTCTTGCTGAGAATTATGGACTTATGCAATAGATTCCGCCCCTGGTATTACTATATCATTTCATTCTTATTTCAGGCTGCAAATTCAAGCACGTGATACCTGAGGGGAAAAAAAAAAAAAAAAGAATATTCACAGAATCATAGATTCACTTGGATTGGAAGAGACCTTTAGGATCATTGAGTCTAACCAACAACTAACTGGGCTTAGTCCACTTCTAGACTATGTCCTCAACCACATCTACACACCTTTTAAATACCTCCAGGGACGGCGACTCACCACTCAGATTCAGTACATCTAGGATGCAACCTATGGAATCATAGGGTTCAATGTGTTGTAATATCCATATATAACCTATTTTATTGCAATGGTAAATTCACAAATGAACCCTGTTGCTTTTTATTATTAGGGAGACCTCTGAGGTTAATAACTACCTGACACAAAATGTAAACTAATGTTTCTTCTTTACAGGGTATATTATTTGGATTTCAACATCAGAAATTGCAAATCTGGTGAAAAATTACTAGGAGGGATTCCAACCTGTCAGGAACATATGGTAATTTTACATGAAGTGATATCTTTTGTAAATGTGACAGCAGAAGCATATGTGGAAATGTTTGCATGTACAGGGAGCAAAATGTGTTTTGCTGAAAATGAAACTTCAGCAATTGTCACAGTCTATCTGATGGTTTACAGTGTTGATGTACAAATGATATGCTCAAAAGTACAGACTGAACACAAGTCCTTTAATGCTCAAGCTGAGAAGAAAAAGAGATGCAAAGCAAACATCTGGGAATTCTTTTACTACGGCAACACCTAGCTCTGTCTCAAGTCCCCAACTCCAGCATTACTGCAGACAAGCAATCTAAAAACTACTAAAACATGCAGTCTCTCATTGTTACCTCCCTATTTATTGATTTTCACAGAATAAATATGGCATTGTCTTATCTGCTGAGAAAAAAAAGGTGTGAAATTCCCACGTAGAAAGGGCTGGCTTACAATGTTTTATAAGAAGATAGTACAGACAGTAATACCTTACTAATAACAATAGACTGCTTTTTTTTCTATATTCTATGAGACATTGTAAACTTTATACAATTGTATGTTCTTCAAAACAAGAAGGCAGACTGCTAAACTAAGAGATAATAATAGTTGCATACAGCAGACAGGATACTTGTCAGAGAATAAAAAGAAGAGAAAAAGGAAAATATTGAGCATTCTTTCAGCACAGTAAAAAGAATAGTTTTCTATTAGAAATGAAAATTGTGATGAAAGTCTGTATATCTATAAATACATTTGGTAAAGGATGGGAAAAAGTTGAAAATTACAGAAGAATAAATTGGAGAAAATGTCCAGATAAGGGAAAAATAGAAGTGTTCTCCCTTCTATTCTTGGGATGTCTCGCTCATTCTGTATTTTTTCATCAGTTAACTGAAGATTCAGCTTCAAAAGGCTGAAAAGCTTTGCTGTAGTTTTGATATTCAGCCAAATACTAAAACACTCCTCAAAAACCTCAAGCTTTCCTGCTTTGATTTTGTAGGACTGGTATAAAAATGACAGGAGAAAACTCTTCTTTTAGCAAAGTTTCCAGCATTTAGACTGTCTCACTAGTCCAAAAATATCATGTGTTCAGCATTTTTTAAATTGTTTTACCATTTATTGATCCAAAGAGAAACTAACATTTCAGATTAAACCTATGTCAATGTAACTTTTTGAAACTGCATTAAAGTTTCACTCAGATTCATTCAGAAGATTTTATTTTATGCAACTCCTTTTGTCAATACCTTTTGGAGGCAATCATTTAACGCCTCAGTAAGACAACTGCTCAGAAATTGTCCCTTGCTGCTGAGTGATAATAAGGCACCACTAGTTCCACGTGCCTGAAAAATTCTATATAAAACTAGGTTTAAAAAGTTTGTATCCTCTGTTGCTCCTGGTAAGATACTCTAACTGGTAAAAATCCCAAAGGCAACCCTGCAGAAGACGTAGTGTCTGGCAAGATTAGTGTGGTTGCCTGATGTGTGTCATCCCTGTTTCAGTTGCAAAATTTTATTTAAATTTTGTGGGACCGGAAAAGGAATCCATGGCAACAATGAACTACCAAATGTGTTCAAATGCAAATTTCCAACTTTTCTTCTCCCAGTGCTTAAGTATACAATCAAGATGGATTCCGTGTGTTCAGTTACCAACTAATTGCTTTCTGTTGCAGACAGAAAGGTATATCTGGCTAAACTGCAGATCCCAGGCTGCATTTGTAGTTTTGACTCGGAGTGTGTGTTTGCAGCACAGTTTTTCAACTAGGTCAAGGTCATGGAAGGAGAAAGGCTAGGTGTGGACAATATGTAGGTTTAAACGTTGGGAGATGTGTCCTGTACATGTAAAGGGATGTAGTAGAACAAGCAGGCTACCTTAAGAGCAGAGACAAGGAAAACAGGCTTGCCAGGGTTGTTTTATGAGACAAAAAATCTTCTGCAAATGCACCACTTGTGACTGTTCCTCTCCAGATCTAAAATGGGTTGCTGCCTTTCATTTCTATCAAAATGTCATCCACGCTGAGGGTAGAGCATGAGCATCTGATACCTCACTTGTCCTCTTACGTAACAGAGCAGTGCACTTTAGATGAAGCTCTAAATAACTATAGTGCACTCAGACTGAATAATGTTAATGTTATTGTCTTTAAAAGTGTAAAGTTTCCACCAATGCAAGCTTATGAAGGGACTAATATCCTTACATGCTCTTTGATCATTTGGCGGGGGTGGAGTGGAAGTGGGAATACCAGAACTGTTTTCTGCAAATGCCAGCCTGAAACCTTTTCCATAATGTTGTAATGACCAATAAATATTTAACAGAACAGCATCTCACACACATTTAGTGACATGCTCAACCACCTCCCATATTTCTTGTTCATTTTGAAATGCTGAAAACATTTCTGTCATCTTTTTGACTGGCAGCATTTATCAGAGTGGCTCAAAATTTCTAGCAAACATCCCGTTCCTGGTACCTGTTTGCTGATTCCAACCATATTCAGGGAGTAAATTTAGGCATCACAAATAACACTCAAATCAGTCACTGAATCAACAGCTTGTAGTTTCCAGCAGAATCTTTTATTTTTCTTCTCAGATGATATGTTCAAATTATTTTTATTTTTCTGTTCAGTTATGGAACTGAAGCAGCTTGCTTCCTATGCATTCACTTTATATCAATATGAGCTATAATAGTGTAGGGATTCAATTTGAAAGGGAAATACTTTTGCAGGGCACCTTGATGAGGGAGAGGGACTAGATGTGTTAGCTCATTTATTGTTTTTATGAGCATATTGGGCAGAATATTTTAGCAATATAGGGTATTTAGTTTTCAGATTTGACAGAAACTCAAAATAAACTCCATATATCCACAAAAGTGTCCTATCTATTAGAATCTGGAAGCATTATCTCATAAATACAAATAAATATCATTCCTGCACAGTCAATCTTCTCCAACATTGAAAACACAAAGACATTCATACCAGGGTAACTGGTAACATTGTGGTGAGAAACTACACGCTGTAATCTCTGTTACCTGCACATTGAAGGCTGGACTGGTCCCTGTCAAATATCAAGAAATGTGGAGATTTTACTGGAGTCCACATGCTGGGATAATAAAATGACCATTGACTGCTGTCACACATCAGTTTACAAGGTTTTTTTCTTTATTGTCTTTTACGCAAATTGAGACTTTTTCACCATGAGACTTTTTCACCACACACCTAAGGCAACGTAACCAAAGGAGCACCTAACCAGAAAATACTTAAATGGCTGTTTTCCAAGAAAGTCTCTTCCACATGCCCATGGAATCTTGTGGATGTTTTAAGGGATTTCAAAATCACAGGGATTTTGACATTCATCAGCAAAAATAGTCATTGAATAGCATGGGTGCCTGAAGAAGATATTTGGAGTCACCTCATAAATATATGGTTCTTCAGATCTCCCTGAGTTTCATAGAAGAGGACTATTTCTTCTCTGTTGAATAAAGATAAATGCAGTATGTTAACTTTTTTGTTAATGAAGGTATAAAAGTATATTTACAAGCTTAGCTAATCAACGTGGGAACAATTAAGACAACCACAAGACCATGCTGAGATGGCCTTTGACCTGAAGTCTTGTCTTGGTAGTCATGTCCCAGTTCCACAAGAGGACAGGATGTGTGCATGCACTATTCTCGTAATCTTCCTTTCCATGCTTCCTCCTCCCATTTCTTCTTTTCTATGCAAAGGACACAGACACAAATGTCCAGAACAACTGGTATTAAGGCCCGTTGGCCTTCTTGGTACAGACAATAGCAGCTTGGGTGGTCTAAAAGTTATATACACCTTGAAATATTTGGAGTCTTGCAGAAAGAAGCTCTGGTTTTGTTAATGCAATTTGGTTTATGCCATAGCAAGCAGTTCTGTAAGCACTTAGTACTGACCTAAAGCTTTCTCCTGGAAACCATCCCCACTTGACCTGATGTAGGGAACGCAGTTTCCGCAAGTCTGTGGAAAGCAGGTTTTTAAAATAGATACTTACAGCCTAACACCATAACTTAAATTCTTTAATAAGTATCTTAAATGCTAACTATTTCCTAGTCTGACTTCATGGAGAAGGTTCCCTTAAGAAGTGACTACAGAACCAAGTGCATAATCCGTACTTGTGCGTACTGATACCCATTTTAACCTGTATGAGAATCACAGTCTGTTCAACGTGGCAAAATGTTCTCCATTCTCCTCATTCACACTTGCTTCTCTAAAGAAATTTTTTATAAATCTTTGCTATTTCAGTCACATTCTTCAAGCTTGTTCAGAATTCAGTGGCATGCATGCCATAGTACACAACATATTGTGTGAAAGTTCTCTACAATACAGTCTGTTCCTTTTAAAGTGTCTGCCATAATTTTTCATTATAGATGCTGTCAAAACTAAGCTAGACAATATACTGTTTGATAAAACATCTTATTTCAAAATATACCAAGAATATGCAGCTAAAGCAAATGTAAATGGGCCTTGAGGAAGTAGCATTTCCTCCTTGTGATAAGAAGGAGTCAATGTTTTGATATATTTTGGCAATGAAATCTAAAATCCAGACCATGAGTGCTAAAGAGCTTGTCAGTTTGGGAGCTAATCCATATGCCAAGGAAGCATTAAACAAATATGTAGCTACTCACTTCAGGGAATGACCAAAAATGAATAAAACTTTCACAAGGAAATCAAGCCCAGCTACTGGTAAGTGTGAGGTGAAATTTTAAATCACTTTTGACAAGGTGGAAAAGCAGGAAGGGTCATAGTGTAACTGCAATATAATCTGGGTGATTAACTTACTGTGTACCAATTCACTGGCAGCAAGGCTTTACACAGGCCTTATTGTAGAAATAAATGATTGTTGAGAGAAAACGTGACTCAAAGTGCAGAGGCATGCAGAAATAATAAAAAGGAGAGTTAGGAAAAAGTGAACAAGCAATGATTTAATTTTCTAATCACAGGCCTCGGCAGTAGTTTCTATAACATGGATTTAAGTTTCCACTTAAAACCATAGGTCTGGCTTCTCTGCTGGAAAATAAATAAAGGAGCTCAACTATCTTCAAACATACTGTTGTTTAACAGTTGTTTCCTCCTCTCAATGGATGGTATATTTATTTATGCCTTTAACAGAATGTTAGGTACCACTCTCCTTAAGTTCTTAGATCTGACTGAATTCCTCACTTCTACCAGTGGATGGTAGAGTCTCTTAGCATATCTGAAGCTCCGATGATGGAGGGGAGGGAGGGGAATGCTGCCTCCTCCTGCAGTTGTATTCACTTTCTCATGCATAGTTAAATCAGTGCATTGAGAAGTAATGTTCTACAGGGATAGATGCTGAATTAGCCCCTGCAGTCTTACCAGAGTTTAATGGGAGGTCTGATGCTAACAGCATAAGTTTCTGCCATCTGTTCAAAAAGGGACCACTGGCTGCTCAGTGAGCCCCTTTTTTAGTTATGCTAAAAGGAATTTGGATGACGAAAATTGAATTGTGTCGATACCCCCACCTAGCAAAATCATCATTGCAGTAAATGACTGATGATAGGAAAAAGGGCAAAAAGTAGAGCAATGGAATTATTTAAATACTGAAAAGATTAGTTCCATTTTCTCAGGTTTTTTGGTTTTTTTTGTTTGTTTTTAAGAGCTACATTCCAAGAAATATAGTAAAGAAACTGTATTTGCTCACTAAAAATAAATTGTCCAATAAATTTAGACATGTTTGTATGAAAGCAATCCAGTTTTCACAAATATGTTGTTTTATTTCATAAGTAGTCTAAGCAACATCGGTGTAGTATATTACCACTTACAGTCTGTTTTGAAGTAATGGTCTTGCACATGTTTTGTTCTATCTAATTTCTATTATATATTCCTGACACCTAATAAAATGGGGAAAAATTATAATACCAGATGACAACAAAGAATCAGTGATAAAACCCTTGTATAAGAGCATACTTGTATAAAAATCTATTCAGGAAAAAAATAAGTATACATAGTGGTTTAAATATTTAAAAACATACCATGGTTGAAGAAAAGAGTTCTTTTAAATTCAAAGATATATTTGTACATACTATGCTGCAATATTCGCCCAGATAGAATTTTGTAGAAATGTACTTTTGGAGAGTTCTGTGGGGCATTAAATACAGTCATGAAGCAAAGATAAGGATTAAAGCTAATCAAAAGCTAAGCATAACAAAAAATCAGTGATATTTAGACAGATTGTTAATTATCTGACTGTTTAAACATGAATTCCCTGAAGAACAGTCAGTGTTAAAGACATCCCTGAGAAATGTGTGTACAGGAAGGAAAGGCTTTTTACTCTAAAAGTGTTTATTTGGATGTTCTAATTAGCCATTTAAGCATACTTTAATTTGAAAGTGGCTACAAATTATATTGTTATCAATAAGAACATGCCTTTCCAACAATGACCTTCATTGCTTCCATTTTTTCTAATTAGAGGCTGGGGAAGCATCTATTCCAGACCAGTTTCCACATCAGTACTGAAGCAAAGTTAAATTGTTTTCAGCTCTCTTTACAAGAGCTCAACAAGCTCTAGGCTACTGTCTTTCTCCCCAACCATTCTGCTTTTATTTATGTCATACTTAATCTGGTTTTCCAGCAATTAAGAATTGTACTAGGAAAGTTTGCACAGAAAACTGTGAGTTAGAAGTTGAGTAGAAAGATATGTTCAGGTAATGTGTATTTTGGGAAAGGAATAAAAAGTGCTCATAGGAATAAGGACATAGAGGACTGTACCTTTCAAGTGCAAAATTATCCTTTGGAAAGAGAGGTCATTCATCGAGGATTAGAATGAGAGTTTGCTCTTTGCTTCTATTACACAGAAGCCACAAATATGACCAGAAATAATTCCTTTGTTTACACTGAGATTTACTGTAATTAGTACATATATCGGGTTTATGTTGCAAGGTTTTGGCAGTGGAGGGATCTCAGAATCGGCCTCTGTAAGACAACACCAGGAGCAGCCCCCATGTCCGACAGAGACAGTTCCAGTTGCCTCCAAAACAGACCTACTGCTGGCCAAAGCTGAACCCATCAGCAGTGGTGAATGGTGGGACAGAGGGAAAATATATTTGAGAAAAGACATAAAATGCTGCACAGCAGCAGTGGGAAAAATGTGAAACAAACCCTCAGACACCAAAGTCAATAAACAAGGACAGGATGAGGTGCTACAAGCACTAGAACAGAGATTCCCCTTCAGCTTGTGGAGACACCAAGGTTGCCTGCCTGCAACTCACGGAAGACCCCACGCCAGAGCATGTGGATGTGTCTAGAAGGAAGCTGAAGGTTATGTAGAGGCCTCCTTATGTAGGAGGAGGCTTCTGGCAAGAGCTGTGATACAAGTAGGGAACCCACATGGAGCAGGTTTTCTGGTAGGAACTGTGGTCCATGGACCAATGCTGAAGTGGTGTGTTCCTGAGGATTCTACCCCATGGAAAGGACCCATGCCAAAATAGTTCTTGGAGAACTCATGATAAAGCAGTCTGTGAAGAACTGTATCACATGGGGAGGGACCCCACACTGGAGCAAGGGAAGAGCATTGTTGGGGAATGGCTAGCAGCACAAGGCCACGATGGTGCAGAGTATCTCTGGCCTGAAGCAAAGTTCTGAGTGAGCAAAACAGTATGCATGTTATCAGGTCCGCGTGACCTTGTGGCTGAACACTAGATGAAAACAGGAGGCTGAACATCTGGGCCTGGACCCTCAGATAGGTTGTAACCAAGCCATAACAGAAGATACTAACCTACGTAATGCCTAACCAATCACTACTTGCAAAAACAAGATGTTATCCAATCATGTACTGACACTCAAATTGCTGTAATGTAACTAAAAAGTATAAAATCATATGCAGTTCCTGCGAGTAGTTGAGACAATAAAAGGTAGTCACTACCTTCGGTCTCCCAGCGTCTTCTTTTCCGACAGAGCATAAGGTGGAAAGAGTGGCAGAGACGAAGTGTTGTGAACTGACCACAACTCCCATTCCACATCTTCCCTGTATTGCTAGTAGGACACCAAAGGAACAAAATTGACTCTGAGAAGAAGAGTGGGGTGGTGGGAAAGCGTTTTTCATTTTTGTTTGCTTCTGTCTATCCTATTCTATTTTTTTGTTGTTGTCGTGTTTGTTAATTAGGAATAAACTAATCCTATGCAAATCAAGTTTGTTTTGCCTGTGATGTTGACTGGTGAGTGACATCCATGTCCTTATCTCAACCTGCTTAGCTTTTCCATTTAATTTTCTCCTGCTATACTGCTGAGGAGGGGGAAGGAGAGAGCACCTTTGTGACTTTGACTGATTGTCAGTCAAGGTCAACCCAACCCAGAAGTTTATAATTTTGTCACATCAGATGAGGTGTTTCTCCCTGTTGCCAGTTCTGCTGTGTTATCTGACATATGATGGGGGTGGGTGGTATTGATTTCCCTAATGTGTTAATCCAGCCTCTGTCAATTCACTTTGAAGCTGATGTCTCTTTCCTGCTAAGATCCTAAACCGCAGAGGCCCCATGCTTCAACATGGGGAAGGCATTCATATAAACTGCTCTGAAGTTGTGAGCTTATTTCTCATGAGTTAGCAAGAAATTTTTAGGGATTGAGCTGTATGTTTAACATTTACATCTGTCCTATGCTGATTTATCTGCAAATAATCACCCAAAGCTTTGCACATTCATTTCCAGAGGGGGTGTCAGTGAATTGCTTATGCAGATTTTTCACATCTAGAGTTGCAGATTTTGCAGCTACCAGAGTTCACATTTTATAAAGTGACCCTATTAGTGCAAATTACAGTGTTGGCACCTGCTGAAATTTCAAGGCAAAATTACACATGTAACAGTAACATTCTAAAAAATGACAGAAGCTATGATGGCATTTCTAGTATATGAAAAAGTAGCACTGATAACATAAAATTTAACAAATGGTTTGGAGAAAGTTCCTGATACATCTTGCAAGTGTGTATGATGGCAAATTGGAATTTGCATGTAAAACCTGAAAAATATAAATTAATAGATTCCAGTGGTGTGAACTGCACCTACTGTAGGGCTTGGCAGAAGTGAATTTACAGCAAGCAGTTGTAAATTTGAACACCAATGTTGAAAACGCAGACTAGACTACATACTCTAAATGGCCCACAAATTTATTTATTTATTTTTTAAACAGTATTTGGCATAGGAATGGATCCAAGATAAGGGATATTATGATTGCTCAGTTATAAAACTTTGCATAATAATTTAAAATGCAGAATACCTAAAGCATAATGTAAAAGCCTGCACAGGCTAATGTATGTACAAAAAGTGCAAGGAAAGGTGATGTGATTGATCACACTCATGAAAGAAAACAAACGGCAGCTGGTAACAGATGGATATTTATTGCAAGCATACTGTCAGGGAGAAGTTTAAACTAGTAAACTATTAGGCTAGTGGTCTCTTACAATCTGTTTCACTTTACTATTAGGTGTACTGGCTTTGGGCGGGGTAGAGTTAATTTTCTTCATAGTTGATTGTGTGAAGCTGTGTTTTGGACCTGTGACCACAACAGTGTTGATAACACACTGATATTCTAGCTGTTACTAAATGGTTCTTACACATAAGATCTTTCTTTTTCTGCTTCTCATGACGTCCCACCAGAGAGGAGGATGCAGGTGGACAAGGATTTAGGAGGGGACACAACCAGAATAGTTGACACCAACTGACCAGTTATGCTCAGCAGTAAAATCTACAGTGAAGAAGGAGGAAAGGGGGATTTTCAGAGTTATGGATTGGTCTTCCCAACTAACCATCATTCATGATAGAGCCCTGCTTTCCAGGAAACAGCTAAATGCCTGCCCGCTGACAGGAAGTAATGAATTAATTCCTTATTTTCTGTTGCTTTACCTACTAAACTGTTTTTATCAAAATGCACACGTTCTCACACTTCTAGCCTTACAATTCTCTCCCCCACCCCATTGTGGAGGGAGTGAGAGAGTGTCTGGGTGGTACTGAGCTGCCAACTGGGTTTAACCCACAACAGTGAGGAAATGGGAGAAATTTTAAGAAGTGCTGCTTAAGCACCATTTAATATGAATTCCCCCTGGAAAACACTGTGTGACCTCATGCTCTGTGCGCCTGCCATGGCTCCTATCTAGCATTTGGTGTGACACTTGGTCTTGCCCTCCTTTCTTAATAGTATAAACCTAGACTACGCATGGCATATGCAGTTACTATTGTAAATACTGTTTTCCTTATCTAAATTGATAGCTTATCACCTAGAGTTTCTACATATGTACTGTATGTTTCTCTAGTGTTAGATGCATTTTAGAAAATACAATAAGGAATGAAAATCTTAGTTTGTGGATTTATTAAAAGAAAAGCATGTTTTTGTCATTAAACCATAGGATATACTTCCTAGTACTTCGATGGGATGACAGTGTGATTGTATTTCATTTATGAAGTCACATTGTGCTGTTGGAAATATTCAAGGGTTAAAAAATACCATCATTATTTCTCCTTATAACTCTAGTGCAACTGTACAAGCAATAAACCCCTCCATTTTCATAAAAGATAGAAACTCCTGCAAAGCACTTTGAAGTCTGCTGCCTTGAGTAGATAAATTTAAGTTTTAGAGACCCTTCTTAAAGTCTTCTGACTTCAAGATGGTAACTTTACTATGTTGGGTTACTTTTATGAAAAATGGTCCTCAAATGAGTGTTATTGACTGTGAGTACATTTCCATAGCTGTGGGCAATCTGGACGTTTTGCAGAAATTGTCTGCATGTGCCAAAGTTGTTGCTTCTGAAGTGATTACATTTATAAATCAAACCAATGCAACAGTTAGATATAGGAGTGTGAGTTTGTCGAAGACACTATACCATCAAAAATTAGAAACCACCATTTGGAACTAGGGGGAGGCAATAACAGTGATGAACTGAATATGGCTGTGCATTTATTAAAAATAAATCATGATCATGTGAAATGTGCCTTTTTGATATTTGGTAACATCTTTTATTGTGAGTAGTCAAATCAGTTCTTGCTTTTTTCTCTTGAGAAGGTATACTAAATCATGTACTAAATCAGCATAAGAAAGACATGGACCTGTTTGAGTGGGTCTAGAGGAGGGTCACAAAAATGATGAGAGGGCTGGAACACATCTCCTGTCAAGGAAGATGTAGGGAGTTGAAGTTGTTTAGAATAGAGAAGAGAGGATCTGCAGAGACCTTATTGCAGCCTTTCAATATATAAAGGGGGAAAGAAAAAAGGAGGAGAAAGTCTTTTCACTAGGGCCTGTAGTGATATAACAACCAGCAACGTTTTTGTCTACTGCTTAGTTCAGAATACAGGTCATAAAGTTTTTGGCACAGACAATTTGGTTCAACATCTTTAACAATTCTAAAACTTACAACTTAATAGAGTCTGGCTTGTCAGTCATGGTGCAAAACTAATCTCTTCAGGCAAATCCTTGCTAAACATAATGGGCATATTGTTTCTCATCCACAAGACTGTGAATCTTATGCTAATTCTTCAACAATAACTAATTAGCTAAGTATTCAATTAGTGGTTCATTTAGAATACAAGTTTGCAAACAAAGTATAAAGATCATTGCTATGATATACAGACAAAATATATATATTAGATGTTTATGAAACTGGAGAAGACAGGAAAGAGAAAGACAGGAAAGTTTACTTATGGTAATTATATATTTTATACTGCTGGACAGAAAATTAACTAACAGTAGTAGCCAGAGATTTCAACACAGAATTATAACACAAATCATAAAAATATAAATTTTTACTTTTTACACGAGTTTTCCAAATATTTGAAAACTTCTTTGTAACTTCCAAATGTCAGTTTTGTAAGAACCTTAATGACTGTTATTATTATGATTTGCTGGAGTGCTTCTTTTGATGTCTCCATTTGTGTGATTACCTCTTGTCCATTTAACTACAAAAACATAAATTTGTGTTTTCAGAATAGGAGGCTGATGGTTATTTCCAATAAGATCACCTTAAGAAATATTCCATAATTTCAGCATTACAGAAATATGATTAATTAAGCTTCTTTTCTATCAGCAAGAACTTTAAGGATGGATATCTGCTGTGGCATTTTCTGTGCAGATATAAATCTTTCTGTCAGAAAGATTGACTAACCTTGTATCTTGAGTGCAATTTGAACTGAAAGGACAATGCACCAAGGACAAATTTCTTAAGATAAACGATATTTTTTCCAAAAGATAAAGCAAATACTACAAAAATTGAATAAATGCTTCAAAGCTAAGTAAGCTTTCTTTAAAATAATTTCTGATTTAAAATTTTGGCTTTTATGGAATATAAAATAGAAGTATACATTAGTTTTTGACCTTTCCAAGATTATGTATACCGATTCTTGTCCCTTTGACCTCCAAATGCCTTCATACTGTATGTGTCACAGGGTAAAATGATCAGTTAGCCATGGTTCCAAGTTGCAGCACTCTTAGTTCTTCTGAAGTGTAAAATTTCAGCATTTGATTCATCAAGTCCTGTTCTTTTACTCTCCGAGCACCAATATGAATAACATCTGTGACTTGCTTAATGTGGGGATCCCAGTTCTTGTATAGTTTTGTAATGCTCCTTTATTTCTCTTCCTTTTAATGATTGCCTCTTTGCATCCTTACCGCTCTTGCTATATATTGAAAAATTAATCCTATGGTTTTTTACTTGCAGAATTGCAATGTTAAAAAAAAAAAAAAGACATTTTATTCCTGCTATTGTTCAACAACAGTGGTTCCACATTCCAGTCAAAGAATAATAGCTGCTTGTATCAGCTTACAAACTGCAATGTCTCACTACCCATTAAGAAGAGTATTTCACAAATATACCGTACAAAGGTCTTTGAGTTCCTGCAAACAACATAAACTTTATAGCTCAGCTGAAAATGTTAATAATTGGAAAACCCAGCATCTTCTTTTCCGACACATATAAGCATCTTGCCTATTATTCTGTTCTCATGATCTCACCGTAGGTTTAAATTTCTAGTACCCATTTCAATACCCTAGAAGGTTATCTGCATCAAATATTCAAAAGCTTCTTCCACCATGCATCTGTATGAGTTCTCTTGTTTGCAGTCCTTAGAAATGATCCATACAGGAGAGAAAAAAAGATCATAAATGAGCAAATAACAGTAAGGGCTCTACCATGAGTAAAACTATCAAGGAGAGGCTTTTAGATAAACTATGAGTCCAATAAATATGTTAATTGCTTGACACCTGACTAATGGGGGAGCTATTAGAAACACTTACTAGGTATTAGTGGCAGTCACTGGGTTTTAACCTTATTTTTCCATGTGATTTAGTTCTGTTCTATTCTGGTTTACCCAGACTTTATAGGACTCATAAGAGCAGTTGAATATCCTCCAGTAGGATTGAAACGTGACTAAGAAATCTGAAATTTACCTCTTTTTTTCTTTGGGCTAATATGGCTACTAAAAATGTAGACTTTAAGCTATATTTAAAGTAAAATGGAAAAAAAAAAACAAACAAAAAAAAAACCCAAACAACTTATAATTTCATTACCTTCAAAGACCTTTTCTTTCACACAACTTTTCCTTGCTTTCTGACTAGTCTGTCAAAGTAAGAAATAGTTCTGTACAATTTTAACATTTTTACTACATGGTAGGTATTGAAATTCATAAGTTGGTGTGGAGAAAATTCCACACCAAATGTAGATTGATGTCTACAGTCTACATTTAACTATTTATATTTAAGGTGAGATTACAGAAATAGAAAAGTGTATTCCTTTCTTCTTTACATTTTTATCTTAGCCTCTTTTTATGTTTGTCTCACAAGCCACTTCATAAATCTTATATCTAAACCAAGGAAAAAAATCCTTCATTAAATTTCCTGAAAACCAATAATCCATTCACACAGTTTCAATACTTAGTTAAAGGAAATCATTTCAGTTTTCTCATGTTCTATGATGTGGCATTCTCCTGGCAATATAATAAAATATTTTAGTGAATTGTCATTGGAATAGCATTACTTACACAAAATGGAGCCAAGATACATTAGTCTAAATGTATGTGTGTTCATACATGTATACAGTGATAAGGCAGATTACAAAGTGACTTCTAAATCTTTCATATATGCAACAATTTTGCTGCTTTTACATGAACAAAGTTCAGAAATCAAACAAAATACGTACAAGTTTTCAATGGTGAGGCTTCCAAGTCCAAAGCATACTTATTCATCAATAAATAAATGACAATTCTCAGTCTAATGTTTTAATCTCTTCAAGATTCAAATCTTAAAAGAAAAGATTTTAAAAACCATATCCAAGAAGATAAACAGACGGTAATTTTCAGTATAATTTCTGCAGCCTTTTGTAAATTGAAACAACCTCACTAAAACAGGCACCACCATGTTGACACCATCTTAAACATTCCAGCTATTCTCCAGGAAATTTACTATTTTAAGAGAAAAGGCACAGAAAGTTAAAAAACAGACTTTATGCTCTTTAATAAAACAATAGGAAGTTACAGATATTGGAGCTAATGAACTTAGTGGGACCATAATTTACTGCTGAAAATATGCTAATAAGGATTTTAGGCATTTTTAGATCTCATGGTGATGAAATCACTGTATATAATTTAGAATGATGGGAAGAAAAATGGATCTCTTTTGACACAGAATCTACATCTGAAAGATTAAATGGTAGAGGTACACCTCCTGCAAAGCATGTTCTGGTGCCTCCCTTCTTAAAGGACAAGAACAATTTTAATACATCATTCTCAGCTCTAATCTTGTATTTCAGACAATACTCCATGGATCACTTCTGGAAATGGGACTTGGTCACTTTTGAGGGTGCTGTTCACATCCTGGTAAGGTCAGCTTTTATCTTAGGGTGAGAACATTACCTCTGGGATTCCTGAGGAAAAGGCTGGGTTTTTGACCTCTCTTCATAGATGTGGGAGCTGGATGCAGACATCCTTGTGCCAAAAAGGGACTGAAACTCCTTATACTCATGTACAACTTAGAGCTGTGTGCCTTCCACATGAGACACAATTATTTCTGGCAGTTGCAAGACTGTATATTTAGATGGGATGAACTTTAAAGCAACAAAAAAGAAGGAAGGAATAACAGTTAATATGTAGAGAAGAGAGTATTAAACAGCTTATTGGAGGTGATACAAAGGTGAAAATTATCAGAGCAAGGCAAGAACAGGACTGAAACTGAGATTTTGGTTTGGGTTTTGTTGTTTGCTTTTTTTTTTTTTTTTTTTTTCAGAGCAGTAAACTAGGAGGCAAATAGCACAATTTAGCCAAGCCAGAAAACCCAAAGCTCCCCTTGAATCCCTTCCCAGTAGAGAAAACCACTCCACAGTTGTACAGATTCTCTTCCATGTAGTGCCAGGTGGAACAATGAAGTCACACACCTTTAATTGTCCCTGCACAGATTCTGATGCACAAGAGCAGATAACTTATTGTCTCCACCATACTAATCTGCAATCTTTGCGTGATATCAGGAATAATTATTTTTCCCATTTGTCAGAGTCATTGCTAATTTTGCTTTCTTAGTGCAAAAGTGGGTCATATTTAAAAACAGGAGACAACTTAAAAAACCTTTAACTTAAAACAAAAGATACCATCTGTATTTTGTGGACTCAAAAAAAAAATATTCTTATAACAGAGAAATAAAAAAGGAATTCACTTACCATGGTTATTCCCTGAGCTTCTGTTTATAAACAGCCACCGTTCTCACAAAATTGTTGTCATTGAACATTATTCAAATGACAAAGATATCTGTGAAATGAGCCTCCAGCTGGAGAGCTGAAGGATAGGACACAGTTACATTAAGGAAAAAATATTATAGGTAGAGCTCGTGACATTGAGTGCCTTTTACGAAGATTGCTCAACTCTTTCCATTATAAGGTTTTGCTTTCAGGTATTTACAAGGTTACTAAACTTAAATTGTTAGTTAAGTTTTATTCATGGTAAAGATCTGCCTCAGGCTGTATTTTTTCTTTTTTTTTTTACTTGTAAAAATATGGCCAGCCTTTTCTGCAAGAAATATGTATACCATAAGAGAAGGGAGTCGGAATGTGAAAGTGGGGAGTGGACATTTTTGTTCTCATAAAAAATTACCAGATTGTGTTACCAACGACTTGACAATTTCTTAGTAGGTGTTATATAGGGGGGCTTATTAACTGTTTAAATTGTCAGAGATTTCACATGTCCTAAAATTTTCCTTTCACTGTGTTTCAGTACTGCTCTCTACTTAGTACATACTCTTCTTAGTTACAGATACCCAGGAATAATCTATCTCGGTGATTATTTTAATTAAGTATAGATGTGACGGGAGCTAAACCAGAGAATAAAAAATAAATTATTTTGAAACAAGAGCCTGGAGGATAAAAGGCAAGGGCAGAGGAAACTGCCTAAAGATGGATCCTGAAGAGAACTGCAATCCCAATAAGGAAGATGGAGAGAGAGACAGGAAAATGTCAGGAGATGAGGAGGATCCCAGGAATCACACAGAGGGTTTAATCACAAAATAATAGAATCATGGAATGTTAAGAGTTAAGTCACATTTTTCAGCCCTTTACCATAATTACTGTTGTTCTCCAAACTCAGGTTGGTCCAATCTTTCCTGAAGTACTGTGCCTGTGGCACTTCAGATAAAGGTTTACATATTTTTATGTATTTTAGAAGCCATGTTTTCATTTATATGTCTCTTTGTGATATTACTCATAAGAACATGACATTAATAGTGCATGTGCAGCTACAGCAGGGTTTTTTTTTCTTTGCCAGCTGTCTCCCATCCTTTCTGTTTGAAATTGAATACCTCTGCCTTTGAACTTTTCACACTTTGACAATGCAAAATTCACACCTTCTATCCAAATGCAGTTTTCTAACCAGTTTCACCCACAGTTTATTCTAAAATACATGTTTGCTTCTGTTGTTTACTAGAATATCATTGAAGACTGACAAAAGCCTACAGTTTGTCATCTATATAAGTCTGTTAGCCTGGAATAGAAGGAAGTAATTAGATTAGTCTGACATGATTTGGCAAATCTGTATTGAATATATATATACATTTTTTTTTACCTCCCAGATGGTTTTCTAGTCTGTTTGCTTCCTTTCCTAGTACATGGCAATCTATTCCTAATTCCAGTTATTTCATAAGCTCAAACAAGGAACGTCCACATATAGGACCTAAAGGTTCTAAGAATGTTGATGCTAATATGATGACATATATTGGAATATATAATTTTGCACTGTACTTTTTGAAACTGGGAAAATTCCTTCAAAACATGTAGAGAAGGTTTTAAACAAAACAAAACAAGCACTTGCAAGTTAAGAAATGGTAAAAGTGAGATTCTTTTTCTTATCCTAATCTTACTGTTCAAGCACCATCATATAGACTTGAATATGGTGGCAAAATTATATCTTATGAGATGTTGTGACTCATTCAGTATTCCAGGTATACATATTTTTTGCCTACTTGGGGTATAAGGGCTTTTTACCCTGACCCATTTTTGGACTTTTAATGAAAGTCTGCAAGACATAGATGATCTTAGGATAAGCTGCCAAGGCCACCTTCAGTGCATCAGTTCAATGATACAAGGAAGGTGAAGTTATAAAAAACCTACAGCCCTGCCTGAAGTTCCAGTTGAGAATGTGAATGATGTTATCATCACTAAACAAGAGTTTTACGGTAAAGCTCTAAAACATGTTGGTCTAATTCATTTTGGCCTTGGTCTATTAAAAAAAAGAAAAAAAAGAGCAAAAAATAAAATAGCTGTGCAATGATTGAATTAGTCTGCTTGCTTTATTAATACAACTACATAAGTCTATGATCTGATGCAATACAAAGGGGTTATCTCTCTTTCTGTCTGCAGATGTAACTTACTGAAAAAAAACAAACATTTTTTCTTTTTTACAAGTCTTCTATCAAAATGGGTAATATTCATAAACACTGTATTAGCCCCAATTAACCAGTATTAGCCCCAATTTAAATAATTATTGCTTTTACACATATCTTTTTTCAAGTTATTATACATCAGATGAAAATGATATTTTTATCTGTGTTGATGTTAGTTTTGTATTAAACATATACACTAATCAAGTAAACAATAGAGTTCTGGTTGAATGAGGAAACATAGACACGCTATCAACATTACTTTCTGTTAAGAGCAATGGCTGAGGTGAAAACAAGTACAACCAGTCCAGTCTGTCATTTGCAATAATTGTATGCCAGGTGTAAACATTCCAGGCTGAGTATTAGGTAAAATGTGTGTGGTCCCCTTTCTGTGAGTGGCCTTCCTGATTCTTTACTGACACAGTGCTTACAGATATCCCTGGTATCGCATTCAACTTAAAACTGAAAACAGCATTCAAATCATATACAGAGTTTCCTTTTTAAAAATTTATTCATTGCTTAAAGAAAAAAAAGCAATGGAAGGATTTCTGTAAGACAACTGGTTTGTAGGCATTCAGCAGTTAAGGACACAAAATTTTATCCTCATTAATATTTTATGCTGAATTATTTTATAGATGTAAATTCAACAATTTAATTACTCACATTGTTCCACAACCTCCTCAGTGTACTGCTTAGATTTAAATTCCCAGTGGTTTCTGTTCCCTCAGCTTCTCTTTTCATCTTCAAATATCTGCTGAATTCCCTGACTGCCCATTCTCAGAGGTTGTTAACTTCTCATGTCCCTATCTTTCAGCTAGTCCTGAATGCATTTTCAGGTTTTTTTGACATCTTTTGGCTCCTGGTGTCACATCTCAGTGTCAGCTCTCCAGATTTCACTCACTTTCATCAGTCAACCATTCAAACATTCTCTGCCTTTAGCTGCAGTTCTATCATGTACTTGCCTTACGGTAAATGCCATTGCTGTCTCCCTTTGCTCATTCAGTACCCAGATTTCCAGACAGCAGTGATGAAATAATAAGCTGTACTTTCACGGGTGCTATAGAACCAATAGCTGCCAGAAACACACCTCCATGACTGCAGAGGTACTCACCGAACCAGATTATGTGCTGTAAAATGCATAGGCAAAAGTCGTCTGGGAGATACAGTGTGTCTGAAGCCAAATTTTCTCTCTGTTTCACCCTTGTTGCACAGCAGCAACTACTCTGGGACTATTAGTGGTAAATCTGTTTGGTTTGAGAAAATGTGACACCACTTTTAAGACTGATGGGCCAGTAATGCTAACACTGACATGCACTTCCCATTCCTTGTTGCTCCTACACCCTAACTCCTGGACACTTAAGCAGTGAAATATGTTTGGGAACTGCCAAAGAAATTAGTTTCTCCAAATCAGCCACCCAACTGAAAAATAATAATTTCAAACAATCCACCCGGATACTCTAAAACACTTTTAAAATTTGTTTTCATTAAGTTAGAAAAACAGGAAAATTGGGAATTTAATGGAAGATTTAAGCATGAAATTGAACTTTTCTTCTTCATAAACTTATATTTAGAGTGACCCTCTTTGATGAGTGACTCTGAACTATATCATAATTTGAAAACAGTTTGGTGCAGTTTAACACAAGTTAACTGCCACTTCTAAGATTGCTTGCGTTTCAGAGAAAATGCTAAAACTTTTAAGCACCATGGAAAGAATGTGTTCTTTACTGTGCTAGCCAATAAAAGTAACAACATGAAACAAGGAAGCTGACAGAAAACATTTTTCCAACCAATGGTAAACAGTAAACAAGGGGACCTACCAGAGAAAACACAGGAACATGCCTGGTATCACTATATTCTCTGACTGTTTTGGTGTTGACTCAGTCTAATTACTGTTCTTGGAGTCCTCAAGGGAACTGGTATTTAAACCATAGCATGTCACTCAAAGAGGTTTATTTACAAAATAAAAATGGAAATAAGTGTTTTAGCCCATAGATACATCCTGGAGGAGTGCCTAAAGCTATCCAGAACAAAAATCTGTAATTCTTCAGGAAATACCATTTTCCTTAATATGTACCCAAGTACTGTAAAATACTGTTACGAAGATGTGGTATGCACAACACTTCTGGTAAACATTTTTTTTTTAGCATTTCTTTTGACCTGAGCACAATGAGAACGTTCCATGCACTGCTGCTAGCTTTTGGTGTTTCTAACTTCTGACACTTTAGTTTCAACAATTGCATGCTTTACTGATTCATTCCACTGAAAATCAGTTTAGAGGTATTAGCTGTTGATGTAGTAACTACAAAGAGGCTTTGGAACCTCACTCTTGAAGAGCGTCATTGTGAGATTTCAGGGCATCATAACCATGCAAGAGATGTTGATAGCCAGAAGCAGACATCAAATGCTATTATATGTCATATATATATAATATATTTATTTTTCTCCTCTCACTTTGCACCACTAGATCAATGTTCTGAATCTCTTGTGTTGTAATGGCTTTCACATTTCACTAAACTTGAAAGAATTTCCTATTCACTGTCTTCTCAAAAATTGGCCCTGGTGGCATCTGAACACCAGTGAAAATGAAGCATGATCTTAAAGTTTTTCTTTTCATTGCTCTGGTGAGAAAATCCAGAAATGCTTCTGCTTGTTACTCCAGCAGATCAGTAAGTGTCTGTAGCTTTAAATGCCACTGACAGCATTCAAAAACTTGAGCCATTATGACATACTTATTGTCAAATGCGCCCACAGCAACACTTATCAGTGTCATCTGTTTCAACTCATCTCTTATTTTCTCAATTGACACAAAAGAGCCAATACACCAGTCACAACTGTTCCAGTTCTAGTAGTTGAAGAATGACAACATTCATATATCACCTGTGCCAAGTTGTGATGTACTACATCAACTTGAAATTTCAGGAATAAAGAATATAGCAGTAGTCCTGTGCACTCTCTTCTGCTACTAAACCTACCTTGATATCTATTTCTTTTTTCTGTTTTCCTTTTACTTTTAAGTTTGACTAAAGACAGGAGACATTAGGGAAGAGGCTAGCAAAACTCTGTTAAAAGAAAAGCTAGAGCTCTGTGCTATTGGGCTTTTTGACATTTATGTTCCACTATGAGTCTAGATGTCTGTATTTTGTCTTCAGACACTGGAAAACTATAAAATACTACTGATAGAATATATCTGTGGCTGATATAAAACATCCCACATTAGATCAAAAACTATGTGAATCAGCATTGTGACTGTTTTTGGCATTCAAGCATGTTTTTCTTTTAAAATTCAGCACTTGAGGCCAAGACACTTCAGTTGTCCCAGACCAGAATGTCTCAGAATAAGCATAGGCTTCTCCATGTTTATGACTGTTACAAAAACCAGAAAAGAAGAGACACTTGTTAACATTCTTCCAAACGATAGTTTTGATATCTGCTCTTTTTCAGTCTTTTTTTAGTTGTCATTGTGTGTGTATGATGCATATTTTAAAAGGAACATTTGTCTTGCACAATAGCTACCTCTGTCACAATATGTATAATATACTTTTGTGGGGGGAATTATACAGTGGCAGACACTTGGGATTGGTATATGATGTGGCACACAAACCATAAATTTAATCTCCTCTGAACACAGGAAAGCACTTAAAGAATGTTCTTTTACGATAAAGGCTGCATGATTCCTTTCATTTAGGAATCAGTACAATTAAACCAATGCCTAATTCTCAAAGCAGTATCTTGACTGGAAACTCAAATAAAATGTACAAATCCTAATGTATATATTCATAAATATATATGTATACATATACATCTATATTTATCTAAATACTGAGACAACATGATATGTCATTTGTGGGTCCAAGCCTTCATTACAGGAAAAACCCTTTTACTGGTCTTTTCAAAATCTTTCTTTTTTTTTCACTAACAATCAAAAGAAGGCTATGGGAAACTGAAACCATACATTGTACTTGGACTAAGTTTCAGGCCCCTAATGAACAAGATGTTACTGTTGATTCTGGCTGATCATGCTGAAAAGCAAATCTCTTCCTCTCATAACAGCCTTCACCTAATGATTAAACTTTGGTCTTGAAGATTTTTTTCAGAACACATAAGTCAATCAATATTCTGGACATGTACCGCAAGCTGGACTTAAAATGCACATCAAGCATGCATCAATAACCCTTAAGTTTCCCGGAGGTGTATTTAATGGTCATTCTGTGACTGCTGAGTTAGAAAGTAAGGGAATTCTTGGGATGATTTAGATGGTCAGCCTGCTTTTTCATAAGTCAGGGAGGCAAAGGTTTGCTGAGTAGTGGGGAATTCTGTAAGATTTAGTGTCTGTTCTTTTCCTTTAACTGTTTGCCACCTCTTAAGGCAGAGGTCAGGAGCATTCTATTAATGTGCATTCTGGTACAGTAAATGGTATTGATGCAATCCCTTCAAACTCCATGAAAAAAAAAAATCTTAGTGAATTGTGGTTTCTGAGAAGTGAAAAGGGAATGAGTGTACTCCCTTGTGGGAATCACTGTAGGTACAGGCAGTCAGAGTACCTCAGGGAATTTTTAGGACTGGCAATGTGCAAACAAGTGCTTTCCATAGCACAGTACATGCACTAAGCCCTGGCTTTTAGCTCGCTGTTGCACTAGCCTTCAAAATCCCTTAAGAATCAGGTGTCCTTTTTGATCCCTTACTGCTCACCCTAGTGCTTAGTGCAGTGGAAGAAAAAAAAGAAAAAAAAAAACCAACAGAAAACAAAAAGAAAAAAAGCAAACTCATACATTGCATTGGGAAGTGATGAGAAAAGATCCTACAGGACTCTAACCTAGCTCACGTTTCCTTATCTGAATTGGTTTGGAATAATCCATTTTGAGTTAAAGAAGAAGCCACTCTTCTCTGAATAACTTGACTAAATTTCCCTATCTGAGTAAAGAACACAAAGAAAAAACTTTAGACTAAATTTTATCCCATTCTAAATCATAACGCTTTTTTACATATCTCTTTCATGAGATATTGCTGTTTTCCTATGTTTTTGGCACAGTAACACCCAAGGTTGAAATCCTCTCATCCCTTTATTGATATCTCCAATGTCTGTGTATGTATATCTGAGATGCTGATTCTTAGTTCCCTGTGTGGTCAGCGGAGGAAAAAAAGACATTACTTAAGGCATGGTTTATCTCTTCTATTTCAGACATCTACACCTGGGTGAGTTGAATTTGCACAAGAACCTGCTTGTCTGCATAAGCTGTGGTGTCTGAACAACAAGCTGAAATGTAGATTTTTACAGAACAAATATCTGTTTTTATTCCAATAAATCTGATTCCAAAATTCTCCCCCTCCTCTTCTTTGGATTAAACTGTATAATTGAACTAGTAATTTACTGCCTTTAAGCTGTTTTGCTAGCAGAAGAAACATTGTTGACAAGTATATATTATGATATAGGACAATCAAACAGTGGTTTTACATGAATCATTACTATATTCTTTGCATGAAAGCAGTACAAGTATTAAATATGACAGCATTGGTAACACTTAAATTGAGCAACAACTTTTACGCCCTTCATGTTTTATTTAATGCCAAGTGCATCTGGACACTCTCACACTTATTTGTGTCTAACAATGGAATATAGACTGTAAGATGCTGAGTAGAGCAGGATTATATATAAATATATATAAATACCTTTGTAAACTTTCCTGACTGTACACCTATTTCGCCTTCCAGTATAGAGCAGAGGGATAATGTTGATTGTGTGGTATATGATGCTTTGTAATTTCATATCCTTAGGAGAACAGTCACTTACTCAGTTGTTTCCTCTTTTAAACATAAGTACTAGGTTGAATTTCTCTGGTTGTCTGGAGACTTCCACATGTCTAGATAATGTCAGTAGCATTGTAGCTGAGACTACCTTACACACCTAAACAAGATTCAGATCATTAAAAATATATCACCATTTCTGAGATCCTTTAATGGTTTATTTTTATTATTTAAGGTTGCATTTCTACCCTTCGGTTGTTAACATGTGACTAATTAAAAAAATATTGCTGGTATATGATGGCAGTAAATCTGTTCAGTAAGGACTAATACAAAAAGACCATTTAAAATATCATTTAAATCTATAGTTTGGTCTCTACTTGGTCCTTTATTTGCATCTGACTGCCTTGATCCTTCTAGGATGATGTAATGATGCCATTTTTGCCCCTTAATAGCTGCCTCTTATTCTTCTTGCAACCTATTTTTCTTTATAATTTTGTGTTCCTACTCATATGTGCTGCTTAATTCCTCCTTAATAACCTGACCTTAGTCCTAGATTGTAGATACCTCAGTCTCTTGTTGGTGTTCTATGGATGGCGCACGATTTAACCAAACTGATCTCTCGGTAATCTCCCTATTTTTCCTCTGCCATGAAATAATTCTGCCCTTACTTTTATTTCTTTAAAGGTCCCAGCTTTCTTTAATTCTATTACTTTTGGTTTCTGTCCCCAAAACCATACTTTTCTACTCAAACATTTTACTCCCCTTTACATTTTTTCCTACCCTTGAACTTGTGAAGACTAAAACAGTCTTTCAATTAACACTAAACCCAAGTCTTCAATTTCAACCTAAGCCTTAATGAACTTCCCTTTCACAATTACAGTCTTAAACAGGTCCTAGTTTTTTATAATCGTCTAGAAAAACCTTCCTCTCATTTAATTTTTTCTTATTGAAAAAAAATATTGTTAAAGCAAGAGTAACAGGGTGCTGCACTCAGTTGCCAGAGGTTCTTTTTAGCCTATGTAATGAAACTTTACAGGTCCTCATATCCGTGAAGAAAAAGCCTTAAACAGAAAACCCAATATACTGATACTACATGGAGACAATTTTTTAAAAAATCCCTAATGTATTTATCATTTAAATTTCAAGATTTTGGAGAGACATAATGCATGTGCTTGACTGGCCCATATTGAGCTGCAAATCTTAGAAAGGCAAAGTGAAGTTTGAAGTAGGGAAGCAATATTTTTAAAATGGAAAATATTTTTAATATACATTTGGTACCCTAAAAATAGAATGTCAGACAGCTTTTATTTGTTCATGTTTGAAAATGTTTAGCTAAGAGTACAGAGTTTAGCTTTCCAGGACAGAATGTTTTGTCTTTCCAGGAGGACTATGTAGTATCATCCTAAACAACATGACTGCAGAAGTGCTTGTCTTGAAATTTAATAGGAGTATTTTATCTTTACCAATGTACAAACAAGTCCAGAATCTCAATGCATTCCCAGGAACCAGTACATCAACAAGGAATGTCCTTGTCAAATATTTTTAAAATGCAACTAAACTGTGAAACTGAATATTTTTTATTGCTAATAATCTGCATAAGAAAATTCTTTAAGAGGTCTGTTGTTCATCTTGCGATTTTAGCTAACACCCTCCTACACCTGAGTGGAGTGAGTGGGAGCTCATTTTGTCTTGCTGGAGTAAGAACACTTCTCACTGAGCAGAGTCACCTCTAAGTACATTCATTCCTCTCGTCTTTGATCCTTGTGACCCACATCACTTTATCCAATCTGTGGACTTATAGGAAAATGAATATATTTAGATAATTGTCTCACTCCTTTTCTACTACCTCCTAGTCACAGAATCACAGAATGGTTTGGAAGGAACCTCAAAGATCATTTAGTTCCAACCCCCTGCTATGGACCCTCCACTAGACCAGGCTGCCCAAAGCCCCATCTGATCTGGCCTTGAACACTGCCAGAGAGGGGGCATCTACAAACAACCTGTTCCAGTGTTTCACCACTCTCATAATGAAGATTTTTTTCCTTATAATCTAGTTTACCCTCTTTCATCTTAAAACCTTTACCCTTTTTCCTACCACTGCATGATCACCTCCTTATTTTCTGTATTACATTAAATATATCCATTTTTATGCACAGAAATCTGAGAGAAAGAAAACCAGAAGTCTAGGTAGACCACTTTCATAGAAATATGGAGTCAGAAAAACAACAGAGGTTGTGCAAGACTAAAGTCAAGGCAATGAAAATTGAGGTAACATAAGTGTCCTAGACAGATGGCTCTGACTTCTCTCACAACAAGCTTCCCTGTTTCTTGAGTAAAAAGGAACAGCTTTTGCCAAGTGGAAGGATATAAAGAAGCTCTTTGGCAGAAATGTCAAAATATTTTCCTTTCTTCTTCCTGTACAAGCTGCTTTTTATTTCAGATTTTCAAAGCACTGGAGAAAGTTATTTAAGTAATGTTTTCTGCTATTTGAAGATAAGAAAGTGAGATAGAGAGTTCAGAAGTAGCTTGTCATTACATAAAAACTTACGGAACAAACAAGGAATGGAAGCTTATTAAAAATGTTATCTCCATTCCTCCCTCCTTCTCTTCATCTCTCCTTCCACTCCTGCTTTTCTTTGCCCCATTCCTTCCTCCCATCCTCTTTCTTTTTTGCCTGTTCTCCTTGTATGTTAAAGTCTGTATCTTCCCATCATCAAGAATCTCACATAATTTAAAAGTGATAACAGTAATGCAGGAGAACAAATATTCAACCATCTCATATGGCATAAATGTCAGAAGAGAAATGCTCAGAAAAATGCATGCAGCATCTAAAATGCAAATGTAATATATAATGTCCCATGTGGAAAATGAAAATGCTGAGCTCAATTCTTGCCCTTTACTTGCCTTTTACTTTGACTGCTACTGCTGAAAAACTGTCGTAAACTCTCCCGAATCTCATCTCACCTTCACTACACAGATAATGGTGAAGTACTAGGGTAGCTGGTTTCTTTTAGAACCCAGAGAAAATGAATCTTTATAATTACTTGTTTCATCAGACCCACCTATTCCGCAAATGTTTTAGCTCCTGTGGACTGGCAAAGAATATATCGCTTTCAGCTTTGTCCTGTCATTAATCTCTCTTGAGCCTATCAACAGTTTCTCATGCAACTAACCATTATCAATGTGCAATAAGAGATAGAAGTCTCCTTTTCTTGTGAAATAAACCCCTTTTCCTACTTTATTAGCTGGTGTTTGTCCCCACCTCTCCATCTGCCATCATAATGTCACAAAGTTCTTAGAAAATTGTTGGGGCTTTTTTTTTTTCCCTTTTGTTTTCTGAGTAAAACTAGGAGCTGGCTGTACAATATACTTTTATAAATTCAGAGAATTCCCAATGGACCATCACATTTCCATTATATTATGACTCTATACAACTTGTATGGTTTAGACTGATTTCTTTTTAATGTCCTCAGTGCCTACCTTAGATCAAACTTATTAATTTGTTGGGGTTTTTTTTAGCTTAGCCACAGAAGTTCAGTGATTTCAAAAACTGTTAAAATTCTGGAGATCTTAGTCCTTAACAGCTTTAAAACTCTGTGGTTTGGCAGAAGGCTTGGAATTGGCAGAGGGGCTGCCGCATGTCAGAATAGTGCTTTTTATAATCATCATGAAAATCTGCTTTGCCGTATCTTCTGAAAAATTGCCAGTGCAGGAATCATCAGTGGTAATTAGAAGCAACCTTTAATGATTCCTTCCCCCAGGATAGAGCCTAAGCCACCCATAAAACAACATTTTCAATGTCATGGTCTTTCCATTGCAGAGTTACAACAGAAAGATTTTGACCAAGACCGGTCACAGCCAGTGAGTGGGAAGTAAACTAGGCACATTTGTGACCATCCTTCATGAGCAGTGTAAAGGATCCTCCTTGAGGTGAATTGTCAAAATGGGATGTAAAAAGGACAAAACTCAGAATATAGGGAAAGAATGAAATCCAGGAAGCTGGTGAATACTGCAGCTCCAGAAAATGAGATAAACTTTGGGCAACATTTCTGAGCCTGGAAGCAAACCATCGCTCAGATAAGTAGAGAGGTAACAGAGGTTTCAATGGACAAGACAAGAAGGAAGGAAGACAGTGTGTTACAGCTTACAGCATGTCATGGTGAAACACCAACCATCAGGTAAGCACCACACAGCTGCTTGCTCACCCCTCCCCCCCACCCTCCCGCAAGGGGTTGGGGTGGAGGATGGAACAAAAAACCTCATGGGTTTAGATAAAGATGGTATAATAGGATAACAAAGGAAGATAACAGTAGCAATACAACAAAACAACGAGTGATGTGCACATGCAATTTTTCACTATGTGCTGAAGGAAAATAAACCAGTCCAATTCTCCGTCCAATTCTGAGCAGCAAATCTGCCCCCAGCTACCTTCCCCACTTACGTACAGAGCATGACATTACACAGTGTGGAATATCCCTTTAGCTGCTGTGGGCCAGCTGTCCTGGCTGTGCTCTCCCAGCTCCTCACTCAGCTCGGGTGAGGGTCCTGTTAGGACCCAGGTCCTAACACCCAGCTCGGCAGGGTGTTAGGACCTGAGGAGTCCTTGACTTAGTGTAGACACTGTAACTACCTAGCAACAACGAAAAACACCAGTGTGGTATCAACATTATTCTCATCCTAAATCCAAAACACAGCACTATACCAGCTGCTATGAAGAAATATAACTCTCTCAGTCAAAAACAGGACTTGGGGTAATAATGCAAGGAAGCTGGAACTATTTGAGCAAAGCAGTTGTGTTATAAACTTTTGCTAGGAAGAGGACAGAAAAGTTAAAAAGACCGTGATAGAGAGATTAATGAGGAAAATACATACTCATGAGACTAGTTGATGCATTTCTAGGGAAATTGTATGGTTAAAACCATCAGAAAGAGGAAGGCTAAAATATGTAAGTACATATCTGGGCAATAAAACGTGACTGAACCGAAGCACCACAAACACCCAGACATCTAATATGGCTCCCTGCGCAGTGGAACAGCTGGCACAGGCTCCTCTCCTCAGGAATCTCATGATCTCTATAGAGTCTCCAGATACTTACCTCAGAGCTGTGGATTGCGTTTGACATTAAGATGTTAAAACATTAGTCTTTGCAGTGATCTTTCTCCAGCCTTCCCACCAGAGCAACTGTCTATTTTCCTTTTTCCCCTGTTTCACGTCCCCCACACCAGTGTAACCATCTGGTGAGTTGGAAAGTCAGTGTATTGTAATGGACAAATCTGGATTTATCAGAAATTCAGAATAGAATGCTTGTGCTGGGATTGGTAGGTTTAAGTGCATCCTGTTTGGTATGGCAGGAAGGAATGGCAGAGTTAATCTGATGTAGTAAGGCAACCTATATATAGCCTTTATACAAACTCTTTGTAAATGTTTTTGTGCTGTGTAAAATAGCTACAGCATAAGTCATAAAGTTTCATTGGTCTTCCAGCCCAGAAATACTGCCAGAATTTAAACAGAAGCTCATAATTGTGTCCTTTTCTGAAGACATGGCCACAGTGACTTAGCACTTATGAGCAGGATTTGCAGCAAGTATTAGATTGAACAGAAAGATCCATATGCTGCTCAGCTGGATCTGAAGAAAAAAATAATAAAGAATTACAAAGAATCATTTTTTTTCTCTTGATATAGCCCAGCTACAACCCCAAAATATGCAGTTTCCTGAAAGGCCCACATTCAATTCTGGCATTGCAGCAACTAGCTGTCTCTGTGACTCCTTTAAATTTTCTTAAGAAAGGCAAGAGCTCTAATGAAGATGTCCCAATGGATGGAGCAAGTTCCAAGGCTGTCAGCTGACCTGCCTAATTCTGTTCCCAGGACAAGTTCAAGTCCCTCAAGGTCTTAGCCTTAAATACCTTATTTCACATCTCAGTTGTTTCTAGAGAGGCCTTTTTAAACCAATACAATTAATATATTTTAAAATTACTAACGTATTTTTCCTTGACTTGAAGTTAGGTGGCTGGAGTATCATTAAACCTAAAAAAAACCCAACCTGAAAAAAAACCAATTTGGACATAGAACAATATGGAAAGTTTCCCTTGAAAGCGACAATCTAAACTATTATGCAGGTGTGAAAATTAAAGGTTATATCTGAAACCATTTTGCATTCTTAACTATTATGTTTGTTACCATGGAACAAATGTGTTAAGATAATGTATTCTAACTTGCTACATTTTCTTGAACTATTAGGTAGATCAACTAATCCCTGCAGTTTTCATGTCAAGAATTTCTACATAAGAAAGCAGAAAAAGGTGTTTATATTTTCATTTTATTTTCATTTTTAGGTTTTTTGTGGTTTGTTTTTTTTTCTCCTCATACAACAATTTTCCTGTTAACTTCTAATGGAAAATAACACAGACATTTGGTAAGGCAATAATAAACTGCTTATTTCTGAGAAAATAATTTCAGCATTCAGTAGAACCTCAGTTCACATTATGTCTCTAACAGGTGAAAGTTTATTTATTATTATTTATATTCTTTTACCTTGCGCATGAGGAAAACCTGAACTCTTTAAACAGAAACCACCGATAAATATTCAGCCACATACAGAAAAGTAGTTCTATCAGTGCCACAAGTGACAATGTTGTTTTAACAAAACCAAACCTAGTAATTTTCTACTACATCTGATTTATTGCAACTTTCCAGGTAAAGTTCAATGATCAGAATTCAACAAGATTTTAAAACCTCTACGTGTCTATAGCCAGAAAAAAAAATATTTTGGTTTTGTTTAAAGTGATAGCACTAGAAAAAAACATTATTTTTTTACAGAGAGAACTGTGTATATCTTGTTTGTGGTTCTTCCATCTTTGGTATCATAAGACTCTTGTTAACTAATGTCATTGTTTAGTAGCACAGTTTTAAACAATGTCTTTTGAAAGCTAGAAAGTTATAGTTATTACCCTGCCAGGGCGGGCTTCTCCATACCAATGTGACATAGCTTGTAGCCTGAACAACTTGTTTCTGCAGTGTTGTTGTTGCTATGGGAACAGATGCGAAATGCTTACTGCTGTACTATAACACAATTAAGCATATTATGGTCTCTTTAATTACATTCTTTAGGAGTCACCACAAATGAAGAGACAGTATCAGTCTGGATGGATCCTCACTTATATTCAAGCAACAATTTTGAATTAATATTGCAGGATATTCTTTCACCTGTTTCTTTCTCTTACAGTTGTCATGCTAAAAAAAAAAAAACCCAAACCAGCAAAGGTCTTCCAAAGATATAAAAAAATACTGCATTTAAGAGATAAAAAGACCCCCAAAAAAAAAAAAAAAGAGTGGATTTCTGCACCAGCAGATCAATTTAGTAGATCTTGGAAATTCCAATCTAGTATCAGTGGAAAAATCTTGAATGAGAACATCCCGGTTTCTGCTACACCGTGGATTTAGCTATTTCATTATCTCTTTTTAAATAGCTGACATATACTGATAACAAGTCTAGATGTAAATATTTATTATAATACTAATTTTATCTCTTTTATTTGTAGTTTGTACTATAAACCAACT
>VXBZ01011778.1:101983-130771 GCA_013399135.1 Heliornis fulica
CTGCTGGCTTTTCTTTTTTTCCTAATATCAAGTCTCTTTTAATTTATATAATAATGAGTTACTGAGCTCTTCTTCAAAAGAAAGCTCCATTATATCAGGGAGGAGAAAAATAATTTAAAAAAACATAAAAAAGTGCCCCCCAACTAAACACAATATTTGATAAAGAGAAACAACTTGTGAGGAGGCAAAAGAATGAGAAGAATTTCCAGGACTCCACTACCTTTAAATTCTTGTACTATGTTTTAAGTACTGTTAATCTCTCATATTGCTCTGGAATTGTGGGAAGGGAAGGGAAGGGAAGGGAAGGGAAGGGAAGGGAAGGGAAGGGAAGGGAAGGGATTTTCTGTATATTCAGTGTAACATCACTTAGTAGAATCACGGAATGGNGTGCGGGTATGGAAGGGAAGGGAAGGGAAGGGAAGGAGCTGGTGAAAAGAGGAATATCAGGTTACACTTCCTTGCAGCCACCCGGCTAGAAACAAAACCACTGGGAAAGTGAATCCTGCTGAATGAAGATCACAAATTTTAAAAAAATTAATTCCTTCATCTTAGGACAAGTTTCCAGCTTTGAAACACTGTATTGAACTAGGGCATTCATTCATTCATTCATTCATTCATTCATTCATTCATTCATTCATTCATTCATCGGGAATACTAAAAGATGCAGGCAGCAAGAGCAGCTTTTGGGGTAGAATACTAAATAACTGATCATAAAGATATAGCTGAACTACCAGGCAGATTGGCCTGCAATTGGAATCAGAGAGAAGTCAGGACAGGAGGTTTACTGAGCAGCCAAAAGATGGAAACATCTGAGAAATTAAGAAAGCTGTGGTATGGTCCAAGTACCATGATTTTTTGCTCTTCAAACAAAGATCACTTTTGTTCACAATACTATTACTAGTGTCTCTATTACTGTCTACTACTCACTATGTACCTTTATGGAACAGTGTCATTACTAAATAACTGTGTGCATCTGTGTCCCTGCCGTCTGTCTGAGGTCTGGGCTGTTCCCAGCAGGAGCAGTCAGCTGGACTGAACTCCCCAAGTCACCATGAGATCCAACAAAAGCTGGGTAGAACATACAGCCCCAGATACTGGCTGCCTGCAGGCAAAGAGGCAGCAGGTACTGTTCCAGGGCAGTGGCACAAAAGCCGTGCTTTGTCACTGTTATCCCAGTCTCTCACACACAGTAACTGTTCAGATCGGTTTTGGTTGTCTGATAACCTCAACCTCAGCATAAAACCTCTGATTAAGTCTCTTCAAAGGCTCACAAGAGGTTGCATGCTGCTATGAAGTCAAACGCCTGGACAGTTATCTGCTCCTGATTCTTGTTTTGAGAAGAACACTCACAACATACATTGGTGAGAAGACCAGTTCAAAACTGTTTTGGAGGAGAGAGATCATAAACACACAAGACTACAGAGAGGACAGCAGAAGATTTCAGTGTCAGATTATCAATGAATGCTTAATTAATTTATCAATGACAATTTTTCTGCAATGATTCATATGTGTTTCAACAGAACAACTTCAAATTGATAGGCCATCTGTTAGGATGAGAGAAATCAAATGGAATTGGGAACAAAAATGAAGGAATAGTAATAGATTATTTCCATATGTTTGTTATTTCTTTTTTTTTTTTTTTAGATTTATTAGCTTTATTTCTTCCCTTTGAAAATAATGCAATGATCCTCTTACAGGACAGTTAAGTCAACTGGTATGTGACATGTTTAAAAATGAGTAGAGCGGGACTAACCCACAAGAGGACATAAACTAAATTTCTCTGGAAAACTCCTTTACATGACTGAATTTTCTCTAGGTGACCACAGCAACCTGCTAGGCAACGGGCTGTAGGTGCCCCTGCTGGAGAATGGCAGTTGGACCAGATGACCTTCCAACCTCAACCATTCCATGGTTCTGTAATCCAAAATTTAGACTAAAACACATTCAACAGCCATAATTGTAGCAAGCTTTTCCTTTCCCTGAGTAGGGGCTGCTTTTAGATATTATTAGAATATAGACACCATGCAAGGTTATTTGTTCCTTTTCCTACATTCACTGCTAGGCTAAGTCTAGTGGACATTCATAGCACACTTACTTTCTGGCTGACACAAAATATGTTACTATCACAAGTAGGTATGTTGTTTACTCCAGCTTTAGTGGTACAAAAAGGTCCCTTTCCATTTTTTTGGGAGGTCCCATGTAAAAAATCATCCCATCTTTGTCTCACAGTCCACTTCAGGTGGATATGTGATGGTTTGTTTTGTGGGATCTCGAGGTGCAAAAGATCAGGGCAACCATGCCAAGGAGTCGTGTTTAAATCAAACAATGCAGCTTTATTGCTTCATGCAATAGGTAAAGGGAGAAAAGGTAAAGAGAGGAAAGAGGTAAAGAGATGAAAGAGTACAATAGCTGCCACCACGGGGTCCAAGGTGTCCCAATGGTCCCAGGTCTAAGCAGAATCCCATCAGTCCTTTCATCATTGTGATCCTCGGTGGGGAAAGTTTCCAAAGTTCATCACTGAGAAGTCATCTTTTATATTGTCCCAGAAATCTTTAGCATATTTTCCCACCCTCATGCATAGGCATACTAGTCACTAGGTGGTCTCCCATGGTCTTTTAATGAAGGTACAATTTCTTGCTTGCCCCTCTCCATGAGGTTGCTTCGTCCTGATGGTTCTAGTTAAGTAGCAGTCCTTTTGTTTAAGCCCACCTAAGCACACAGTACTTTCAGGATCCAAACAGTACTTTGTTCCCAGGTAGTGTCCATGGAGACCACGCTTTTTCCTGGTTTGGAAAGATTAGAGGTCTCTCTCTGGGTACAATTCCATTCCTTGGATCAGTGACTGTGTCTCAGGTGGTCAGGCAGGCTGCTGCAAGCCTGTGGCTGCAAATTTCTATCGAGATATTAGCCGGAGTTTCGGGGTACTTGGTTATCAAAGTCTCTGATGGCAACGTTGAGATAATTCTGGTTTTTGGACCAACTCTTACACCATCCCAATGTTGTTAATAATAGGCTTGTTTCTGTTCTGCCTCCTGGTGGAAAACAACGTTCAAGTCCCTTCGGGCTTTGCTATTTCACTCCGCAGAAAATGATTACATGTTCAGTATTCAATATTTAAGTATGACTTCACAGGCTGGTGGAGAGGGAAAGAGTCTTTGATTATCTGCTCTACTGAATACTTAACATACAGCAGTGATCATTTACTGGCAATCAATCTCTCTGTTCATAGTAATATCTGATGCACAGGAAGGAAGTTGTTCTGTTTATGTTCACTGGCTCAACAAAACTATTTTGTAGGGAAAAGAAGGCAGTTTCAACTGGAAGTAGCGATGAGAAGGATTTTCATGATATGCCATTATTGTATTGAGTGGAAGGTTTGAGGGAACAGATGAGAGAAAGGACAGAAAACCACACTCTTTCCTTTTTTCAGCTGTGTTCTGTCAGGGAGGCTGGAATAAGCAGCCAGTGTCAGGAGCACTCTGAATGGCATCTGTAATTGGGACTTCACTGTCTGGGTTCAAGCCCTGTTTTCACCAGTTCTTATTAGGCATTTAAATGCTTCCCTTTGCTACCTGCTGTCTTTTACAGATCTAGTCTTTAGAAATGAGCTCCTGTTTCTATTATGGACCTTCTTTCTGTGGACCTAATTTTCTCCAGGCCTTTATGGAAAGCACTGGAGCTGGATTGGGGGATTCCACTAGCCAGCATAATGATTTGAATAGTCAGTACAATGCAACCCATTGCTATGTTTAAATCTTTTAATTGATATAATCCCAAAGTACTACTACTACTCTAAAGAAAGAGTATAATTTACAATACAATGAGAATATGTGAGACAATGAAGATATTTTATAGCTTTTTCCTTGTTCATTTATAAAATGCAAGATTTCAGTCTGTGTTCACTTGATTTCTGTATGTATACTTCATATTGCACCTGTTGACACTATATGTGGCCATGTATTTCACAGTTCTAGTTGTTGTTTGCTAGGATTATCATCAAGATCGTTGCTGGGGATCTGGTGAAAAAAAAAAAGCCATTACATTCTACAGTTATTACCAAACTATAAAATAAATTTCAGATCAGGAGCCAACTGTTGTGGTTGTAAATGTCTGTCAAAGGGATCAGGAATTTCTGAGTACATCAACTAGTTGCAATCAGGACCACTTCTATGAATTGTAGAAAATCATATGCTTTATGTTCTTAAAAATAATTTGGAGCATCATTTGTTATCCCTTTGCTATCTATATAGGATAATAGGGCCTCTCACATATACTCTAGTGTGTTTTTCTGTTGCTTTATCCAAATAACAGATTTATTGTTTCAAATCAAAGTTTTTACTTTGTGGATATGATTATTTGTGTATACAGACAGGTGTGTTTAATGGATGAATCTAGTTTCAGCATTCATTTTGTCTCTGAAGCTAAATCAAAATCCAGTCCCTTCAATTGTTTCAAGTTTAAGCAATTCCAACACCAGTGGATGTTCTTCAAAGCAAATTTTCTTTATATTAGAAATATAAAGGAAAACATCGGTTTTGGAAACTATAAAAAAAAAAGAGTGTATTCTGTTACCCAGAACTATTGAATTACTTTTGCTTTAGTGAAGTAAATGTTTAGTTATACTGGTAGTTCAAATAAAAAGGACAGCCAATATGGATAGAAAATAGAACAATGGCGTTTAACCAGGTTGCTTTTGCATTTTCTTTGTTTCTTCCTTCTTTTTTTCTGCTGCATCTGCAGAAGTTAATGCTGCTATAAAATTCAGAACACAATCAATCCTTTCATGCAGAAGCTTTGTTTGTTTCCTTTCTAACAGCTCACATAATTTCACATCTGGGTTTTATTTTCTATTCAAAATAATTATGCAGAATTTAATTTATAAAACCATATCAATGGAGAAATGTAAGGTAAATATTTTGATTTGCATATTTTATTCTCATGGTTTTTAAATATCCATTTATCTTTTTTTTGTCACTGCAGTGAATCTAAAATCCATATTACAAACTTCAGTTTTAAGCACTATCCTTAGAATGTGCTTGCTCTAAGATCAGTAGGCTGTGACTATGAAGAAGAGTTCAGTTGTCACTTCTGTCATTAGTGCACAAATAGTCTGAGTCTGAAAAACCATATTCTTAGAAAGCATGCACAACTGTTCACCACTCTTACCTTGTATATATGTCTCAGTCCTCCATCACAACTGGTACATGCAGAAAAAGGGAAAAAATAGAAGTAATAATGTGCTAGAGTAAGTCACGTGAAAAGACACACTCTTGTGTAGTGGTGGATAATAATTTTCATTTGATTTTACTATCCATCATATTCTGTGTTTGTCTGTGGCGGTTTGACCCTGGCTGGAGGCCAGACTCCCACCAAAGCTGCTCTATCACTCCCCTCTAGCTGGACAGGGGAGAAAATACATGTTGAGAGGCTTTGGAGTCGAGATAAGGACAGGGAGATCATTCTGCAATCAGCGTCATGGGCAAAACAGACTCAACACAGAAGAAAGACAAGAAAACTCTAATTTATAACACTGCGCACACAGAGAAACCAGAGTTGGATAATGAGGAGTGCAAACAGCTCTTAAAACACTGCCACCCCCCACTGCCACCTCACCCTTCTTTGCGGACTTCACTCTANTTGGAGTCGAGATAAGGACAGGGAGATCATTCTGCAATCAGCGTCATGGGCAAAACAGACTCAACACAGAAGAAAGACAAGAAAACTCTAATTTATAACACTGCGCACACAGAGAAACCAGAGTTGGATAATGAGGAGTGCAAACAGCTCTTAAAACACTGCCACCCCCCACTGCCACCTCACCCTTCTTTGCGGACTTCACTCTATTCATGATGTTTCTCCTCCCCAGGATGGCACGGGGGAAAGGAGGGGGAAATAGGGAATGGAGGCTTCAGTCAGTTCTTCAGGAGCTGTTTTCCTTCTTGGGAGGGTGGGCAGGGGGAGGCATTTCTCACTCTCTTTCCCTGCACCAGCATGGGGTCCCACCCACAGGAGACAGTCCTCTATGACCTTCTCCACAGGCTGATTCCTACCCTACGGGACCTCTGCTCTTCACCAACTGCCCCAGTGTGGGTCACTGCTATGAACTCATAAAATGTCTCTCAGTCCCAGACTGCTGGCCCCAGCCTAGTCCCCCACAGAAACACACACCACCCACCCCTCCCCAACAAACCTGATCCAGTGTGGCCTCTGTCTTTTATCTCTCTCCAGAGAGATAAGAGGCCGAGAGGTTCTGCCAGGGGCTTGCTCCAATGTAGGTCACAGATTCTTCTTCCATATTCCTCCACCCGCTCCATGGGGGGCTCCTGCCCTTCCCAGTTGCCTCTCCATGGGCTACAATTGGGATGTCTTCATCTTCCATGGGCTGTGGGGGAACACCTGCCCCACCATGGTATTCTCCACAGCTGCAGGGAATCTTCTCTCTCTGCCTTCTCCTCTTCCCCTTCACTGACCTTGGTGTCTGCAAAGTTTCTCACATCTTCTCACTCCCTTCTCTGGTGGCAAAATGTGGTTGTTTGCATTTTTCTCTCTCTAAAATGTGATTCCCAGTGGTGCTGTGACTGGCACTGATTGGCCCGGCCGGCCTTGTCAGTAACAGGGTTTGGGAGTTTGGCCTTGGGAGCCCACTGGGATTTGCTTTGTTGAACCCTTCTAGACACTTCTTAAAGAAGCCACATTGCAAACCCACCACACTGCCAGTGTCATATTTTCTATGTGTGTTACATATCCATTAATAACTGCTCAAATCTTTTACTTC
Source organism: Heliornis fulica (assembly GCA_013399135.1). Classification (NCBI taxonomy): domain Eukaryota; kingdom Metazoa; phylum Chordata; class Aves; order Gruiformes; family Heliornithidae; genus Heliornis; species Heliornis fulica. Next base: position 108,759 of record VXBZ01011778.1, read on the forward strand.
TTTGACCTTTTTTCTAATAAAGATGCTTAGTTTATGGCCACGAAAAATTCCTTAAAACTAATTAACGGTCAATTAGTTGCAACACCTCCTTATTTCAGATTTAAAGCATGAAAACCTGCAAGGCATAATCACAGAATATTAGGAGCTGGAAGAGACTTCAAAAGACCGTCCAGTCAACACCCCCTGCACAAGCAGGATCATCTAGAGTAGGTCACATAGGAATGTGTCCAAATTGGTCTTGAATGTCTCCAGAGAAGGAGACTCCACAACCTCTCTGGGCAGCCTGTTCTAGTAATCCATCACCCTCGCAGTGAAAAACTTCCTCCTTAGATTAAGATGGTATTATCATCCTGTCAGAAGAAGGTGAAGAAGGGTACAGGGTAAGATTTTCTGGTGCTGTTCTTTTGTGTAGAGCCTTCTGTAGCTGGGAATATTCCACGGAGGACAGAGATACTGGCCAAGCTTGCACTGGGACAAAGGGGACAGTTACTAGAAGGAAGAGTCGATGACTCTAGGTTTAGAGGTAGCTTAAAGGATGACTGGTGATATAGACATATTTCTGGAGAGTGCTTTCCAGGAGAAAGTTGTTAGTCGATGAACTGAAGAAAAGCCCCAGCAACAGCAAAGAATAGTAATGTGTCTTTTACACCTCAACAAAGTAATTGGGAAGATATGGGTGAAATAGGTCTTTGAAGAGAGCCAGGTTCAGGTGAAGAATCTATAATTCTGTGCTTCTAAAACTCATGAATTTAAATACATGATATGGTAGTTATGAGAGCAAGAGGCACACCAGATAAAGTGGTCTCTCTAACAATGTCCATAAGTGGGTGACTTCCCTACAAGCTCAAGTTACCTACAGTGCTTATATCTGAGATCATTATCATAATGTTTTTTTCTACTCAGCAAAGAGGAATTCCTACTTCTAAGGTGATATTCACTTCACCCTAAATTAGACATGTGAGACATGGACTAAATTAGGGACACAGAAAAGTTTGCTTCTGTGTACTGACTGCATCAAGTGTAAAGGTCTGTGGGGTGTCTGTGGTGTCTGTGNCACAGAGAAACCAGAGTTGGATAATGAGGAGTGCAAACAGCTCTTAAAACACTGCCACCCCCCACTGCCACCTCACCCTTCTTTGCGGACTTCACTCTATTCATGATGTTTCTCCTCCCCAGGATGGCACGGGGGAAAGGAGGGGGGAATAGGGAATGGAGGCTTCAGTCAGTTCTTCAGGAGCTGTTTTCCTTCTTGGGAGGGTGGGCAGGGGGGGGCATTTCTCCCTCTTTTTCCCTGCACCAGCATGGNGTCCCACCCACAGGAGACAGTCCTCTATGACCTTCTCCACAGGCTGATTCCTACCCTACGGGACCTCTGCTCTTCACCAACTGCCCCAGTGTGGGTCACTGCTATGAACTCATAAAATGTCTCTCAGTCCCAGACTGCTGGCCCCAGCCTAGTCCCCCACAGAAACACACACCACCCACCCCTCCCCAACAAACCTGATCCAGTGTGGCCTCTGTCTTTTATCTCTCTCCAGAGAGATAAGAGGCCGAGAGGTTCTGCCAGGGGCTTGCTCCAATGTAGGTCACAGATTCTTCTTCCATATTCCTCCACCCGCTCCATGGGGGGCTCCTGCCCTTCCCAGTTGCCTCTCCATGGGCTACAATTGGGATGTCTTCATCTTCCATGGGCTGTGGGGGAACACCTGCCCCACCATGGTATTCTCCACAGCTGCAGGGAATCTTCTCTCTCTGCCTTCTCCTCTTCCCCTTCACTGACCTTGGTGTCTGCAAAGTTTCTCACATCTTCTCACTCCCTTCTCTGGTGGCAAAATGTGGTTGTTTGCATTTTTCTCTCTCTAAAATGTGATTCCCAGTGGTGCTGTGACTGGCACTGATTGGCCCGGCCGGCCTTGTCAGTAACAGGGTTTGGGAGTTTGGCCTTGGGAGCCCACTGGGATTTGCTTTGTTGAACCCTTCTAGACACTTCTTAAAGAAGCCACATTGCAAACCCACCACACTGCCAGTGTCATATTTTCTATGTGTGTTACATATCCATTAATAACTGCTCAAATCTTTTACTTCTTTGACCTTTTTTCTAATAAAGATGCTTAGTTTATGGCCACGAAAAATTCCTTAAAACTAATTAACGGTCAATTAGTTGCAACACCTCCTTATTTCAGATTTAAAGCATGAAAACCTGCAAGGCATAATCACAGAATATTAGGAGCTGGAAGAGACTTCAAAAGACCGTCCAGTCAACACCCCCTGCACAAGCAGGATCATCTAGAGTAGGTCACATAGGAATGTGTCCAAATTGGTCTTGAATGTCTCCAGAGAAGGAGACTCCACAACCTCTCTGGGCAGCCTGTTCTAGTAATCCATCACCCTCGCAGTGAAAAACTTCCTCCTTAGATTAAGATGGTATTATCATCCTGTCAGAAGAAGGTGAAGAAGGGTACAGGGTAAGATTTTCTGGTGCTGTTCTTTTGTGTAGAGCCTTCTGTAGCTGGGAATATTCCACGGAGGACAGAGATACTGGCCAAGCTTGCACTGGGACAAAGGGGACAGTTACTAGAAGGAAGAGTCGATGACTCTAGGTTTAGAGGTAGCTTAAAGGATGACTGGTGATATAGACATATTTCTGGAGAGTGCTTTCCAGGAGAAAGTTGTTAGTCGATGAACTGAAGAAAAGCCCCAGCAACAGCAAAGAATAGTAATGTGTCTTTTACACCTCAACAAAGTAATTGGGAAGATATGGGTGAAATAGGTCTTTGAAGAGAGCCAGGTTCAGGTGAAGAATCTATAATTCTGTGCTTCTAAAACTCATGAATTTAAATACATGATATGGTAGTTATGAGAGCAAGAGGCACACCAGATAAAGTGGTCTCTCTAACAATGTCCATAAGTGGGTGACTTCCCTACAAGCTCAAGTTACCTACAGTGCTTATATCTGAGATCATTATCATAATGTTTTTTTCTACTCAGCAAAGAGGAATTCCTACTTCTAAGGTGATATTCACTTCACCCTAAATTAGACATGTGAGACATGGACTAAATTAGGGACACAGAAAAGTTTGCTTCTGTGTACTGACTGCATCAAGTGTAAAGGTCTGTGGGGTGTCTGTGGTGTCTGTGTGAGACAGACTGCACTGCGTGTCTTGGATCAGCTGGACACTCCAGAACTGATTTAATATCTACTTTATTATATGAACTGTAGTTTGAAAAAAACCAAACCTGTATCTTCATATTCAGATTAGTGAAACATTCTATTCAAAATCCTGTGCAAGTGTCTAAGCAATATTTAAGTATGCTAATAATGGAAACAACTTGATCTTCATTCATATTTACCAGCTAAAGCTTTGCTTCCATCTGCCTTAGCTTCAGATGCAGAAACTCATTTCACTGCTCAGTTTCTACCATGTGTCCTCCCTGGAAGTCTCCTGCCTTCGAGCTGCATGCAGATACTTCACCTCTTATCTTACATTCCCTTCCTTCTTCTTCCTTGACTCTTCACCTCTACTTATCTTGTTTGGATGAATTGGCAGATTTTTTGTTTTTACCTCAGGCAAATCAAACATTTCTGAATTAATCTCATTTCTAGTATTATAAGCCATACAAACTAGGAAAGTGCTTCTGGTGCACAAAATATCAGCATTGAAAGTGAATTTATGTACCCCATAGGGAACTACAAAAAGAGTGGAGGTGGCAACTTGTATATGAATTGGATTTTGAAATTTATATAAAGTACAATTCAGTTGCCTTTAGCATATTGGCATAAATTGGTGGAATTGTGGGGAGAAAAAAACTGATATTTTCATAATAATTTCTGCACCATCAGCTGTTCCTTAAAAAACAATAAGAAATTAAAAATCCCCCAGTAAAATGAATTCTGATTTACAATGTCCCTTTTGTTGCAACATATGTGATCTTCACCATAGAATTTTCATGTCAACTTTCAGCTGAGGGCAAAGATTTGTCAATGCATTACAAGCCCTTGAAAATTGACAATTATAATGTAAATAATGACAAAATCCTTAACTACTGTGGTACAAATGACAATAATAAAAGTAGCCTATTGCATTTTGTTATATTAATAAATAGGCACAAGTTAAACCACACCATTTTAATACTCTAAACTCACATAATCAAAAATTTAATATTTATACAATACTCTTCCTTGAAATACAGCAATGCACATCTAAATCTGAGGCAACGTGCTGTTAGAATGTCACAACTAACTAGAAATAAAGTAAATGCATAGATGATATTAGTATAAATTTATTGATACAGCAGCTTCCTCCTTTTTATCTCACAACTTTTTGTAAAATTAAAAGAAGTTGGATTTTTTATTTTTCATGCATTACAGAAATGATCTGAATATTAAAATAATTTAAATGTTTTCAAGAATTGTTATCTGGCATCTACTTATGTTTAAATATAAAATAAAATGCATATGGTCTTGTGGGTATTGTTGATAAACAGTCACTTCAATAATTACTTCAGTGGCATTTTATAATTTTGGTCTAACAAAATGAAGAGATATTGTTCAGGTCCCTATAGAACAGGTGAAAACTCAGATAGCAATAAATGTTTGTAACCTAAAATAAGGTTTTCTGATGCTGTGATATGAAGAAGGGAAAGAAATATCTCAAGGGAATGGCTTGTTTCTCTAATTCTCCTTTATCATACTAAAAAAATCTTGTTTACTTAGGAAATGCTGGTACATGATCCTTATCTCATTGCATAGATTAAGTTTTAACAGTGATGATCCAGATTAAGTGTATTTACACTTTCTGAAAGCATATACTTCTAAAACTCTGCTAATGAAAGTAATTAAGTTATCTGGAGGGTTGTCTATAAAAACTCTTGGAAGACTTTTTGTCCTACTGAGATTTTTGACTACATTGTCTGCAGTGTAAGTTTCCTGGGTATTAAATGGCACACTATATCAATGCCTGTGCAAAACATAAGCACAGTATATTTACATTTCAGTTTAGTCAGTAAAAAAATAGACTATGGAGTCTACTACTGTGCTTTTCAACCTAAGGACCTCATTTCACATCTGCCAGCAGTTGACAGTCCTACAGTCTAAGCTACCTATATGACCGCTTGCAGTCCTCAGCCTTCTTGTCCTCAGGAAAAAATCCAGACTGTGAATTATGGAAACTTTAAAATCCTGTGTCCTCAATAAATCATGAGAGGAGACAAACTGAAAGACTAGCATTGGGCTTCTACTTCTCACATTTTACCTTTTCTCAAGACAACCTAAAACTGTGAGTCTTACCTATTCTATTAATAAATTCTCATTCACTAGCATCCTGCTCTTGTTCAACTGACAAACATAGATCATACAGTCTTTTTTTCCTCCCTTCCCTGTATTAATTTTATGTGTAGTGTGACCTTTCTGAAAACAGAAAGTCAGAATAGGAAGCAGTAAAGAAAATCCTAAATATCCATTAATCCCACAGCTGGGTTGCTAGGCTTCTTCCTGGGATATCCTGTGCAGAAATACCAGTATGTGGTGTGTGAACAAGGGAACTCAATACAGCCTTAAACAAACATGAATAGATACATTTAGTCTGAAGGGACTTTTTTATTAATAATATATGCAAAATATTTAGATGAACTATTAAGAAAAGATTAAATATACTGAGACACTTATTTGCTGTATAATGCTGCGTTTCCTACCCGTATTCTCTTCTTATGTGTATTGTCTGCATATGGTACCAGATTTTTTTCCCAGATACCTCCAGAGAGACCTATGGCATGAAGTTTTCTCCACCCAAACAACCTTTCTCCAACTTTAGCTACTGCTCAGTTCAGCCAAACAGTTCTACAAGAATGTGTAAATTAGCATAACTTAGGACTAGTGGACAATAGTGTCTTTGAAATGAAATGTCCTTAACTTTCAGTTATAGAAATAGAGGATCATAAGTATAAACAACATGAAAAATTCATGGCAATGTTAAGAACCACAGAGTGTGAGGGCCAGTACTGGTGGCATCCAGCTGACAGTCACAGAGAGACCATGTCTTCTCTCCTGTAGGGCAGGAAGTAATGAAATTTTTAGGATGACATGTATGTGTACATGTAAGTGTTTTGGTACCCAAGGCCATTTTACTCTCTTCATTGTCATTTGGCGTGGCATGAGCAGTCAGAATGGTTTAACAAGTGTTTAATTCATTTGTTATATCATCGGTCATTTAGATTTCCACCCCCCCAACATATTTCTTTTTCATAGGTTTTTTTTTATAGTGTAAATATCTCAGTGCTATCTTTGACAAGTAAGCAGATGCTTTTATTGTCATGAAAGACTCTGTCTGGACAAAATGAGTATCTTCAGTGCTTCTCCTTAGACCTTTAAGGGATAAACACCCAAAGCACTCTTACCTATTTAGTGAACAGGTAAGAAATTTCAACATTTCTGGAAAGCACGAATAATAACAGTTATAAACTTGATGGACCTGCAATGCTGGGATAAAGGGAAACAGTATAAATGTTCCAGATCTCAAAGAACTGGAAGTTGTAGAATAAAAAGCTGCATTTTTGGCAGAGTAATTAAATAGTTTGTGGCTTTGAGGGAATTTGAAGAAGTTAGAGTGTGATTTTAGCATGTTTTCCTAGCTGAATGTCCTGTGTAGCATGACTGTATTAGAAGTGACCACAGAGTCTTTCTCAACCAGGCACTGCAGAGTTGTCAAAATGGAAGGGTCAGTAGTTGATGGAAGTTTTTCTTGACAGCATGTATAAACCCATTGACCTAATTTCCTGGTACAGGTCTCATTTGCATTTCTGATAACTACATGCCCATATTAACTACCTATCTACACAAGCAACAGCCTAATAACGTGATTTTGCAGAGATATAAAGATAAAATGCTTGAAAAGCTTTCTCTACATCACACATAAGACATACTGTTTCTTCAGGGGAGACACCTATTCTGCCTTTGTCTTTCTGTGCATAGTCAGTGACAATAAATAAAAGTTCCACTTCTGTACCAGTCAATTTTATAATTTCCATAAGCATTAAATGCATTTGAAAGTGTGTGTTCTTTTATGGAACCACAAAGGATGATCTTTATTATAGTATTTTAAATCTTCATTCAAACATGCTAATGCTAAGCCTTTCATAAACGCTGTGTTTTGTATTGGAAATTGTTTAGAAATAATGTGTTGTCTCTCAATTGCTTCAGCTATGCATAAAATACATTTAAAAGGAAGTCTTTCCTAAGAATTTAATCCCATAGAAAAAAAAACTGATTTGAACATGATCTGAGGAAAAATATATGGTTGTTATATTCAATTTCCATGCATGTGCAATTCCTTGCTCCATAAATCATGACACATAGTCATAAAAATACTATATACATGGACATTCTGCATTTTTCAAAGCATACTAAAGTAATGTAGTTGTCAGTCCACGGCACAAACATTTTTAGAAAAACTAGTATTTTTAAATAAAAGTTCTACACACAGCTTATAGTCAGTCAGCCAATAAATATGCATCTTGAATTTCCTTGTTATTGCAGTAAGAAAGAGAAATAAAGGACGAAGCCAACTACAATCAATAGCTAATTTCCCTAAGATGAATAGACAGTAGTCTGGTATCTGTATGTCTGTGTGGTGTGCTCACTTTGGATGAATCACCTCATTGGAAGTGAATTATATTGTCATATAACAATTGGCTGAGCAGAGTAAGTCAGTCAACAGAGAAGTATGGGCAAATTTCATTTATTTTGGAACTTGGAGGGCATGATGGAAAGTGTAAATAACTTAACTTATTTAGAGAAGCTTAAAAGCATAGCAGAATTATATAGGGTCTCCATTTAAAAAATGTTTTTAAAATTACTATGGTACAAAGACCGATGCAAGATATGAATAAAAGAGGCTGAGGGCTGTCATTTCTTGCTTCAGCAAGTTATGGTGTAACAGATTTATATAATTAAGCATTTGTACACACAATCAAACAATGCTAACAGGAATATAAAGAATTTTCTAATTATAAACATTTTTATACAATTGTTGGGTAATTTTTTATTAGATCTTCATAAAACACCACTTTCATATTATACTATTGTAACTGAAACATTTTATAGAGTCCTGTAGATCTTATGAGAGTAATAAATGCAGATAAAGCAGAAGTACCTTATTTTACAAATGCACATTCCTGTGTTATATGTAAGGGCAGGGAGAGATCACTCACCTATAACTGTCATGGGCAAAACAGACTAAGCTTGGGGAAACTAATTTAATTTATTACCATTCAAATCAGAGTAGGATAATGAGAACTTAAAACAACTTCTACCCACCCCTCCCTTCCCAGTCCCAACGTCACTCACAATACTTTTTACCTCCTCTCCCTTCCCAGTCTAAAACATGATTGGGAAGGGGTGTTGTGGTCAGTTCATCACAGAGGACTCTTCACACTCTTGCCCTGATAGTGTTGGGAAAAAGCAGCCCTCCACCAACTCTTCAACATGAATCCTTCCCACAGGCTGCAGTTCTTCACAAAGCACTCCATCGTATGTCCCTTCCGTGGGGTGCAGACCTTCCTGACCAGAATGCTCCAGTGTGAGTCCCCCACAAGTTCACAAGTCCTGCCAGCAAACCTGCTCCAGCATGGGGTCCTTTCTCCACAGGACTAGAGATGCTGCCAGAACCCTGTTCCAGTGTTGGCTTCCCACTGGATAACAGCTGATTTGGGGCATCCACCTACTCCAGTATAGGGGCCTCTGTGAGCTGCAGGTGGATATCTGTTCCACCATTAAACTCCATGGTCTTCAGGGGGATAGCCTGCTTCATCATGGTCTTCTCCAGGAGCTCCAGAGGAATCTCTGCTCTGGCACCTGGAGCACCTGCACACCCTCCTTACTGACCTTGGTGTCTGCAGAGTTGTTCTCACAAATTCTTATTCCTCTCTCTGTCTGCAATTGCTCTTCATGTTTCAAAGTTCTTTCCCTCCTTCTTAACTGTTATCCCAGAGGCACTACTTCCATTGCTGATTGGCTTAGCCTTGGCCAGCAGATGATCCATCTTGGAGTAATATGGCATTGGCTCTACTGGACATGGAGGATGCTTCTAGCAGCTTCCTGCAGAAGCCACACTTGTATCACTCTTGCTGCCAAAACCTGTCACATATGAAAACCCAATACATGTTCCCATGCTCTGAAACATTCCAAATCGTACTTGAATTGCCAAGTATAGATGCATCCAGACAAACACAGACAGTGTTACACAGACACAGGAGCTCGAAGTCCCTAACTGTGAGACCTAAGTCTTATAGTGAAGCCTGTCATGAACTTCTAAAACTGCATCTCAAGTGTAAGTTAGAGAACGCTGTCATCACACAATATATTTCATGACAGGAAAGTTTAATTTTTTTACTGTTGAGGCTGACTGAGCACTGTGGAGTCTCTCTGAGCCCATAGAGATTGTGGAATCTCCAATCCTTGGAGATATTCAATATCCATCTGGACACAGCTCTGGGAACTGGTTTAAGGTGGCTCTGTTTAAGCAGGGGAGTGGACCAGGTGACCCGCAGATGATTCTTCCAGCCTCAGACATTCTTTGCTTCTGTACAATGTGGCTTCCATGTCACGGCAGTCTACCCTTCTGTTGTGTCAGTTCAACTGTTTGTGAAGCTTTGATCTGAACTCTTCATAAACCAGACCCTGATTACAAATAAAAGAATGGATTTTATTTTGCTTGAATTGTAGGTTTACTTGTCATCCAGACCACTACAGCAGTGTGAACTAGATCATGGAAATGACAAACAGTCCTGCAATACAAATGAGCAAGAAGCTACAGGGAAGGATCAAATGGCAAAGGGTGGAGAGGCAGGAATGCCATAAACTTCAGTTATCGCTAAAGCTTCTGCAGCATGACCTGCGACCTGTCTGGGCTTTGGAGTCCATCTCATGCAAGAGAAAGTTACTAATTTAAAATGTTTTATTCTTTTTAGCCTCACCTGGTCTAGTTTCTTTGAAACAGACTGTGAGGAGTTGCACAGCTATGTACAGCTGCTGAAAAGCACTTCAGGAAGCTGTGTTGTCTGAGCAATTTTTTGATGCCTCATTTGAAACAGTTACCTCACTGTAACAATGTGGATATCTGAAACATATGCTGGCACATTAAAAGTGAATGAAAACTCACTGAATGAAAACTCTTGCTTGATCAGGGGAACAGATACTGCTGATTGGCAGGGAATGATGAACAATACTTGCCTTTCAATTTTGGAATCAAGAGTCAAGAATTTGTTCCCTTCGACATACACTAAACAGGATTCAGAATTTCAAAAGTGCCTATTTTTGTGTAGACACTCAAAACATGCAGGAAAACAGAACAATCTCTTGGACTTCTGATGATGAAGGAAATTTAATCTCTTACTTTTCATTTTCTGTGATTACCTAGACCCAAGACATCCACTCTAGGGTTATTCTGTATAATTTCTACACTGGAAACTCTGGTCACGGTAGTCAAGGAGCAATGTGAGATGCAGTCTAATGGGCTGTTTGGGTGAAAAAGGCAAGGTGGACTTACCCATCCAGAATCAGGCCAGAATTTAGGTTTCTGCTCAGTTACTTCAACTTTCTGCTCTGTTAAACAAAAATTAAGATTATTCCTTGTAACAGAAAAGTTGTTGTTTTTATTATGCATATAGACCCATGGATATATTTTTATTATGGCCATCCTTTCTTTTCTTTTTTTTTCCCTAATTAAAATATCTTCTCACTATCATTGTTAGAGAATTCTGTACGTCTACTTATTTTGCTAAGATAAAAAATGGACATATGAATTGACATTGTTTCCATGAGCAATACCAGAAACTTCCACTGGCAGTTTCTCACTAGCTTGCTTCGTTTGTGCCTACTTTTAGCCAGTACCTGATCACTTTACCATTCCTCCATTACTATTTACATTGTGCTGCCAAACTAACAGTTTTCCAAGTGATATAATTTCAGATGACTTACTGAAGTGTGAACATATCAATTTCAGTATAATTGGTATGTAATGGACTTACTATACAGTAAGCGTAGTATGTAAACATACAATAAACTTACTTTATTTCCTTTATCTTGAAAATTATCTGGTTTAATTTTAACATATATGAGTTTAATTTGGCATTATTTCCTTTTGGAACGCTCAGTTTGCATTTATAATTTTGAATTTTGTACATAGGCATATCAATAGCTGATCTCACTATTTGTGCAAAGGAGAGATGTGATGGCATTACAGATGTCTAGACAACAACTCAGTTCTAGCTAGAGAATTGGAACAGGAAAAAACAGGCTTTGAAAACAAAAGGGCAAAAGAGACTAGTGCTTTTGTGTTTTCAGTAATTCTATACTTGATAAATAACCTTTCTTACTGAGTAGATAATTGTAAACTTATAAGCATCTTGTGCTTCACATGCAAATGAAAAAAAAACTGAAGAAGACAAACATTTCTTTAATAAGAATATATGTAAAAGAAAATACAACCACATAAGCTTATGAACAACTAAATTTATTCATATTTTAATGCTAGGTCAAAATAATACTTTAAAATGGGATTTGGGGGAAAATGTATGGAGAAAGGAATAGGTTTGCAATTCTATTTGTGTAAGAAAACACTCATGAATTTTATTTATGGTTTTTTTCAAGTGGAAATTGTTGTCTGCATGAATTGAAGTAGTGCATTGAAGTCAATGGATAATTTTTCTACACAGTGAACAGGTAGATATGCCAATGACAGTCCAAGAAAACCCCAAAAGATAAAGTACTGCTTATTGGCACAAATCCATTTTTTTCTGTTGCTCTAATTTCTAAATTATTATTTTTTCCTATTTGCTTCTTTATTTCTTTGCATTTTCCATCTTCACTAAATAATGTTTGCTTGTGATTCACTTTTATGATGTAACCTTGAATTGAGTCATTCTCAATGGACTGATAATGTATTTGCAAATTCACTGAATTCCATTAGATTCACCCAACAGTTCAAGTGTTTTTGACAAAGTAAATAAGGCACCCTAAGCGTGTAGATTTTTATCCTTTTTGTCGTAACTGCTCTTCCATGTCATTTCACAAAATATCTCTAAGTAATGTATACATTTGTTAATTTAAAAGGTTATGAATAGATAAATAGAAATCTTATCTGCATAAAGGCAGCTTCAGACTTTTGCCAATATGCATGCTCTCAGAGCCTCAAACTTAGTCCTCAACCACATGCATATCAACTAACAAATGAAGATTGCACTGAAGATTTTTAGAATACACGAGTTGAGGAACTGCAACATGTATAGAACATGCTCTGAGACCTGATTTTGCACCTTTAGGTGAGATTCAAAAGAGAATATCTAAGACACAGAATATGACACCGTCAAATTCTCCCCTGTCTTTCTGTGGAGTATATTCAACAGGATGTTTATACATATGCATATAAATACATTTTCTGTGAATATTTGGGGGTGTGGGGGTGGGGTGCAGCTGATTCATAAAAATGCATTCAAAAGTTCAAGTGTTCAAGACCAGGTTGGATGGGGCCTTTGGCAACCTTGCCTAGTGCAGACTGTCCCTGCCCATGGCAGGGGGTTGGAACTAAATGGTCTTTGAGGTCTCTTCCAACCCAAACCACTCCATGATTCTATGATTCTAAACTGGTCACTGTGAGTGACAGGGTGCACCCACACAGATCAGAGTAATACTGCACAGCCCCAATCTCTCAAGACCCAAGTCTGAACCAGACTGTGCTCCCTCCACACTTTTGTGTCAATGCTGCTGAGTCACACAACCCTCACACCATACTCCTACTTCTCTTTCAACCCTCATGAATGGCACAGAAGTTGGTCAACAACCTGTAATTCTTCCTTTCTTCAATCCTCATCATTCTCCCATGCAGAATCTAACAACAACAACAACAACAACAACAACAACAAAAAAGGCAGCATTTTTGGACATATTTATGTTTTTTGTGTATATATGTACATTAGATTTCGTAACTGAACTCAAAGAAAAAAAACCTCCAAACTTCTGAATGTGATCTGCATTTAAATTAGTGTTTATTTGGATACTGAATAGCAAAACTTTACTCAGAGATTGAAAGTGAAAGATCGTTCACATCTGGAGAAGTAGAAAGCCATCCTAAACTGTGACACCTAACTTCACATTCTTTCCTGGTTATAAGTCATATTATAACATATATGAAGAAAATAAAATTTAGACATACAGATAATCACAGATATCTAGATCTTGTACAAAGTCTTACTAGAAAATCTTCATTCTAGAAAAACTAATCCAGCTTTGAAGTTAGTCCCACTCTGAGGAGGATCTTGAGTAGATGACCTTCAGAGATCCTTTCCATCTCCAATTATTATATTACTCTATGAGTCATACACTGCCCTTGAATTCAGTAAGTACTGGCTTGGACTGGTGTTGATTCCAAATTGTGATACTAATTTAAATTTGGAGCATTAGGTCCCTTCAAAAATATCATGCTGGGAAAAGTAATTTCTGAAAAATCTCATGGGTTTGGTTCTTTTTTTTCTAATTCAAAAGCAGGAAACAAAGACAAAAAATTAATTGCTTGTAAAAAATCTGTTGGCTAAAAGCATTTTTAAAAAAAAATACTGATACATACAATTCACCAAAATCTTTAAAAAATGCAGACATTTTAATCTTTCCCCTTCAAATTTACACTAAAAAGCCTGACAATAATGCTGAATTTTTCTCTTAAAAATAAGTTCTTGATTAAAAATTAGATTTCCCTAAACTTGTTTTATATTACATAATTACTCTTCAAAAGTTTTGACCTGGTTTTGGCTGAGATAGAGTTAATTTTCTTCCTAGTAGCTGATACAGTGCTGTGCTTTGGATTTAGGATAAGAATACTGTTGATAGCACACTGATGTTTTCATGCTGCCAAGCTGTCAGGAACTTTTAAGCTTCTCATACTGCCCTGCCAAGAGGGCGGCCTGGGATGCACAAAGCTGGGAAGGGGTGCCACCAGTGCAACTGACTCAAACCGGCTAAAGGGACATTCCACATCATATGACATCATGCTCTGTATATAACTTTACCTTTTTTTAAAAAAACCTTTCGGTTCTCTTCCACTGGGAGTCAAGAGCGAGTGAAAGGCAGTGTGGTTGTTTTGGCTCCTGTCTGAGTTAAACTATGGAAATGTATCGCTGCCTTTTAACCAGATAAAGTAGCTGTTTTCAGAAGCTACAATACCAGATATGAATCAGTTTTGTCATTTCACAAGAGAGCAATTTTCTTCCAATTGCAGCGTTCTATACCATCATAAGCTGGTAGATCTTCTGAAGTCAATAAAAATGCAAAATAATGTTAAAGATCCAGATTTAAAGATGGTAATATGATTAAAAACAACCAGGGCTATATTGTGCTCTGTTCTCATGTTTGCTGGTATCAGACCAAGTTAGTCTGGATTTTCATATTTTTCATTCACAGATGTCACAAATTCCTATCTTAAATTATGTGATAAGTTTTAAATGTTATATGTTATACATTATATGCTATTAGATTAATTACAAAATGTTAATAACTTAGACAAGCTTCTACAGACAGATTCTCGTTATTGAGTCAGGGAAAGTGTTCAAATAGATAACTGGCAATGGCAAGCTGCTGACTGAGTTCTAATTTAATTGAGAAATAAACTGTTATCAAACAATTTTTGAGGTGCAACTCTTGGCTCCTTACTAGTTAATGTGTCTAAGTTTACAGTGACAAAAAAAGCATGCCTCAAAAGCTGGAGTAGTCTGTTATTCCTTGTGATTTCCTTCAAGAAACAGTTTCAGTCAGCATCACTTGTTATAATATAACACCAGGAAGAAAGGTAAAAAATGAAGCTTTCATGACAGCAGTTGATAGGTTTGCTGAATTCAGCAGATACATAGACTTGAAAAGAGAGATAATAAGAGAAAGAATGGTCACATTTATAAAAGGATCCCACTCCTGGAAAGAGACACTGTCGTTCAGACTCAAGCACAGGCAATGTTACCACTCCCAAAGCAGAAGTCCTGTATCAGGTGGCCTCGATACACAGATGAACCAAACAGAACTGAAATAGCAACAGGAGCATTCTCATAAAACAAAAATAGCATACAATTAGGGACAGGGAGGACAATATCCCTTCACAAGGGAGAACAGTAGAGCTGTAAGGAAGAGCACAATAACAAGCAACAGCTGGAAACCATGAACAGCGGAGAACTGGTGGAAGTATCATAGAATAAGTATTTTCCTAATAATACAGAGTCTGCCCAGGGAATCTGGAAATAACATATCTACCTTCAGTGTACATCACACGATGATTTCACATTCCAAGGAACAAAATATTCAGAAAAAAAAATATATATAGTAGTATTCAATGTTGAACTGAACAGACCATACCTTACATTTAACACTAATATTAAGGAGCAGCTAATTATTTAACACTAATTATTAAGGGGAAACTGATACATTATTGACAGAAAAGAAAAAAGAAAAAGAAAAGAAAATCAAAACAAGGTCAATATTTATCCTAAGCAGACAGCTGTGAAGATGAGGAAAAATATTATATGGGCTCAGAGAAACCATGTTGGACTTTTATGCTTAACCACAAGCATAAGTAGATCTTTTTTGGATACATTTTTTAAGAAACAAGGATTGACACTATATCCTTAGGTTCCAGAGATATATAAGGAACCTGGTTTATCTCCATGAAAAAAGATGACTTGGCAGAGGATGTTTAAACAATTAACATGAGGAGAAGGGCTGCTTAGGCTAAGTACAAAAAAGACTTAATCAGCAACTCCAGGTGCACTCTGATATCTGCATCTGGGAAATTAAAAAAATCGAAGAGGCTGATAATATGGAATTAGGTACCACTTAACAGACAGGGAGCAGATTTGGCAAGAGTGCTAAGAAAGCAATGCTCTTCACCTTCTCCTGTCCAAGCCATGCCTCATGGGATGAGGGCTGACATGCAACTGCACAGCTCCTGCATCCACATGCAGGCTGTGCTGTGCCATCAAAGCACAGCAATGACAAAATGCCTCCTATTGTATACTTGCAGAACAGGGCAAAGATATGTGATTTTCACAGCTAATTGAACAGTAATTCTGGTATTAGATATCAATGTGTTCTCAAGACAAGAGGTCTCAGCGGGCCTTGGAAAATTCTCTCTCGTAACAATCCTAGCAGAGTTTGGAAGATACTGCTCCAAAGAAGAAATGTTGTTAAATGTTGAAGAGTTCTCATCATTGTATTATTGACTTCTTTTCTAACATAGTGTGAGTTAGACAGATTGTAATTCATTATTGGATGCAACTTCTTAATTTTTCCAAGACTACACTTGCCATACAAGTAGGGAAGGAGCAGGTAAACTAGGAGGTATGTATGTAATCAAAGATTTAGCAAGAGCCAAGAAAAAGTGCTATGATATCTGTCTTATTTTAGTGTTAATACATTTCAGATATAAAAAAAATCCATTAAAATAGCCATTTATTTGGGAAATTGTTACTTTAAAAACACCTACATAATAAAACCCAGAAGTAATTTCCCAATAATTGTAATATAGAAATCCACAAGAAAATAAAAGGGAGAATTGATATCCCCACCTATTTTGACAATGCTAAATCTACTCCCCTTCTACCTTAGAAACAGAAAAATTTTTTTAAGAGCAATGCTTACACACAGCAGTTATCAGTAAGCTAAGAATCTCTTTCTCTTTCATTCCTGGCGTTTCATAGGTGACTTGTACTCTTATTGCATTAATAAGGACTGAAGATAGCAGCCACTCAGAATTCACATCCAAGCAAATGACAAAAAAGGCAAAGCCAACCATTTCTCAGAAGTCCTCAGTAGCACTGCATGCTCCTCCCTTTATCCAAGAACTGAGTAATTCAATAGTTCCTTTTCACCTGATATCTATTCAAACCCTTCATTGGTCATATAAATCTGAGCTTATATCTCAACCCACCCAGAAGAAAACATTATTGATATGTACTTGCCCTGTAGAAAATGTTTCTACTTGAATGAATTCTTAAAACATAGTTTTAGAGCTTAGACAGATGAAAAGAAGTATTCCTGTCTCAGATAAAAGGTTAGTTGAACAAGTGAAATAGTTTTAAGAAATCTGAGAAGCACACATAAAGAGAAATGCATTCAGATGCTCTCAAGGTGAAGGGAAGGGTGAAAAAAACCTGGACTTATATCATCTGTATCCATAGTGAGTGCTCTAACCAGTCTCTTTTTTTCTATGCAGTATGCAGAACATACTCTGCTCAGTGTGCAGTAAATAATTGCTGGGTCAGACTGTACAGAAAAACTAAAGGAGGTCACTAGATTATGACTCCTGGTGGGTACCAGTATAAGAGAAACATCAATCTACTCCCCACTATCAAGAATTCATTGGTTTTGGAAATTTTATTGCAGAAATAGAAGACTTTCGGCACCTTGGGAAACATTATGAGAACATTAACGTACAGGGTGGTTATGTGCTCAGGATCTCAATTTGAGACTAGTCTGACAGAGAAGTTAGAATAGCCACAATTATTTGTAGCTGTAGCTCTTGGCATACTGAACTGGATTTCCCTTTCTATAGAAATAAATAAGTAAATGCATAAATAAATAAACTAATAAAATACCACAAGCCCTCAGGTGTGTCCATTTCATTCAAAACTAGTAGGTGACCTTCTGCTACAGAGGCAATTTTCTTTCAAAAACTGAGAACAACCCAGTAAAAGTAACAGGCACTATAAAAAGGGCTTCAATTAAAAAGTGCTAATGAAAGTTGAAAGGACTGTGGTGGTCAAGTTCCATATTGCTTTAATGAAAGCAGTAATTTCAGTATTAGCCAGTTAATAATGAATCTACCAGCAACTGAGATGGATTCTGCTAAAGGAAAAGAACAACAAAATAAAAGAAGCAAACGCACAGTACTAAAAATACCCTCATTTTTGCTTTAAAGGTTTGCATCAAAGGGAATACAATTCTGAGAGGCCTGCTTCCACATAGGCTGGATAGCAGTTACCTATATGCAGTTGATTACATGCCCATGGAGAGACAGCAATTTTTATTAGAGCACCATGTCCTAAAAGCAATTATTTCAGAAAAATAGAATCTAGCAACCTGTTTAGTACTCCACCTTGAGCAGGTAAATTCAAGCTCTTTTCCAGAACTGTGAAATATTTAACATGAAGGACAACAACACTGCAGTCTAACCTGGCAACTTTAGTTTGATTGTTTTCTTGCTTGTTTTCTGGATTGAAATGCATACATTTATTTGTATGCAAAATTATCATAGCTGATAATTTATCCTGATAACATAATTTGCAATGTTTACACAAACTGTAGAAATGTAGACTCTATAGAAATGGAAACTGACATTTGCAAAGCAAAATATTTTTCTTAATTTGATTTCTCTTGGTAGTTCTCAGGGTACAGATCAAGCCTCATAATTTTTTTTGCACAGAACTTTGGCTATAAGGATTGTGTTAAATGAAAGGCAGTATTATTAGTATATAACATGAAAAAGACTTTTAAAGAGGCTTGTAAACTCTATTTGTTTTGTGCCTATAGGAAATTCTTGATTTTCCAGAAAAAAACACTTTTCAGTAAAAAAATTTAGCAGAAGACAATACAGAACTTCTTTATCAAAGCCATTAATTTAATATAACTGGCTCTACCTTCAAAGCAGTTCAGTGCAAGAGACACCAAACCTCTGGAATGATTCTGAAATCCGTGAGCAGATATCAGTTTTAAATTTACCTAAAAAAAGTTCCTTCTCCAATTAAACTGAATCCCTACACAACAATGGCAGGTGCCAGACATAAAACCAGTTTCTAAACAGGCCACAGACAAAAGCTCTTGAACAGAACCACGTACACTTTTGAATTCTTAGCGTGGGCCCCAAAAAAGCTTTGACCTGTGCCGGCATCAAGACTGTCCTACACAATGCCCAGGAAGCATTCATGGAATAGTTGCAACAAGTGGGATGCATGAAGCCACTGAGTGAAGGGAGAAACCTCAGTGCAACTTGCCACCATCAATTTTCCACAGAAAGCCTTGGGTCAGACTCTCATTTAACACTAATGAAGAACATTCAACCACTAAATGCAGTAAATCAGATGCTATTAAAATCTTGGGGGAACTGGTTCAGAGAATTTCACTGACACAAGCATGATGTCTACTTCTTCCACAGAGTAATATAATAAGAAACAAAGGCAATGATGCAGTCCAGAGCTTTGAATGGAAGGGCACGATTTTTATTCAGTAATCAAGGCAAAATAGTTAAAAGTAATTACTTTCCTCTATATTTTTAGATATCTGCGATTTAAAATAGATATTTAACCTCTTTTTGGCAACTAATGACAGGACAAGCCCTTTCTCAGGACTTTATATCCAATAACTAGGAAATACATGACTTCAAAATTACCTAATTACACAGTATCTTAAAACTTTCTGACATGGTAAACATATTAGAAAACTAATGCATATGAACACTCTATGTATTAACTACTGCCTCTCTATAATTAATACAGTTTCTCATTTTTCTTGTCTACATTTTTTTTTCTTTTTCAAAAAGAGAATTATCTCATCTGCAATCTTTCAATTGCAGTCTGTCTCCTTCTATCCAAGCCTACGTTATTCTAAATGCAGATTGATGTCCCTGTGAAAGAACACTTTGTAAGGAAAAGGAACTTCCAAAGTGAACCTCAGGAAAAGGGAATCTGGGCAATGAAGAAGGAGTATTTTCTCATGCACTGATAACACACAAATTCGCTGTGCATCTCTGTCCACATAAGTGGGATAGGAGTATGTATGAATGTTGAAATGAACATGAGCGAAGCTTAGTGGTTTTGCACTGAAAAGTATCTTAAGAGCAAAATTCACCCAGGCTTCATGTAGGATCTGCTTAAGACAAGGTGGATCTACACTAGCTGGGCTATCATGACTTTCCTTGGCGCATTCTACTTTGGGTAAATCTTATTTGGCCAGGATGACTACTACTACTAGAGGTTTCTGGTTACGGTTATAGTTATAGTTAGACGTTGAAATTAACAAATGCAGAAGCCACAGATTGTCAGAGCATTCAGATTCAAATTCCTGACTTGAGTCAGAAGAACTGAGGGTCAGACCCTTCCACATACAAAAATTTACTTGACCATAGGTATGTAATGGGTATAATAAGGAATAAGTATAAAGCTTGCAAACCCCTAAATAAAGTTACTTACAAATTTTCTGCAAGACCATTCTATTTTATTACTTTCTAAAAATAAAATTGCAAGTATACTTTGAGGAGAGGAAAATTTATTCTCTCTCAGATCTCTTTGGGAGAGAGACTGCTGACATTTACTGGCATACCTTAAACACAGATAACAGAGCTACATCTCCTAGGGACTGCTCCATTTGCAGAGGCTCTACATAAGCTCTGCTACAGAAGTTCTGCTTCACAACATGCATGGGTAGCATGTTCCCCATTTCATCATGCATTCGTCTACTCACTTTCTAAACTGGTTGTGAGACTATGTTTGAACTAACTTTTTCTGACTGGATTAGGAAAATAGACCCTAACACTATCCATTATCAGTGAGTCTCCTTTCATTGTCAAAGGATTTACCCCAAATATACTAAAGATGTATCAAAACCATCCTGTAAAACCACACACCCACCAAGAATATATTAAAACTGGAGGATAATAGTTGATTCTTGTCTTACCTATTGATCTCAGTTTGATTCACAGAATCACAGAATTTTCTGGGTTGGAAGGGGCCCCAAGGATCATTGAGTTCCAACCCCCCTGACAGCGCCCCATCTAACCTGGCCTTGAACACCTCCAGTGTTGGAGCATCCACCAGCTCTCTGGGCAGCCTGTTCCAGCACCTCACCACTCTCTCGGGGAACAACTTTCCCCTGATAGCCCACCCAAACCTCCCCCTCCTCGAGCTTAAATCCATTCTCCCTTTTCCTACCACTATTTACCCTTGTGAAAATCCAATTCCCCTCCTGTCTGTGCTCCCGCTTTAAGTACTGGAAGGCTGCAATGAGGTCTCCCCGCAGCTTTCTCTTCTCCAGGCTGAACAAGCCCAGCTCCCTCAGCCTGCCCACATAGGAAATGTGTTTCAGCCTTGATCATCTTTGTGGCCTTCCTGTGAACCCTCTCCAACAACTCCACATCTTTCTTGAATTGGGGGAACCAGACCTGGATGCAGGACTCCAGATGGGGCCTCCCGAGGGCAGTGTAGAGAGGGACAATCACCTCCCAGTCCCTGCTGGCCACCTGTCTACTGAGGGAGCCCAAGATACCATTGGCCTTCCAAGCTGCAAGAGCAACTGCTGGCTCATGTTCAGTTTGTCATCCACCAGGACCCCCAGGTCCTTCTCAGCTGATTCCTCTAAAGTCAGTTTATTCTGGAATATCTAAGGAGACAATTAGTCCCCAAATTAGTTTTCTTATAAATAAGAAAAATGGCATAAAACCCTTAGCAAATAAGTCTTCTCTTCTGGATTATGCAACTGTACTCTTTAGGTTCTTTCAGAACCTTAATCTAATACTACTTGAAGGAGTAGTATTTAACCCACAGCTGGTAAAGAGGCCTTTGGAAACCTCCAGTTCATCCACTTATTTCCAGTGAACCAGTTCAGGGGCTTAATTCCTAGAGAGAATACAGAAAGAGCTCAGGAAAGCAATGGCTACCTGGGAACTAATTGAGGCAAATAAACCCATTCAGGCCCTTCACTTATAAAGGATATTAAACTTGCAGAGAAGAGAAACAAAGAGGATTTTGCCAGCAGAGCTCTGGGAAAACACAGAAGCAACCTTGAATACCTCAGAGGTTTTATTTTGGGGGAGGAATTCTGTCACACTACAAGGAAGAAATAGGGCTAGAGACATTTTTGTGTTTAGTGTCAAGCTGCATAAATCAAAAATCCTTGCAATAAATCCCTAACTGCAAAATGAGTTCAAGCCTGAGCCCTGAGTGAATTTTCTTCTTGTTCTGCTTCTGACTTGCTTCAAATGACAAAAAAAAAAAAA
>VXBZ01011778.1:130798-152010 GCA_013399135.1 Heliornis fulica
AAAATCTATGAAATCCAGATAAAGAGAACTAGGATAATAGGAAAAGAATGAATACACAAGAAGCTTTAAAAAGGATCTTAAAAGAGTATAGTGATACTTGGCTATCTAGTGGCATTTTTTCTGACAATTTATGAACACATATTCCAAAGGCCAGGTTAAAAACTGCTTTGCACCTTGTGTAAAAGAGATCATTTAGGTTGAATAGCTTTCCAAATAGGCTGTGGGATGACCATATGAGCCTGTAGGAAGGACACAGAGGATTGGTATGATGGCTAAATTTGGGTATGTACTGACTTCTAGCAGGTTACATATCCATAGCTTAATTAAATTGGTTGTTCTCCATACTGATTCATTGAGGAAGTTCCAGTCAATGGTATATTTCTACTTCTCTGTCATTTTTCCATTACCTGACCTCCAGAACAACATTTGAGCAGATTTTCACAGACTGCAGCAAGGGAACAGGCTTGCTCCTCAGCACGTGGTGTAACTGGTATCTCCATCTGCTTTGCTATGAGAGTAAAAGACGTCAGTATGGCTAACGAAGATTTGGAACCACTTCTCTTGCCTTCTAAATTGCTCAGGAAGCATATGGAACCAAGGCCATTTGACAGATGACTCTTTTGCTCAGGTTTGATATAAGTGATTAGCACATGTAATACGTGTCTCGTGCAGAGCATCCATTGACCAGCCGATTTAACATGTTCTTGCTGGTAGATCATCCATATATACTTTCCTAGTCAAGCAGAACCATGATTATAATTCACCATCAGCATATTGCAGACTTTGCAGATATGAAAAATGTATCTTAGAAATGTAAATCCAAGTTTATATTTACATTAAAATATTTTATTAAATTAAATTAATTAATAAATTAATTATTTATGTATTTGTAGACAAGAGAAATAAATATTGGAAGCTAATTGAAATTCCAGACTAAGATTTTATATTCACAGAAAAATGAAAAAAATCTCAAAGTAAAATATACTTTTTCTTTTATAATTACTGAATACTGTCTCACACAGGAAAACATCCAGCCAAAACATGTCACTCCACAGCTGACTTGAAAATGTGTACTCTGTGACTTAATCCTTGGCATTTTCTTAATTGTTGTGTTCTTCAGAATTCATAAATTTCAATAATTTTCTACAGTAGATGGAATTCTAACTACTCTAATAGACCGACATATTTACTACATTTTTAGCCCACACTAATGTTAATAAAGTGAGGTTTTCCCTTCTTATACTGAAAATGTTCAATACAAAATTAACTTATTCAGACAGAAATATGTGTTTAGGAGTCTCCATAGACAGTTTTTCCTCCAAAGTATTTCATGCATTTACTTTATTCTCTGTTCTCTGTGCTCCTAATCACTAAAAATCAGTGTTAATATTCTTCTCAATAATAAAGTACTACTGAATCTACACACCTCCTCAGATCTGGTACCATTCACTTAGAAAAAACCCCACCTGTTTTATTTCTAACAAGACCTAAAAAATGAAGTAGCTATGCAGGGATATACCCATACAGATACAGATATACAAACAGACACTCTGGAAACATGCTGCTTAGAAGAGGGAAACTGATTTAAGACTCACAATATCATATTCCATTCTTATTTAACTCTCTGTATTTTCAAGACAGATATAAAGATCTCTATTGTTAAAAAGATGTATAATAAAAGACTAAAGTACTTTTTGCCCTGACAAATTTCTACTAGGAATGAGCTGGGACAAGTGATACAAGTCAAGACAGTATGAAGTTTAATTTACCCCGAAAACATCTGTGATACTTTGCAAAACTACTCCTAGTTCCATAAAACCACTCGTTTATGTAAGTAAGGCTCAGCTTTATGGTGTATTATCCAGGAAAACCTCTGCATTGTTTAATGTAGGTGTCTCACAGGTTTAGATTCTGTTCAGCCCTTTGCCCTCTGTGAAAAGTCTTACTGCTGAATAACAGCATAAGAGAGTAAGCAAGGGATAAAGGGATAAAAGTTTACATTGAGACTACTGTACCAAGTATGAGGGCAGTATGAAGGTGTTGCTGTTGATGTATGCATCTAAGTAGACCCGTCTGCGTCAGAGAAACTGCAGGGCCATTCTTTCCCACTTTTATGTCATTAGCAAGTCTTCCTTTCAATTAAAGAGGAAAATATCTTGAAAAAAAATGTGAAATTATATACCCTTTGTCTAAAAATGCTGCCTACCAAGGCCCGGTTCAGACTTTGGCCATCTCGACAATTTCTATCCGAAAAGGCTTTGAGGATAGGGACGATATTTTATGCTTCATATGCAAGACAGAAAACTGGAGCAGCAATGACTGTGCCATAGAGCTGAGGGAATAATTCAGAGTTAATAATTTATTTGCTGAATATAGCTTCCTTTCTTCCTTTTTGAACAGTTGTGAAAAGGCATCGTCCTTTCAGCTGCGAGAGGCAATGGCACACGAGGTCACTCAAGGTGAGCAAAAGGCCATAATATACCTTGCACTCATGTATCCTGCATCCTTGGTGGAGTCCTTTGAGCACAAATATTCGTGTGATGACTCACCCCTCAGTGTACAGACACTTGTATTTGCTGGTCTGTGACCCAAACAGACTAATGTGCGAGCTTTAGAGCACTCAGGAAACTGCGGCTCTCTGCTGCATACATCTGAGACCCCACAGGCCTGTGGTTGAGCATTCCCAAGGCAAGCATCAACAGTGTGACTCTCATATAGATGACACCATTCAGCTCTCAACAGAGGGCTGAGATGAGTTCAAAGATTCATATTATAGTAGTATTAGTGATTTATTCATTAACATCAGCCAAATTCTGTCTGTGAACATGATTGGTAATAGTGTAGTAACCAGTTTATTACAAGTGTGGAGTAACGGGGGACAGTAAGATTAATTTGATTTTCATCTTTTATTATTTATCTGTAGTACTAAACAAAAATAGGTCTTGTTTGATGCGCTTTACTGTCTATGTGAACACAAGTCTTGCCCCAAAAGTCTGGCTTCATAAATTTCCCATTCTACAAATATTTCTGCCCATGCTCGGTCATATTATAAGACTATTTTGCTTATGCATTAAGCTACAAATACATAAAATATTTGTAGGAACAGACTCTATTTGATGGTGAAGATGTGTAACTATAACTGGAAAAGAAGAGCAGGAGATTGCAGGTAAATTATTGCAGCTAGCTTATAAGCAGCAGTCACATTTTCTTTTTTGTTCTCTGCAGGGCAGAGCAGAGGTTAGAACTAATAGCTTATTGTTCATTTTCAATAATTGCATATTAGAACTCCAAGTATGACTTTCACTGGTATCATCCACTATTCAGTAACAATACATATTTTAAGCAGCCTCACAGTAAATTAATTTCCTAGAATACTCTTGTAAAGCGAGCACAAAATGAGTTAGGATATTGCCATGGAAAATTCAATGTTTCATTTAAATAAATATTTGCAGATTTCACCCCTCATTATCTGCTAAGCTATACTCATTTACAAAAAGGGAGCTTACAAGCATTCTGCTTTTTTTTTTTTTTTGTGCAGCAAGAACTGAAAATTTAGTTTAGAATTTTTAAGGCCTAAAATTCTTCTTGGAAATTTAATAGGATCAAGTGGAATGTAAAATAAAAGTCATTTTTGAAACCCTTACATGTATACAAATGTAAATGCATATTTAAACCATAGATACACAAACACGCACACACACATATATATGCATGTGTAGGTACACTGTGTATAAAAATGTACACCTCCTGATGCAGTAATAGAATTTCCTTTAAAGATATATAATAGCTGTCCCATTCTAACCAGTAAGTTTTGACAGATATCCTTATGGAATGGCTGCTATGAAGAAAAAAATATTGTTCAAGTCTTTAAAGACACAATAAGGGTGCAGCAAACTCCTGACCAGAGCTTTACATAACCAAAAAATATGTCAAATGTGTATGGCAATATATATACTATAAATATATAATTTATACATGTATGCATAAACATATAAATTTATATAATAAATATATAAATTATATACAGAATATAAATAATAAAAACATATTCTCTTTTAGGCATGAAGCTCAGTAAACTAACATCAAAAGGTTCAAATGAGAGTTTCATGTTTCATTTCATCACTGAGGTTATTTGTTTCATCCTCAGACTATATCTGCATACTGATTTGCATAACAACTCAGAAGCCCAAATAGAGTACAGAAATAGAAGCCAAATATAGAATACAGAAATAGAAGCCCAATAGAGAACAATGTCTCCAGTTGGCATTTCATCCTTAGGGCAACTAGTGTGAACACCATTAGATAACAAGTCTTGTTACCGATAAAATAGAGTTTACACGGCCAATTAGATAAACTAGGTGAGAATTTTTATTTCATGTAGGTAGTCCTTTTTGAATTGCTTCATTCAGATTCTTAGAAGATAAGCATCTTTCTCATAATATTAAATGACAGTTTTCATAAAGTGGGTCCATGGCATTGTTTCTTCCTGATATTAAAAAAAAAAAAAAAAAATTGGAACACAACTTATTTACTCAAGGCCTGCAGCATCCAAGAGAAGTGGGAGATACACTTTTCTATTAATTACATTGCCATAAATGCAAATTAGAAGGGTATGTTTTCAATCCAAGAAAGGCAGACTGGGTTTAGAAAAAGCCATGAAATACATTTTACATCATCAGCCAGGAGAAGAGGCTGCTTTATAAATTCTATGACAGCAACAAAAATAACTGCACACAATTCCTTCAGGTTTTGGGCTTTTTTCTATGAAAGCTAGATATACTTTACAGTAAAAGAGTTTCTAGGTGACCTCATTAAGTTGGACATCTACACAGTTTCTTTATACTCATATCTGGACTTATATCTACCTACTCCAGCAGGGAACCTTTCCCATCTCACTTCCCTGTTTTTACCTATGGGCTTATTTACCTTGAAGTCCATTTCACCCTCCTTCTCCTCGTCAGGACTCTCTCTCTATTCACTTCCAATTATCTGTGAAAAAGTGAACTTTACTGACAAGATTTCCAGCATCTTGTCTCCAAGTGTTGGGTATAAAGTAAAGAGACGAGCAACATTCTTGAAAATTGAAGTGCCTTCTGCCCTTTTTGCCTTTTCCGGTCCTTCAGCATTGAAGGACTCTTCACATCACCAGTAGCAGCCTTCACCACAGAAATGAACTATTAAACTGTGTGGATCGCTTGCATTTAAAAAACAAAACAAAACAAAACCAAAACCAAAACAAAACAAACAAAAAAAAAAACAAGGAAAGTTATCCCAGTGGGGCAAAATATTATCTTATCAGGATCTACTGTAAGTATCTGCCAGTTGTATACAGCAGGGACCTCTGGAAAGCCCCTTAGCAGCTTGACAGTTGTTATGTTGTAAACTACTGTGAAGTCGTAAGACCTGAAATATGAGCATAAAATAAATGAATAAATAAAATAAATGGCCAATGTGTACCAAATTTGGCCAGAAGTCTGGGGGGCATGCACTGAGTCACTTTGGAATATTTTTACCTCTTGCAGTAATAAATTAGAATGTATTTCTTTTTAACTCTTGTTGCTATAGCTTACCTGTGATATACTAACACTTGAAGTATGATTATTTTAAAATTTTGAAGACAACTTAAATTCTACTAATCACAAATTGTCCCCATTTGACAAATGTTCTGTTTCGTCTTTGATTTTAAATGAAGTTTAAAATAAAATCTTTCTTTTTCTTTCTGTCATTGTCTTGCACCAGTATCATTGTTGGTTTCACTTATGTCAGCACAACTCAGAAATGAGTTTTAGATGAGTTGAGCTGCTTTTGCTGACTAAATTTGCAGCAGCAAAGCATAAAGCGTTTCAGGCTCTTCAAAATCACATTCTTTCTATTATTTCTTATTGAGAGGCTGGTGGTTTAAAAACAAATAGATACATAGAATTCAATGCACTCCTTTTTTTTTTTCTTTTTTTTTTTGTCAAACTCCAGGCAATGAGGGATTTCTGTGCTCTAGAAAATTAGCAGACTTTATAAAGATTTTTGTCATTTGACACCTGCAAAGCATGCACAGTACCAAATACTTAAATTGTACAGCTGTTACAGTCACCCAAGATTGTCCCTATAATGAAGAAATACCATATATCCAAAAAGAAATACATATATATATATATATATATATATATTTGCACACATAAAATAGTTATTTTGCAGTAGGAGTTGATGTGTTTCATTGCATGTTACAGTTCTCTTGGTGAAATTAAATGCACATCACATTTTGTCTTCTCAACTGTTGCATGTTGTCTAGTTTTCAGTTTGGCACTGCCTAGGTATGCAGCCACAGACGGAAAGTCAGTATGTGTGATATGCTTTTCACCTGCCATGAAATGCTGAACTACCTCTGTCATTTTGTATAAAAATTTTTCTATTAATTTAGTTCTCACACAAGGTATTTCAAAATAACACAATAAAATGCCAGTTATTAACAGTACTAGATTTAAACACAAAGAGGAAGGATTACACTTTTAGAACCTTTTAGATGCTATAAATTCCAGATCTGTAACTTACAGCACAGGATGATGGATTAAAATGATGTAGGAGCTTTTGTGTTTGAGTGTCTGATATGACTTTAATATGTTGACATCTGGAACATAAAGGATTAGATGTCTAATTTAATCCTATCAAAGACAATTGTAGTTTTCCTTTTGTACGCTGTGTTAAATGCACAGAAGCTTCACACAACAGCATACAACTACTAACAGTGATTACATGACACAGAGGGGATATTGGCTCAGGACACATGATATAGGCAGCTTCGCGGCACATCGGTAGATCATTTTAAATGTAAGGCCATGTTTTGCTTTTCATTTCATGACCTTTTGTATGTTTTATGGAGTAAGGAGTATTTTAAGGATATCTTGTTCTCACAGAACCATCTTTGATTCCAAAGAGCTTTATAAATATCTTATAAAAATATCCTGGGATCTGTTCTGCTATATTATTTTTTTTTAATGCGAAGATTTCACAAATATTAAGGAAGAATATACTAACAGATATTGCAAGTAAAGACGAGATAACATTGCTTGCCTTCATTGACAATAAAATCATACTAGAATACTATCTTTGAATAAATTAATTTTTAGATGGTTTAACTTGAGTAAGCTGCATCCCAGTTTGCGATGTGCCTTAGGAGAGTCTCTTCAGGTCCTCTCTGGGTCTGATTCTTTACTAAGTAACACTTTAGTGTGTTAAGTCTTCATTATAACCTTGCAATGACATAAATAAGTACATGTCATCCCAAGAATTACCTTTTGCTTACCTACCTCATGGAATTGTTAATATTTGTAAATGACAAATACCTAGAGTCCTTGGACAGTAATTCAGTAATTCTTGCACAATGCACAGTATTAAATATTATTTGCATTTCACTGGTAATAAAAACTGCTCTTTATGTTTGATATTAGTAAATCTGAGTTTGTTTGGTTTTTGTCACATGAGTTTTCCTGAACAAAAAAATAAGGCAATCTTTCATTCTTTTTTGTTATATAAAGATCTGTCATAAATGGAAGTAAGCAGCATATAGACAAGAGTGTTTAATTTTTATAATTTAGGCCCAAATTGTGCTTGAGACTCTAAATATTTAACATACTTTGATCACTGTGGGAGATGTAAGTAAGCATATAAGATTACAAATTAATCTTACTTACACAGCAGGAGAAAGATTTTATGTCAAGGAGTAAGAGTTACAGAAGTACAATCAGAACACTTATTAGCTTATTACATATATTAGTTGTACTGTAAAACATGAAATACTCAATATAAAAATAGAGGTAAACAGTGTGCGAGACAAGTTTTCACATAAACATTCTGAAACTAATGCAGATTCTCTGGATGATTCTTCAGCCTCAAAATACTTGTTCAAGAGTGTAACATTGATCATGTATATATATATTACTGGAAGGACCAAAAAGTAAAAAAAAAATAAATAAGGCTCTTCCAATTATATGCTTAACTTATCAGCATAGCATACAGAGGTAAGGTAAATGTGTACATCACGTATGGATTTTCCAACTGGCTACCATTCTCTGCAGGTTCCTTTCCTAAACCAACACTCACTGTGGGCACATTCAATACTACAGAAGGGTCATTATATGAGGAATCAGGCCTTAGTCTTTCAATCAGAATTTTGTAGTGAAAACCCCTGTGATCACATTAAACCCTGGGGAAGCTCATAGTAGTCACATGGACAGCAGGTGTTCTATCAGCTGTCACTACAGACTTAAACCCAAATAAAGGACATAAATTTAAATGTTCCCTTTAGCAGAGAAACTTATATGTTGTGTTTTCATCCTGACTGGAGGCCAGACTCCAAAAGTCGCTCTATCACTTCCCTCTTTAGCTGGACAGGGGAGAAAATATATATGGAGAGGCTTAGAAGTCAAGGTAAAGACCGGGAGAGATCCTTCAGCAATTAGCATCAAAAAGACTCAACATGGAATTAAGAAAACACTCTCTCTCTTTCTGTCTCTGACATGACAGTTGGATAATGAGAAGTAAAACCAGATCCTAAAACACCTCCCCCCATCTCTCCCTTCTTTATTATCTTCATTTATAATTTCCCTCTCTTCCTTCCCCTCCCCCCCNCAAAAAGCAGGGGCCGCACACTTCCTCACACTTCCCCAGCTCCAGAATGGGGGCCCACTCAAAGGAGACAGTCCTCCACAAATGTCTCATATGTGAGTCCTTTCCCATGGTCTGGAGGACTGACACCTGCTCCTGACCTTTGTTTTGTTGATGGTAGGAGTGATAGTTTATCTCAACACTGCTGAAACAGTGTTGAGATAAACAACAGAGTCTGGTAATCTTTTCAGCACACATCTCTACAGGGTTGCAGGGGAATCTCTCCTCCAGTGCCTGTAGCACCTTCGCCCCGCCTCTTCATTGACCTTGGTGTCTGCAGAGTTTCTTACATCTCCTCACTCCCTTCTCCTGTGGCAAAAAACAACCACTTGTGAGTTTTTTCCTCTTAAATGTGGGTCCCAAAGGTGCTGTGACTGGCCCTGATTGGCCTGGCCTTGGTCATCATCAGAGTCCAGCCATGAGCCCAGTTGGTATTTATTCTGTCAAGCCTCAGAAAAGCTTCTATCTGCTTCTTGCAGAAGCCACCCCTGCAGCTCCCCTCTGCAACAGAACCTAGCCATGCCAAACCATCACAGTCTAAATTAATTAATGAGTTTTGAAAAGTCTACAATAAATAGTGAATCTGTGGTTTATGACCTTTCTGTCACATTTTCTGCAAAAAGTAGCCTTTGGATTGAAGAAACATTCAACAGTTCTCACTGAAAGGGAAATCAAAAAGTCTAAGCTTTTACATTTTCTGGGTAAGGCTTTTTTTATCACTTTGAAATAACTTTTTGGTTTTTTAAATGGAAAAATTAGGGATTTTTTAAAAATAATGTAAAAACTCCAAGTAAAATGTTTTTAACATAAATTTATATATAGCTTAATTTCTTTTCATTCTTTTCTTTCAATGACACGATCAACATATTTTAACATTGAGTCAACAAATAACAGTGGGTAGGGTTATTTTTTTCTCTTCAAGCAGTGAACTGGGGAAAAAACAATCCAGTTATTTGGAGTTCTACTACCAATTATAAATCCTTTTATTTGAAAAGTATCAGCTTGTCTACTACATATACAATACAGAACAAAATAAAAAAAAAAAGAAAACCAGAAACCAATAGCAGTGATCTGTCTTTCTTTACAGTTTTATCATTAAAAATCTACTTGTCTACAGAGAAATTTTTACATCAGGCTTAAAATGACAAAAACATGTACATTTCTTAATTTTCTATAAGATTGTACATATGTACAACATTTTCCTTATGTCATTTCTATTTTACTTAGTTAGGATATTTACATGCTACCAAACCAAATGGCAAAATATCTATTATTTAACATTATATTGCATATCATAATTTCCTAAAAGGTTGAGTACATTTAACCAGATACTGTATTTGAGCTTTCCATATGTAATGAAACACAGTATGAGATTATGAATTCAGAGGAAGGGCAGGCACACTTATGATCTTGTATGTTAAAAAAAAAACAAAACAAAGATGAATTCTTTATTGCCTTTTATTCCTGTTAGTCAAAGAAAAAATGAGAATATTTACAGTAGAAAAAGTGCTTCTTTTACAGTAGAAATATTTCCTCAGTGATACAAATTATATTAACCATTAGTTCTACCTCTGAAATAACCATTTTTTATGATACACCAAAAAAGAGAGGTACTGAAATTCTCCTAGTTACACAAGTTTAAATCCTATTAAATCACCCACGGCTTTAATCATAAATGCAACAGTGTAGACTTGAGTGAATGTGGCTTGCCATAGCAAAATTGTTCCTTGCTGAATTTTCCTGCTTAATATTGCATGTAGAATATGGAGTCTGAATATTGTGAAGTGTTTCATATATGGCAAATTAATTCTGGGAAATTTGTTATAATTAAATTGTTTAACAATAATTTTTAGGGATTTTTTTCTGTTAGTGTAATTTTTGGTTGGTTCTAATGTACTTTAAATATTAGTCTCTAAGCACCAAACCAAATATATTTCTGTCCCTGTAAAGGGAAAAGCTCTAATTAATAGATATCACACACACACATAAACATACAAGTTTACTATATTCTTTTGAGATTCCCAAAAGCTACCAAGTTTTTGAGCTGACACAGACTATGAGGGGATATGCTGCTAAAGAGGTATTGTTCATAGAATTTTAAGGCTGGAAATGACCCCTAAGATCATCCAGTCCAACCATTAACCTACTGCCACCAAGTCCATTGAGGACCATGTCCTCAAGCACTGCATCTACCCATCTTTTAAACACTTCAAGAGATGGGGACTCAACCACCTCCCTGGGTAGACTGTTCCAGTGCTTGATGACTCTCTCAGTAAAGAAGTTCTTCCTAATATCTAACCTAAATTTTCCCTGGTGCAACTTGAGGCCATTTCCTCTAGTTCTGTCACCTGTCACTGGGGAGAAGAGACCAACCCCCACCTCTCTGCAACCTCCTTTCAGGTAGTTGTAGAGAGCAATAAGGTCTCCCCTCAGTCTCCTCTTTTCCAAACTAAACAACCCCAGCTCCCTCAGCCGCTCCTCGTAGGGCCTGTTCTCCAGACCCTTCACCATCCTCGTTGCCCTTCTCTGGACACGCTCCAGAACCTCAACATCCTTCTTGAAGTGAGGGGCCCAAAACTGAACACAGTACTCGAGGTGAGGCCTCACCAGTGCAGAATACAGGGGGATTATCACCTCCCTGGTCCTGCTGGCCACACCGTTCCTGATACAAGCCAGGATGCCATTGGCCCTCTTGGCCACCTGGGCACACTGCTGGCTCATGTTTAGGCGGCTGTCAACCAACACCCCCAGGTCCCTTTCCGCCAGGCTGCTCTCCAGCCACTCCTGCCCAAGCCTGTAACGTTGCCTGGGGTTGTTGCGACCAAAGTGCAGGACCCGGCATTTGGCCTTGTTGAACGTCATATTGTTGGCCCCAGCCCAACAATCCAGCCTGTCCAGATCCCTCTGCAGGGCCTTCCTACCCTCCAGCAGATCGACACTCCCACCCAATTTGGTGTCATCTGCAAACTTACTGAGGGTGCATTCAATCCCCTCGTCCAGATCATCTATGAAGATGTTGAACAGAACTGGTCCCAACACCGAGCCCTGGGGAACACCACTGGTGACCGGTCGCCAGCTGGATTTGGCTCCATTCACCACCACTCTCTGGGCTCGGCCATCCAGCCAGTTTTTAACCCAGTGCAGAGTGTACTTGTCCAAGCCGTGAGCAGCAGCTTCTGCAGGAGAATGCTGTGGGAGATGGTGTCAAAGGCCTTGCTGAAGCCTAAGTAGACAACATCCACAGCCTTCCCCTCATCCACTAAATGGGTCACCTTGTCATAAAAGGAGACCAGGTTAGTGAAGCAGGACCTGCCCTTCATGAACCCGTGCTGGCTGAGCCTGATCCCCTGGTTGTCCTGCACCTGCCGCATGATGGCACTCAGGATGATCTGTTCCATGATCTTCTCCGGCACCGAGGTCAGGCTGACAGGCCTGTAGTTTCCCGGATCCTCCTTCTGACCCTTCTTATAGATGGGTGTCACGTTTGTTCAAAAACATCTGCTGATCTACACAAACCTCTGGCTAGTAGCTGCAGTTATTTATGTCAGCAGATGTAAAAAGTCTGCAGAAGGATTTCCACTTCTCAACTGTAATTCTTTGTTGTAGTTCAGGGGCATGGCAACCAGGCCAGAGCAACATTTGTGCTATTCCTTTTAGGTGCCCAATGTAAACAGTTTCACCTACAGGGAGAGAAATGTGGAAGTCCACAGTAAAGAGACTGGAAAAGAGAAGGTCCAGATCTCTCCTTTCTAATTAAACTGGATAGAAAATATCAGAATTAACATATCAAAATACAGAGAAATGGCAATTTGTAGCCTGGTTGTCTAGGTAATCGAGTAAATTTCCAAGTAATTGAGTGAATGTGATCATTTCCCCTGTCAGTCTGTGAATCTCACAGTAATTCTCGAACACCATTTCAGAGAGGCAAAGAACTTAAAGATAAGCATCGTTTATAATTTTATGAGACCTGGCAAGTGGATGGAGAAGAGGCACCCTATTATTGCTTGTGAAAGAGGCTAATGAGATCACCCTTTCTTAGACATCAGAGGCAGGAGGGAGACTAGACATCATTTGTTATGCTGCACACAGTAGTTATGCTGCACACAGTACTATTCTATTTTTTAAACTTTCGATGTTATAGCATCTTCTGTCCTAATTGCTGTAACTGGGGGATGAATTAGAAGAGTACAATACAGGTTTTGGAAGGATTGATGTTCCATCTAGACAACATTTCCATTTAATATAACAGGTAACTCATTGTGAGTTATGACTGGCTTGCTGAGGCTGATGGGAGCAGAGGAAAAGCCACAAATGGACTTTGACCCATAACAGCACTGACATTGATTCTGGGCCCTTGAGTGTTTTCAAGCTATTTCTTCTGACAGAGCTATATTTACAGAAATGTCCTTTCTGCCCTTCTGTTTTCTATTGCTTTAACATGAATTAGACTAAACAGATTTTTTTTTTTAAATTCACATGGTGTATATCAAATATGTAGACTGTAATTGCTGTAGTCTTGAGGCTGGTTTATATTATAAAATATAGCAATCCTTTAAAGTGACTGAGCAGTGCTACATATACAACCAGAACATAACTAAAGAGCTGACACTGTGATGTTTTTGTTCCTTATTATCTTGTTTTAAGAAGGCTGTAATTCAAATTAGGGTTAGTTGTTTTTTTTTTTTTTTGTTGCTCTGATTTATGAGCAATGATATTACATCAAAACAATATTTTTAATTGGTAAGCAAAGCCTTCTTATGAAGCAGGTGTGATTACACTAAAACACACTTATCTTAACCTGGACAACAGTAATTTTCTGCAACCGATCAGATTGTCTTAGTGGTGTAACTTATAACTGAATAACCTGTCCCGAAAACTGCCCTTCAGATGAAGTATTGTTTATCAAGCAGTAAAATTGTCCTGGTTTCAGCTGAGATTGAGATTTTATTTTTTCCTAGTAGCTGGTGTAGCACTGTGTTAGTTAGGAGGAGAGCGATGTTGATAACACACTGATGTCTTCAGTTATTGCCAAGAAGTTGAGGACTTTTAAGCTCCTCACACTGCCCTGCTAATAAGAAGGTGGGGGGTGCACAAGAAGCTGTGAGTGTCCCCAGCCAGCACAGCTGACTAAATGACCAAAGAGATATTGCATACTATATGATGTCATAGTCTGCATATAACTGGGGGGTGGGCCAGGAGGCAGTTCAGCTCAAGAATTAGCTGAGTGTTAGTTTCAGTCAGTGAGCAGTTGTGCCATGTGTCATGTACATTGTATATTCTATTATTGATGATTATGTTGTTATACTCATCATCTTCCTTTTCTGTCCTATTCAACTTTATCTCAACCCACCACTTTTTTCTTTTTGAGTTAGCGAATGGTTGTGTGGTTGTTTTAGCTGTCTGCCACGTTAAACCACAACAAAAGTATTTAACTTTGTGATGAATCTAAATAATCTCTGACATATTTCTTTGGGAAATACATAGAGCATAAAGACTAGTAAATTTAGGACAATTTTCAGCTGTAACTTCTGGGTTTTATGACTGCTAACTTCTTGACTTTATGACTGCTGGGTCTGGATTACTTCCACTGAAACCATGACATGAAGTCTAAATGTTTCTTCGGGCTTGCTAACTTCCCATCCTTATACACTTACTTGTTTTCCAGGAGAATAAAACTGTTAAAATGTTACAAAAAATGCTAGCTTTTCTGTTTTTTTTTTTTTTTTAAATTAATTTTACTCAAACAATCATACCGGTAAAGTTTCACTTGTGCAGACAGACATTTTATTTCATTTTTTCCTTCTGCTGGAAGCTTGAACTCAGCATTCACCACAGCAGACACTGGGAACACCACAAAAAATTGTATTTCCTCCTAAGCTGGAGAAGTAGCTTGCTAGAAAGGACTGCTTTCTCATTTCTGTTTATGCAATTAGAAAACAATCATTAACATGAAAGCAGGTTTCTATTTCCTGTTCCGAACTGTGGTACGGTTCGGGCTATTAGCAATTACTGGCATAAAAAGTGCCCCTACAGGCAGCTCTCCAGATATTCTCCGGTTTGAAACGTTACCAGCTTCATGCCAGTCTGCCTGACCTCAGGCTTCTTCCTTTCCTAAGAGCTGGCTGGACTAAGGAAGTAATTTGTAATGCAAGATAATAACTT
The DNA here is from genome assembly GCA_013399135.1 of Heliornis fulica. Classification (NCBI taxonomy): domain Eukaryota; kingdom Metazoa; phylum Chordata; class Aves; order Gruiformes; family Heliornithidae; genus Heliornis; species Heliornis fulica. The sequence goes on from VXBZ01011778.1 coordinate 145,619, forward strand.
TATTCAATCTACTAACTTCTGAAAAATGTTCAATATTCATTTGTGCCATTGAATGACACATTGTTTCTATTAACTATATTTTCGCACATATTCATCTCTTTCATATAGGAATCCGATAAAGCCATTGAGACTTGAAATGGTGGAAGTTTTCTTGGAACAGAAACCAGTTATTGAAAACGGGCATGATACAGTTCCAGTCGTTCTTAGTTGATGCTGTGTTACCCCTCTTTGGGTACCCTCCACATAAGGTACTGAATAGCTTAGCCAAACTAGTAACAAAGCAGTTTAGAGAGGATTCACAGTATAAGAGAGATGGGACTAATTAGGCAAGGAGCCATTGATCGTTGTGAAGCTTTTGCAGGAATGGAGAAAGGTGGCTGACATCCAAACCCTACATTTCCTGGAATACAAAGAAAAGGGAGTATATCTAAAATGGTAAAGTTTGGATACAGATTGAAATATTGCCATGCTGTGAGTATGTTATAGAGTAAAAATTTTAAAATATTAAAAAAACCCAAATAAGTGAAGGCAAAACATGTGAATTAAAAACATTAATACACTACTTTTTGTTTTGTTTGTTTTGTCTGATAATGTATTTTACCATAAAATCTGTTGTCTGGGATGCAAACAGATCCTAAAGTGCAGAATACAGAGAAAATCCTTCTAGAAAAATATATTTAAAGAAACTTAGAATAAATCTAAAGAGAATCTGCTTTTATCTGTAACCCTGAAAACATTGTCAAAACCCATTACAAAAACAGGTGACGAAAATCAGAACTGGAACTCCTGAAGAGTATTAGTTTTACCAAGTTTGTTCTGCTTATCCCTGTTTTCCAAAACTTTACCACAATTTTAGAATTTTTAGCAATACTGTGGATCTTAGTGAAAGTGAAAAAAAATATAAAGGACACTACCTTTTTCTTGGTTTCCTCAGCAAACATTAGGCATCTATTCTATCAGCTATCATCCCAACAGAACAAAGATTTCATAATTCCACTGATCAGATTAATTTTTCCAAGTATAAGTGGATAGATAGATGGTAGACCTATGGATTGCCTGGAGAAAGGAGACTAAACTTTAAAACTTTAAGAGAAGCGGTAGAAATTTTATTCTGTGACCTCAGTCTTTGAATCAAGAAGTTACTGAAACGTTAACCAATATTTTTCCCCTGGCCTCTGTCTATGGACACTTTCAAAGAATAATAATAACTTGATCCAAAAATGGAAAGGCTCAAGATTTCCAAGCTTGTGCATATTTATTGGGTACTCCAAGACTTCCTAACCATCCTAGTGGAGTCTGTCTCATCTATGGTTGCATTGGGGATCAGACTGCCCACATTCCTTTCAATGCTGCTCCTGTGAATCAGTTCTTGCTTAGCTTAGCTGATCTTGCAGCTCTCTTTGATATCAGGCAAGTTTCTTTCCTGCTGAGACTGAGATTCTCATCTGATTTACCCTGTAGATCTTACTGAATAATTTCAGTTTAATGTACAAAGTAGGATTCAGCACTCTTAAATAAAATGACCTGAACTCATAAATTTTATTTATGTTTTGACCCATTTCGGTCCTTCAGTTTAGCCAAGCTTTTTTCTGAATTGAGAAGGAGCATATGAAGGAATAGTCATGACTAAATCACAGACTCGTAATTCTGCACATACAGTCTCCTTGCTGCAGTATGGTCTTGACATATATCGGTCTTTGAGAACCAGCCTCGAACTTAGGGAAAACAATTTGAATCATGCCTGATACATGTTTTACCGAGTGGCTCAAGCAAATAATGAGGCTCATGTTAGAGAATCAGCAGACAGAAACAGGTCAAATAGAAGTACCAAACTCTACATACTTCAAAGAGCCAACTAGTTGAAGTGGCATGTTGTCACACACTGATGAAGAGATTTGTCAGAATGAAGTACTTTACTAGTACCTCACACCTCAGTATCAGGAGAGAGAGTGTTTCTAAGGCACGTTGTACATTCTAACAGGATTTATTTCTGGATTTTCTCTTTTTTTAAGTGCTTGTGGAGTGAAAGGTTAATATTTGATGATACTGGAGGTTCTGTGTGTGATTAGAAATGTGGCTAGAGTGACATAGATTAGGTCTGGCAAGAGCCATCCTTGTCAAAGAAGGCTTCCCAAAGTCCTCTAGCGAATCCAGGAATATGTACTCCAGTGGTTAATTAGTTTTCTGCATTAACTCACTCTTAGTTTCACTTTCTAAGGATTGGGACCTTAAAGTCACTTGGGGACCAGGGTAGTTTTCCCACTGTCTTAGCAGACTAGCTCTGGTTCTGATTCTCGGGCTCGTCCTGCTGTATTTAAAGCATCTGACTCCTGAGGTAAGGACCACAGTCAACCCAGTCTGCCTGTTATAGCCAATGGATACCATTCTACAGGAACTCCGATCCTAGACAGGATTCTAGATGGATTGCTCTCTGGAGCTGTTTCTCTCCCTGTTGACTCTAGGAAGTTAAAGTGGGTAGTAAGATTTTAATAAGGTGGCACAGGTGTCTAAAGCTACATAGGTTGAAATTTGGCCTTGCTATACACATGAAACAATTATTCCTTTGAAGCTACTATATGAGCCAAAAACATGAATCCAAAATGAGAAATATGTGTTTATCTCAAGTAAAGTTTGCAAGCTTTTATTTACCATTACACTGTTGGTTAAAATATCACTAATTTGAAGAGGAACTTCCAGATCTTAATATGACTAATACAGAGTTTAATGGAATTATTGTTTTATATAATACTTTGTACATCAACAAAAACATATATAAATACTAAATCAGTATTTGTTGGTTTAGAACAGATAAAGAGCAAATATCTGAGATAAAAGCAGCCCCATCTTTGGAAGAATATGAGGTTTTCTTGAGATGATTCCCAGTACTGACTTAACCTCACCTTAAGGAAAAAAAAAACCAAAAACCAAACCAGACAACACAGCTCTGCCTTCTTCCACCACTATGTTTGAAATAAATGCATTAAAAAAATCTTTCCACAGACATACGGGTCTTTCTTTGGGTTAATGATGGCTATACTAACTCTCAGATTGGCTTCAGAATTTAAAATAAATGGTGCACATAGTGCACTTCCCCCACATTATGTCTTAATCCTTGACCAGTGAGAGGTCATTTTTTAATGTCCAGAGCAAACCATTTCTCCATATAGAAAGGATGACAAGCACTTGCACTCCAGAGTGACCTGAGCCTGTATTACCAAGCTCCCAGAGAGATGGCTTTTTGTCTTTAGAAAATTATGTCCATATCAAAAGCCTTACACTTATTCTGTCTGGTCCATGGTACAAAAAGCAGTTAGGTTTAGACAAGACAAAAAAAAAAAAAAAAAGCATCTAGTTTTAGACAAGAGGAATTGAGGAAGGCAAGGAAACTGCAGACTATGAATATATGTATTTTTGTTGATTGCATATTTGACCAATCCATTTTGTTTTTTAAATTGCATTATAGAATTCAACATTTACACCTGTGAGACAGATTCTTAATTTCTTCACTTAGCTCATTAGTAGGGCCATGAACAGCACTCCTTATATCAGACTTTTTTCTACTTATAAGGTCTAAGGAATGTTCCTCCTTTAAAAAAAAAAACCCAACCCTCAAAACACCAAAACTGCAAAGCTGTTCTGCTCAGATTGAGAGGTGTTCAGACCTTCAAACAAGCAACACACAAGTAGAAGAGGCAAATTAGTAGAATATTCTGCTAGTAATAACCACAGCGGGTTTTGGAAGACACTTTTGTATTTTTAAGAAGTAATTCTGGTACTTATAAATTAAAAAAAAACCAAACAAAACAAAAAAGAAAACCCACCACCAAACCCAAAACCCAAATAAAACCCTTTGCATTTTTTGACCCAAAATAGATAAGTATGTGGGTTTTTATGGAAGCTATTATTAGTAATCCAGAAGGGAGATAATAGCATATATTCAGAACCCAGTTATCTCCACACGATGTTATGTATTTGTTATAGTGTGTACAAAGATAAAAGAATGCAGGAACTGTGAAATTATCTCCTAGACTAAATAGAAAGAAAAAAGTCAGAGGTATAGCTTAACCTTGAGGTTAGGGTTTACAAGGTTGTTTTAAATATTTGTAGTGTTCTTTTCTCAAAAAGAAAAGCCACTGGCTCAATAGTTGAGGAATTGGGGAGAGGGTCAGTCTGTAAAGAAACATCTTGATTTGAACTTTCTAAATACTTCTGGAATATTAAAGAAAAAATTAAATGCATTAATATACACTTATGCATCATAGCTATTATCTTCTTTAATCCTTAGAGAGTTCTTTGTGCCTCATGACTTTGGAAAGAAATAAGGAACAGCTCATCTTAGAGTCTATTGTACATTCCCATTAGTACCATTTTCTTCTTTTCCTACAATTACTAGGATTTATTTTCTTTGCTTGAAAATGGGATTTTTGTTTCATTGGAGTTCCTGCTGCTTAATTCCTACTTGAAGTCATAATCCTCTCCGTCACATCACACCAATCTCTTGGTAGCTAATTCTGATGTCACAGGAAGGATTTTTGAGTTTGGGAGACCTGATTATTTATTTATCAGAATTTAGTCTTTCTGAAATGTACATAAGGAGGAACACAGAACTCAGTCAGTTTCAAGGCACTAAACTCAAGGCATAAGCTGTGAAAGTTTGAGTCCCTGGTTATCATTTCTCAGTAGTATATTCCTGGACTTTCTGTTGGAATAAGAAGGTAGTAGAGTACACTCTGGCTTTTCCTTCCATGATACTGCTTCTGAAAGGGGCCTCTGTGAGGCACAGGGTGTCCACAAAAATTTAAGGTGAGGTGATCATTCTTCTATTGACCTGGTCTGCTCTCTGATCTAAAACCATCGGATCTAAAAACAGACACACTAACACTACTTGATACCAGCTTGTCCGAATATCTAGGGTTTGGTGGGTTTGGTAGGTTTGGGTTTTTTCTGCTTTTCTGATGAAATGTGATAAGTCTCTGAAACAACATTAAGATTACAACAGGAGTCCAAGTGATTCTTTAATGGAGCCTATTCTCATCTCAATGGGGGAGAAACCCTTAGTTACAAGTGAAGAATTCTATTCTGGAAAAACTGCACAGAAAAAAAAAAGCAACTGAAAGCATTAACTGTTTTCTGTAAAGCTAGGCATATTTAAAAAAAAAGAGCAGTTATTGATTTCAAGAAGAATCTATAGCTGAAAATGAAACCTCTTTTGAATATTTGTCAGGAAAGGAAGTCCGGTATTATTGTCTCAGTACTGAGCTGACAGGATCATAAATTGGGCTTTATTAATTGCTACAGAACCATCCTTTTGTAGCAATTTTCTTAATCTTTCATATGGGAGAAGACTATCCCCATCATTGGAAGCTCTCTACCTACCAATTAATTTCAAATTATTGGATTCATTTATAGGATATAATGTACAGAACATTTGAGCTAGAAAAAACACAAGACAGCAAACTGACAAACATCTTCAACAAAACTACAGAAAATATATTTTATTTTACATTACATTTTATTTCACGTGATTTGTGTGAACAGTTATCATCACAAGTTTTCCTAAGTTAGTGATTTCACTCAAATATTTTTAAACCTTTTCTCTTGAGTATTTCTTTTGGGAATGGCTTGGAGACTCTGGTACTCGTGAAGTTTGTATTTTGCACAGAAACACAGAAGGCATTAAACTTCAAATTCGAGCATATTATTAAAAGATAGAAAAGAGAGATCTCCCAGGCTTCCGTATAGATTTGGTTTACTTTTGGTTTGGGTTTCTTTAGCGTATGCCTAATATCGGAGTGGGAGGTTGGGACAGATCTTCAGGTACGAAGGATCCTTTTTACTCCAGGGCTCCTTCGCAGCCTCTTAGTGCTGAGCAGAAACAAAGGTGAACTACGAGGAGTGATCCCTTCTGGCACCTTCATGCGAGCTCCGTGAGGAAGACACCGAGTGCTTTCAGAATCTTAATTAATAACTGGCCGGTGCCTTGCGTTTGCCGGAGCTGTCAGAGCGGCACGCAGAACTCGAGGAACTACGTGCCCGTCTCCCCCCCACGCAGATGCAGCCGCGCCACGATCCCGGCGGCGCCGGAGGAGGAGGCGGCGGAGCCCCGGCGCAGCCCCGCTGGCGAGCGGCAGAGCGCGGCGCGGGTGGCCCGCCCGGCCCCGCAGCGGCACCCCGGCGGGGAGCTCACTTACCGTCATCCACACGCCATCTAGCGACGGGAACCGGAGGGGGGGGGGCGGCTTTGCACGGGAGCGGAAAGGAGAGGAGGAGGAAAAGGCTCCCATACCCGTCCCAGCTCTCGCCTTTCCCAAAGCTGGTAAGAGCCGTTTGGATATTGCAGCGAGAACTCCGGAGTGGCTCCGGGCGGGTTGTGAGGAGCATCGCCACACTTC
>VXBZ01011778.1:153180-164057 GCA_013399135.1 Heliornis fulica
CCAACCCCCCCATCCCGGAGCCCCTTCCCCGGCGCCCCCTCTGCCCTTCAACGCATTTCCTACACGGAAAACTTGCCTTAAAGTTTAATGCTGCCGCCCGGAGCTCCTCCCCCTGCCCCGCCGGCTCCCCAGGCCCTGAACTGGGGTCAGGAGGAGTCCCCGGGGCGGTGATCAAGGTCAGGGAGAGGATTCGTCCCGCTGCTGCTCCAGGGCTGCGGCTGTGGAGGGGAGGGGGAAGGGGGGGTGCCCACCCGGCCCATCCCTTCTCATCCCATCCCCTCCGCCCCGTCACGGCGAGCGGGTGGCGGCGCTGGGCGGCCCCGCTGCAGCCCGCCCGGGAAAGCTCCGCTGGCGGCGCAGGAGCGGAGCGGAGCGGAGCGGAGGAGGGGCAGGCGGACTGGCTGCATCGCGCGTGGAGGAAAATCTCCTTCCAGGTGGCTCCACCGCTGCATCAGGGCTACTAGCCGGCTCCCCGGTTGAGCCCTTTGTGGACCATTACCTCCATCCCGGGGCCTCGCGTGGACCACGTAGCCAAAGGATCTGGCTGCTAGAATATGTGGAGTGTAGCTGGTTAGAATACGTGGATTTCCAAGTGCTCTGATTTATTGTCCTACCTGGCTAACCAGCCCCTGGAAAGGATATTCTGGGATGAAAAAAGGGAGAAAACAAAAAGAAACCAAAAAGATTTTCAGTTGATCACAACAATGTTCATAAATTCTGTTGCCTCAAAGAGACGTGAGCTTTTGTATTTTTCTTTTACCTCTCTGTTTTAGTGGCTGGACCAGGACTGTCTCTAGATTCACTCCCTTGGCGGTAGTAGTTGCTTGGGACCATGGCAGCCGGAGTAGCAGCTTGGTTACCCTTTGCCAGGGCAGCAGCCATAGGATGGATGCCAGTAGCCACAGGTCCCATGCCAGCTGCTCCACGGCAGGAGAGGAAGCGAAGCCAGGACTCTCTGATTGTGCTGAATGTGAGTGGCATCCAGTTCCAGACATGGCTGGACACCTTAGAGCGCTACCCTGACACTCTTTTGGGCAGTTCGGAGCGGGACTTCTTCTATCACCCTGAGACACAGCAGTACTTTTTTGATCGGGACCCTGATATTTTCCGCCACATTCTCAACTTCTACCGTACAGGGAAGCTTCATTATCCTCGCCAGGAGTGCATCTCAGCTTACGACGAGGAGCTGGCCTTCTTTGGCATCATCCCTGAGATCATTGGTGACTGCTGCTATGAGGAGTACAAGGATCGCCGGCGTGAGAATGCCGAGCGCCTGCAGGATGATGCCGATCAGGATCACGCAGCTGAGAGCTCCCTGCCCTCAATGACGGCTCGGCAGAGGATGTGGCGGGCCTTTGAAAACCCACACACCAGTACACTGGCTCTGGTCTTCTACTATGTCACTGGTTTCTTCATTGCCGTCTCTGTTATTGCCAATGTGGTGGAGACTGTGCCCTGCGGGGTAAGCCCAGGTCGCATCAAGGAGCTGCCCTGTGGAGAGCGCTATGCTGTGGCTTTCTTCTGTTTGGATACTGCTTGTGTCATGATCTTCACGGTTGAATATCTCTTACGTCTGCTGGCAGCCCCTAGTCGCTACAAATTTGTCCGCAGTGTCATGAGTATCATTGATGTGGTCGCCATCATGCCGTATTACATTGGCCTGGTGATGACAGATAATGAGGATGTCAGTGGAGCTTTTGTGACACTACGAGTCTTTCGTGTCTTCAGGATCTTTAAGTTTTCCCGCCACTCGCAGGGGCTGCGCATCCTGGGCTACACCCTGAAAAGTTGTGCCTCGGAGTTAGGCTTCCTCCTCTTCTCACTCACTATGGCCATCATCATCTTCGCCACAGTCATGTACTATGCAGAGAAAGGTTCATCAGCCAGCAAGTTCACCAGCATCCCTGCAGCCTTCTGGTACACCATTGTCACCATGACAACACTGGGGTAAGTGCAGCTGGTGTTTGGTTACAGCCAACATTTCAACAAGTGTATTGGCACAAGTGGAAAATACTCAGTTTAAAAAAATGTTGACAGGCAAAGTGCAAGAGTAAGTTTTTTTCTTATAGAACTTTATGAATACAACTCGTTGCTCTTTCCTAAATGTTTTACACATACAAGTAAGTTAAAAGTGTTGCTGGAGGTAAAATAGCACAAACCCTCAGAGTGAAGGTAAAATGAAAAATCCACCAACAAAATGAAACCCCAAAAAGCTTGGGGTTGGGTTCTTTGCAATTATCTCCACCATTTAATTTAGTTTTGGGTAGTGAAATTGGAACATTTTATGAGTATCTGTGAGTTGTCAGTGGATTTTTAAAAGTAACATTTTTGCTGATGGGACTTGCTACACTGTTGCTAAAGTGGTGATTATTAGGACAACCCAGGTGGGATCTTTTCATTTGGTCATGCATAAAAGTATGTGGACCTGCCATTTTGTTTGAAGTGATGTACAGATGTGGGGTTGAACATTGAGTTTGGTATTATAAAGTAATTTGTTTTCATGAAAATAAACCAGATATAGATACTTTAATCTTCACAAAAAGAATTCCTGATGTTATTTAAGGCATTGGATAAATTTCCTTTGATTTCAATGGACCTGTAACTCATAAATGACAAACGTCAAGGTACACTGACTGGTGAGAAACTCTGGAAAGTTATCTGGGGTGTGGGACATACGACAAATCAAGCATATATCTTAGAACATAATTTTAATGGCAATATAAATTCTTCCGTAGAATCAGTTTAAAAATGTCGTTGTTGACATTAGACTCCAATGCAGTTTTGTGAAAAGATGGGAGTTAGTTATTTGATAAAGTCTCTGATACCAGATTTATGTTGTACCAGCTGATTCTGTGTTTTAAAATACTGTAATTATAACAGCAATTTAGAAGGTTGACTCATTTGAGAAGACAACTTTTCCCCTATTTTTAATTTTGAGCTGTAGAGTATCATCTGTGAAACTGAAAATTTGTTGACTTCTTAGAAACGGTCTAGTTACTTAATAATTACAGATATTAAAAGACAAACTTTTCACTTTCATGAAGGCAAAGCCCATAATGTTATTAGTCAAATATTTTGCCACGTCTTGTTGGGACAGTTGAAAAATGAAAAGTGTGTTATTAAATTATTATGGAAAAGTTGATTTATTATGTGCAATTGTAATTTAGTTGGGGAACACACACACAAAATATTGGAAAAGATAAAGGGACCATTTTTATACAAGGCTTTTATCTTCAGTGTGATATAACAAATGAAGATAAATATAGTGCATTGTAAATATTTCATACTACTTGTAAGAGCAAGTTATGCTGAAAAGGAGTGACAAGATCTTTGGGGATTTTAATCTGCTTTTTAGGCTCCTGGGGTTTTTTTTCTGCTTTGTTTTCATTTTTTTATGTTAGTGACAAAATGAAGGGACAAGTTAGCTGAGGAAAAAAGTTATATGTGCCAACTAGTCCTGTAGTCCTGATTTTTCTGATGCTGAAACCTTTTGCCACATATTTTCAATTAAAATGTTGATGACAGCAATAAATTAGGTCTTAAGAATTTGAGATTCTTTAGAATGTATAATCTCATTATGAAATAGCAGGACCTGGTTTGTGGGTTTTGTAATTAAAGTTGTTTTTTGAGAAAGTTATTGTTGCTGTTATGGAGTTTGGGCAGTACTTGTCCATGGTACTGAACATCATTTTGTCTCCAGTTTTATGGCCAGTTTGTAATTGGTTATGGCACAGGTGCAGTATCTACTTTGTTTATTAAACACACACATACACACGTATTATTCTGTAGTTCCAGTTTTTGAGGTACTAATCTGATTATTCTTCAAAAGTACTGTCAAGATTTGGGCATCATTGAAAATCTCTTTGAATAGAGCCTAAGAACCTATTTTCAAGTATGCAGCCATACACTACTTATGTCCCGAGGGGAGCAAAAAAGGGGGTAAAAGGAATATATTCATGCTTGACTCGTTTTTTTTGAGGTAGTTTGCACAGAGAAAGTTTTGAACAGGTTGTACAGACTTCCAAAGTTTCACCTCAGAAGTTCAGATATGGTTATCAGTTCAGGTATGACAGACATCACAAATTTCTAGGAGATCTTTAATCAATGCATTAGCTAGATGATGTCCTTTTAATCACATCATGATAATCGTATAAAGATTATGCTTAAATGTTAAACACATATGAATATTTTAAATATAATTAACATAATAAAACCTCAGAACTCTTTTTTAGTTGATGGAATAATTACACAAAAAATGAGGGAAATTAAAAGGGAAAGCAGCAAGGGTCAGTGAAAACTGATTGTAATTAGCACTACTACCTTTGCTGTGTGCTAAAGCTTCTTTTCTGTTTATGAATATATAACTCCCATTCATCTTTAATTTTTGTTTTAGCTGAATTAGGGCTATGTAAATGAGGTCTATATGAACAAGGTTTTTTCTCTTAACAACAAAGCTAGATGAAGTCTTTATGATTTAAATGACAGTAGCACACAGTAGGTTGTGTGAAATGTTAACACATATGAAACCTAATACTGAATAATATATTAACATAAAGTTAAGTTTTGAGTCTTGATGTCATTCTCATATTTTGTTAGATAGCAAGGGTATTGAGTAAGCGACCTGTGCAATTTGGGGAGTTATTATCTTGGAAGCAGAGTTATATTTCTCAGTTCTGCATGATTGCTGAGCAATTAAAGTGTCTTTAAAAAACATAGATTACATTTTCCTATGCAGTGTGCCACTGACTTCAAATATTACTACATTTTAGCCTCCAAGGATATCACAGCTATTATTGAGTTCTTGACTGCTCAACTCAAGTAGTACATAGTTGTACATAAAAATGTTAAATGAAAGAAAGAGAAGAAAGGAGGAAAGGAAGAGTGAAAGAGTGGGAAAGAGATGAAGGCTGAAAGAGAGAGAGAGAGAAGAAAGATCACTCTAAAAATATGGCATGTACTCTGCGAGAAGCTGAGCTGTCTGATTTCAAATTTCAATTTAGTTTTTTTATCAGCATTTCTAGTAGCAAAAGCAAAAATAAAGTAGGGAAACAGGAAGAGAAGGGATGAGGTAATAAAATGTAAAGAGGTCACACAAAGAAGTTTGTAGACTCAACATAACAGTGAAAAGCACAGAAGTTAGGGACATAAATGTCAAAACACAGGGTAGTGTAAAACCCATCAGAGAATAAAAAAGCAAGTCTATTAAATTTGGACCAGCAGACTTATATAGGGACTTGTGAACATCTACATTCATAATGACACAGCTATGTTACTTTTTCCTGTCACCTTATAATATGATAATCTAATAACTTTCCTTCAGCCCTGTAAGTAGCCTTCAGGTGAGCTGGAATAGCTGGCAGAGCTTTGATGGTGTAAGGGTAATGTTTGATCCCAAATCAGGCAGAGCTGTAGTGTGGTTTATGTTTTATAAAGATATTGTACTTTAAATAAGGAACAAAGTGCTCTTCTGTGACTAGTTCTAAAGCAATCTCACTGCTATATTAAACTTACGTATTTATAGGCTTTTAAATGGGTAGCTTTGTCAAGTCATGCAATACTTCTGTAGATGAACACAATACTTCCACACAAAGGAAGCTTAAACCAAGTCTATTTATTTGCCTTGACTGTGTAAACTAGAGGTGTGTCTTCCAGAAAAGATAAAGCAACTACTAATTTTTGTTATTTGCTAATATAGCTCATGATGTATGAAGAATCCAATTGATGATTTATCAAATTCCCTTGAAGATTTTATAATATAACAGGGGACTGGATGTGACAACAGAAAGTCCTAAATGGTGAACAGGGGAATAGGGCAATAAATTTAATTTTCCTGCAATATTTCTGTTCTCTCCCATCTTCATTCCTTTTCCACTCTTATTGCATCCTAGTGGGTATATACCATCTATTTGATTTATTCACTTTTCTTTCAAAGTAAGACTTTCCACATTTTTCCTGTTTTGGAATTTGTCTGCTGGTTTGGCACCATTTCCCTTGTTCCAGACAAGTTTAACATTCATATTTAAGACTCTTCTTACTTATTTTTTTCTGCTTTGTTCCAGATTCCTCCCTCATTCATCCTTCACCACTAGATCAAATCTTTCATCATAATTGTCATTCCTTTGACCCGAACTTTCCTCATAACAGGGTTTTATCCTGACCTTTATTTGATAGATTTTTTTTTCTTATGAGCATCATAAAATTTCTACAGTATCACTTTTTCCTAAATGCCACACATATTGTCTTGTTTTCATTTTCTGACCACAGTGAGTGAATTTAACTTTTTTATAGTCTTTGCCTGCTGGTTGAAAAACATGCATCTCTTCAGAACTCTTATTAACAAAATTGAGTTCAATAAAATCTAACAAGAGAGCACAAAATTAGAAATCTTTGTTTTATTAACAGTTTCATTAAAAGTTTAGAAATGCTTTTATGGTTAGTATTACAAAGGTAAAGATTAGAAAAGTTGGGATGTTATTTCTGTATCTCATACTGACATATTAGCTTATTCTTATTTCTGTATCTCATACTGACATATTAGCTTATTCATTTTGTGTTTGATATTTTCAATCCTCTTTCAAAGAGCATTGTTCTATTTTTATATTTGTGTATACAACCTAGAGAATTTTTGTGTTTTACAAATGTGTTTGATGTATCAATCTTTTTTCTCTTCACAGAATAGACCTTTAGCCTGCATAGTTAAAATGCTATGTAATAGAGTAGGGACCAAATGTCGTGTAATCACCTTCAAAGCACATTACTAGATATTCAGAAAAGGGCTCCGTGGGGAATTTGAAATACTGAAAAGTAAGGGTCATTTTGATGTCAGTGAAAAAAAAAAGTATTTGTTCTCTAATAAAAAGATTACTCGAGCTGTATTGGGCTGTTGTTGGCTTGACAGAGAGCAGGAGTCATTATATTCTTATTTACTTGCTCTGGGGACCAGCTTTCCTGTTGAAAACAATCCTGAAGTTCTCTTAGAGGAACAGGAGATAGCTTACTCCCCTCATTTTTCTTGAGCATACATCTCCTTCAGCTTTGAAGAGCAAGAAGGTGATGCTTAGCAAAAAGATCTCTTTGCTTAGAATCTAATTAATTTGATCCTTTGGTGGAAACAGATGGAAATTTTTTCCCTTGCTGTTGTTATTGTGAGTCAAGAATACGAACAGTGAGATTGGTGTGGTCCTGGACGCAGCAAAGAAATACACTCAGTGCAGCAGAACAAATGGTCTCAGAGAGTAATTATGACTAGTGCGGGATCTATTAAGTATGGCCTATCATTCAGCTAATGCTCAGTGAATATTGTGATTTTAGTAAAATCCTTAAGTGATCAAACCCAAGAAGTTCAAACGGAGTGATGACAATCCATACTTGACTCACATCATTGTGCCTCTAAGAAGAAAAATTTGCAATATAAAAGCCATATGAAGCTATGAATACAGTATTAGAAATAGTGCTACTGTGCAAAAAAACCCAAACCCCAGCAAGTGAAAACTATTTTTGAACATAGGAATTTATAAATACTGCAGAAGTCAAATGATTAACCAAAACAAGTTGACAACATCTCACAACTTCAGGATGACAATTAACTTCTCAGACATTTGAAGGCAAGTCTAATGAGCTACTCCTATTACTTTTACGCTTCTATAGTCCATTGGCAGTCCGTTGGTAGCAGTTCACAATTTGCTTCATGGTGAGCTCGTGAGAGAAGAATCTGGCTCAGCAGGGGTTAAGTGGATAGATTTTTCAAGAGAGGGAGTAAAATTTAGAAATGCAGAAACAAATTTTAGATTCAGCCTTACCAGTATTCGTCAGCTACCTGACAACAGGCTTGACAGAGTGATCGAAAAGATTCTGTATATTTCTGTACCTATCATTTATTCGGTAATAGAAGGGAGCACAGATTTTTGTGCAAGACATAGTCTTTAAAACATCATTTTTCAGCATGGCTCACACAGTGGAGGAATGGTTTTTAAATTCATAGACAATGCTTTGAAATGATAGCTCTATGCTACATTTCCTGGAACAATAATAGTTACCATGGTTGGACTTTGACCCCTATCACAATTAGTAGCCTGAATTCTACCATTGTTTCTTTAGCATTTTTTGATGAAACAGATGATTTTGATCTTCCTGTGTCTCTGGTAATATTTTTATAATCCCCCTTTTAAATAAAATGTTGTAGGTTTTGTTTTGACCCCCAAAATTCCATTTTCACCAAAGAACACAAATAAATTTCCATAGTTTAGACCTAAATAAATGTGAATTGAGATTAAACACAAAGTAATGTTTTGACTGGAGCACCTGATGTGCAACAGTTTTAAATGTTATGTAAGCAAATTGTGCAGGTACCTGGTGTATGAGGGCTCAGATTTAAACATGAGCACATATAAAGATCATGTGACCAATACATCAGTCGTAGAATATTTTAGCTTCATTAAAAAAGAAAAAATAACCCACCAAGATTCAACTCTGTTATGGAGACTGCACTCTTTTTCTCACACCAGCGTAGACATACCTTACACAGTATTAGAAGGGATGTCTTAACGTACCCAGTCGTCACAACAGAGTTCCTACTATGACCAGTTCAGATTCTGTCAGCTGGGTGCATTTGAAAAAGCTAGCAAAACTTTCAATGACTATCTGTGTATATTTTAAAGATACAAAGATATTATTTCTATAAGCAATGGTGCTCTTTTTGTATTTGGAAAAAGTTTTCTTTCTTATATTTCACTGCACAATATTGTTCCC
This sequence comes from Heliornis fulica, assembly GCA_013399135.1. NCBI lineage: Eukaryota > Metazoa > Chordata > Aves > Gruiformes > Heliornithidae > Heliornis > Heliornis fulica. The sequence continues at coordinate 161,929 of VXBZ01011778.1, forward strand.
TACTGGTCTGCAGGTCTTCATCCTCAGATTGCCTTTTCGAGCCATTGCGTGGCTCAATATATTAATATACCTAATTAATATAATTAATAGGAAAATAGGAGGATGCCTAAAAACCTGCAAAAAATGTTATATGAACAAAGTCAATTTTTTTCATATTCAAAGTATTTAGAAGCAGTATTTTGCACTTCATCCCAGTTGCTGGTTCTTTGATCTGGTTGGCTTAACAGTGAGCTCAAGTCTTACAGACACAGGGATCTCATGGGTTTATTAGTTTATAGGAGCCAAACACTGCAAGGAAGATTTTTAAAGGTGTTTAGTTATCTGGAGATGCAGATAGGTACCCAGCTTGAATTATCAAAAGAAGCTTAGGTGCTTAGAAACACAAAGGAGAACAGTTGAAGCAAGTAATCTGGGAAACCAGATACCCAGCCAGTCACCTTAGAACTCAGTGTCCTGTGTACCAAGAATAACTGCTACGAAGAGTATTGCACCGAGACTCTGGGTATGTCCAACCCCGCCAGAATCAAATGAATCTTACAAGGATTCAGGTCTTGTTAAATTTACAACATGCCCTATATTTACATAATGCTAGAAGGAGATAGACTGCATTGAATCCTTAGGAAAGAGGAGTAATTCAAGGAAATAAAAAAGAAAAAGAGGTAATATGACTGAGAGAGTAATATAAAGGATCTGAGGGAAAAGATATTTTTTGTCTCTGTGTTTTTCAAACCAACAGTTCAGCTTGAGCAGATACGTAAGAAATGTGTTATGACATGCAGATATTGTGAAGTGAAAGAAAATATTTTTAGAAACCGATTGCAAAATTTTAAAGCAGTTCCAGTTAAGAGATTCCACTTTTCTAAAGAAGTACCCAACCTGAAGATTTATTGGTTTCAATAGGTCTCATATTTAGCTGGTATATAGTAAATTTGTGTGGTAAGAAATAGTAAACTGTAAGTCTAGATTTTGACTGCTGAAAATTCATCCCCTTCTCTGGTGTGACGGCAAATATTTTAATTTTAGCTCTGTCTGTTGTTTGTTGTTTTTGGGTTTTTTTTTCTTTTTAATGTATATTGTTAGACTTAAGTGGAAGGTTTGAGAAGTACTTTCCCTGCATTTGCTTTTTCCTTTTTTTTGCAATGCTATGAGCTTCGTAAGTACAGACCATAGCTCTGCTAGCTGATTTTTACCTTAATCTGTGTTCCTAAATGAAACATCTTTAAAACATATTTCCCTGATTTTTCTTGATTCTTTGTATAAAAAGTTATTTTCAAGAGTTAAGCATCTTGTATCATAATTCTTTCCTTTTGAGAAGGCATTGTGATTTGCGAGTTGACTCTTAACTAGATGGTGCCTAGCTCAACTTCTTACTAACTGCCACCTGCACTAAAGTTTCATATAAAAAAATATCACATGAAGCAGTGCTTCCAATATTAAGAATGCTTGTATATTTTATATGATTTAATACAATATGAACATTAAAATTAAAATGTTATAAAATCTCTATCTATGTAAATACATTTGTCTGATTATTGAAGACTTGGTTTTCTTCAAGAGAACTTCTGGCATAACAGAAAATATAAACCTAGGAATTTTATTTAATTAGTCTGAGTACCTTACTGAATTAAAATAAAGTAAGTCTATTCCACTACGTTTCTAAATCACCTTGGATAAAAAGGTAACCATAAAACTTCATAAAGGTACTTAAAATTATCTGATTTTACAATAATACATAAATATGCTTTGATTTTTATTTTGTAAAAAAAATATATTTTAAGGCCAAACGCCAACTTTCTTTAAATGTGTATCCAGAGGCATCAAGTGGTTTTTTTTACATTGTACTGTCACGTTCTCAAAATATTTTGGATTATATATTGTGAACAGTCATTCAAGTTATCACCTGTGACTTGGCCGTCCAGTTATTCCTTCTAAATGGCGGAGAATCAGACTGCAAGGTTGTGGAGGACGTAATGTAACACTGTGCATAGCTCACAATCTGAATGCATCTGCTGCATCCTAACTGATTGCTTTTTTCAGTCAGATGAACCAAGAGTATTCTGTATAAGAGCATCATAATGTGAATGGGATCCTTGACTTTCCATTGTTGCTGCTGTTCATCTCCCCCCCCC
>VXBZ01011778.1:164079-181731 GCA_013399135.1 Heliornis fulica
CCCTTTTTTTTTTATAACCCGAAAGAGGCATTTTATTACTGTATTAGTTGCCTTACTTCCAGTTTTTGCAACTTTCATCTCTCCCACTTGCAGCTAGTTAACAATTCCCTGAGCATCCTTATCAGCTATGGACAGCAACTACTGTACTGTTCAGGGTTGCTTAGGAACAAAATTGATGCTCTTTGACATGGTGGATTACAGCTGCAACGTGCTGGTCCCCAAACTCTCTTGCTTCCCACATAGGAATGAAAAGCAAAGATGCAGAAGATGCTTTCCAAATTTGACTGTGAAGAGGGGATATACTTTTTTGTTTTGTTTTAGGCTGTCTAATCACTTTGATGTTGGTAAATAGTAGGTTAAGAACTGTGGCCTTTCTATCAAAAGCACAGAAGTACCAAAATATCTTTAGTCACAACTCTTCTTCTAGAGTAACTGTGTAATTTAAATAACATGCTATCTTGTATCACTTATAAAATTGAGAATTTTTAGCCTTTCTAAGCTTCTTGGTTGGCTTTGGTCATTCATGAATTTGTATCAGTTAATCAGCTCCACCTTGAGACAGGGTCATCAAGGACTAGGGACAGGCAGAACTAGACAGAGTATACACACTTGTTCTCATACACCTGATGAGAGCCACGTAAGTTATAGGTGAAGCTATTTCTTGCATTTATTGATATGTATTGATGTAAAATGAAACTTTGCATATTTGTACTGTAAACTCTACAGTGACTGACTGTCTAGGTAGTATTTACCTTTTTGGCATCTGGATGGAAAACTTTCAAAGAGTACAAATTGCAGCTTCCCTGCAGACACATAGTTTAGAGTAAATCTATCCACACACTTCGCTTAGTGATTTTGCATGCTCAGTATTAGTTATTTTCCAAGTGAAAGAGAGGCTTAAGTTTTTCTTATTTGCATGTGAACACAGTAATCAACCTGTTGTGTGTTAATCCATGACAAAAGAATCTTCTTATAAAAGAAGCACTTTAAAAAAAAGAGTGTAATATGTGATACATATGCTACCTTTCTTGGACTATGTGCTACTTCTAGCACCTCTCTCTTTTCACTCCATGTCAGTCACATCACTGCAAAAACGGTAGCTGCTGAAAGAGTGCAACCATTACCATTCATTTAACCTACAGTTTCTTTCCTTCCAAGGCCAAAACTTTTGAAATGTAATGCATTAAATCATTTATGGGAGAAGCAATGTTGCTAGTCATGCTGGTGAGCCCTTCAGCACAGTTTAGCCTCTTGCCATACTGGCATAACCATGACAGCCTCTCTCCTCTGGGGACAGGCACAGCTGCAGACCACAGATGATGCTGACTAGTTGTGTCTGGAACACGCAAACAGTGATTTTAAAATACAGACACCTTTGTTCAGCAGTTCACACTTGTAAGATAAAAACCTAAATGTGGGAGAGTTTTGTCTCTAGGAGAAGAATCCCTGGAGTCAACTGCACAAAACCTTGGATGCAAATGCGTTCTTCTGGCCACCATCTGCCCCAAGTCCTCTTGGCACCATGAATACAGCATGACACCTGTCAGGCAGTGATCCATGGAGTGGATTTATAGTGGGTTTGGCAATGCAGTAGGTACATGGTTATGGTTTTTGCAACACTTTTCCAGAAGGTTTGTGAGTTTTCTCTATGTAGTCACAACATTCACCATAGACTGTTTGCTACATCTTTGCAAACAAATTAAATAAATGCAGAGAAAAGTGCTAGAGGATGTAGGACACTGGACAGGACAATGGTTTGAACTATGGATCTGAATCCATGTAGGTGTATTTGAAAGACACTCATAACAAAAGGCTTAAAGGAGTTTAGATCATTTCTTTAGAGGAAGCAGTGTATCTTCTGCCTTAATGTACTTTCTGATACCTATTTTCCAGTTCACTAGCTATACTCAGAAGTTCCCTTGTTTTTGAAGCAAACAAATCAAAATACAGCAGAAAGGTTTCCTTAAATAATGCTGTCTGTATACACTTCTCCCAGTCTCTGTATTTGTGTGGAAGGATACAGCTACAGAATTTATAGATCTTATCTTAGGTGCGTGGGTTTTTAAAGGAGACAATCAGGACACACAACTGTTTTAAAAGAGATGAGTAGGACATCCTTTTAATATATTTTTTTAAAGGAGACAATCAGGACACGCTGCACAATAGAATTATTATAGAAGAATCTGGAGGTGGAATTCAAACTTATTTCTCTGCCAGTTGCTTATGATCTCTGAGAGGTATTTATAAGCCCTCTTACTCCTCCAAAAGTTACATCCTTCTGAACTAGTCATTCTTGTCTCATTTAGGAAGTAATGAAGAGAAGCAGGCATCTGTATTGCTCATTCCTCTGCACTGAGTATAAATGAAATTTATTATGATTAACAGAGGCTTAAATATTTAAATACCAAGTGAAAAGGATGAGATAAATCCCAGCCTTCGTGTCAAACTAGTTTGATATAGCCTTCTTGTTCCCAGTTATATAACTCCAAAAGGCCCATGACATAGTCCTTTCAAAGATCATAGCAGAGTATGTGTTTGGGATTTGATGACATTTCCCACTTTGTCAAAAAGGCAATGTGCCTGCTACACTTAAACTCAGAATACGCTTGTCTTGCGTAACTCTCAAGGCCACTTCAGTGCTTTTGCCAATTGTTTGGCCTTTTCCAAACAACATTAAAAAAAAATCAGTTTGAAAAAAAAGAAGTCTTAATGTTTCTGCTGTCTTAAAAAAAACAAAAACCAAACAAAACAAAATCCTCTAGAAAACAGAAAGACACAATTAGGTGAGTATCCACTGTAATTTACTGCAGGAAAGAAGTTGTTATCCAAATAACAATGGTTTATGATTAAGATATGGAGAGTTCGAAACTTAATGGGTTGTAAACAATTTCTGTTCTTTTTCCTGTTCAAGTGATTCATGTGTTGATCTTCTTAATGTTTCACCAGCATCCATTTTTAAAGTGACTTCAGCCAAATGTATTTATCCCCAATGGAGAGGTGTCAGGAATTTTGCCCCATGCCATTGCTCTGGTGTCTTCCAGGGGGTGTCAGAACTCTACTCTGCAGTTAGGCAATTTTAGAGATATGCTAAAGTAAAATGCAGAGGAGACATTCTCCTCATTGTAGTAGTCATTTTTATATTTAATTTAATTTTAACACTGCAGAAGCTTGAAGGCCACGAGTATGGTCAAAACTGCTTCAGAGTGTTTCTCATTTGCTTCTGAACCTTATCCACTTCTCTTCAAATCATACCAATCTCTCTGGTGCAGAATTTCTGTAATTTTTGCATGAAATCTTGTTATCAACAGTGATTTGGTTTAACTCATTTCAGTTTGTCTTCGAGTTCTGCTTTTCCAGATCAGCAAATCTCAATTTTGCTAGCTACTACGGTTCTATACAAGTGTGAAATAACCACATTTCCTTCAGTACATTCTTTTGTGTAAGATTTCATGAAATTTTGTTACTTTATGCTTTCAGTGGCATACTAAACTTTTGTGTGTATGTCTATACAAACAGATAAATGCAGAATACTACTTCCTCTTTTTTTTTTTATTTTTTATTTTTTATTTTTTCTCCCCCTCAAGTGGGAAGCTTTATCACAAACTTCCGAACAAGTTCTAAAGCAAAAGTGCTATCCTGCACCACTGCACCATTATAGAAAGCATTGAGGGTAGCAGTGGTTATTTGTTATATGTGAGGAAAATAATTTTGATTTAATTACATTACAAAATACTACTACTTCCCTTTGGTATCCAAGTAAATACTTTTTTACAAGCTTGGAGACTTGGAAGAGAATGTAGGGACTTTCTTAAGCTGCTGTCCTTGGAAAAAGTCCCTGTATGAAGACAAGCTTATTTACACACTTTTGAGACTTGAAGTGATATTTTTAATATGCCAACCACTTTTCCACTGCCTTAAGAAATAGATTGAGAGCAAGGACTCATGCAGCATGTCTGCAGAGAAATTATTAACGTAACTAGTTTGTTGGAAGTTATCAAATAGCTGAAGTCAGTGTCAGGAATGAGAATTGCTAGCCTTCCAGTGAGCAGCCTGACAGTGACTGGTGTTCTGAACTGGAGTGGCATGGTGATATGCAAGGTGAGAGAGAGATCGTGCAGCATTCTCTCTGGATCTCTTATGAGAAAGGCCTAACAAGAAATGGCTTAAAACCATAGCTGTTTTAATAGGATAGAGTAAAAAGAGTAATATAGATAACTAGTAAATCATATATCCCTTTAGATGCTGGGACCCATGCATTCATCTACCGTTGAGTAGACTTTCCCATGGCACGCTGCACAGACCCTGTCCATGGAGACAATATCCTACTTTTTGGTCATTTGTGCTATCTGTCTGTCTGTCTGTCTGTCTGTCTGTCTCTATGTTAGTAAGTTAGCAAGTAAGTATGTATGTTCTCATGAGAACCTTTTGCTGTACCTCTAGATAAAGGCAAACCAATGCAGGTGGTGCCTTTGCCATTGCTGAGCTGCTGGCTGTTGCAATGACCAGGTCAGGTTAATCCTGATATTTGCACAGCACAGGACAGCCTAAAGGCCAACATGGACATACAGCACAGGCTTATTCTGTTTCACTGTTTTGTGGATCACTAATACGTCCATGTGCTATGGTCTCCCACTCAGGCTCAATATGGCAGGTTTTTGGTGCAAAGTAGATCAATATATCCATTCACAAGTTTTTGCTACAATAGTATATTCCTTCTAGGTGTTTCACAATAAAACATAAAGAGCTTTTGCCAATAAAAGTAATAGAAAATCTATTTTGTAATAATTGAACTTTTTGTCTCAGGGGACCCTGATGAAAGCAAAATGTAGTTAGAAAATATAATTTATGAATTTCCGGTTTCTGAAAATCTATTAATCAAACCACTTATTTTTTATTCACTTAATTTTAGAAATGTAGAACAGAAGTTAAAAATAAAATCATATTTTTTTTCTTTGATCTGAATTGGTTTGGGGATTTCAGTTCAAAACAATTTTGACTTTGCATTCATAGATGGAATGGAGAATATTTTAAAGGAACAATGCTAGGAGAGTACAATTTCATCTTAAGATGAAAGGACATATTCCAGCCACTGTTGCTCCATTATATTTTTGAACTGAAAAGCCAATTAGAAAAACTAATTGCAAAATTTCCACTAATGCTTATCAAATACAAAAGATACATCTGCTTTGGGAGAGTCCTTAAGCTGCAGATTGCTGAAAGCTGAGAAAGTCTAACAGGGGAAGTATCACTGTATTCTTATCTTCCCTTATGTCCTACCCTTGTAATTTGCTTCTGGCCACTGATAGGGTGTTTGGCTTAACGGCTCCTTCATCTCACCCTCTCATGTTCTCAGTTAATTGAAATGACTTAACTGTGGGTTGAATCAGGCTTAGCTTAGGGAAATAAACTGGTTTATATTTTTTTCCTAAATGCTTTTAAAGAACTGTTAGCAACTAATAAAAGATAACCATTCTTAAGTGCCAAAAGTTCAGAGGGCTCAAGAGTATCATAGGGCTTGAAAACTGTGCAAATGGGAAAACAGCTGCTTTAAACTCACAGTTACTTCTTACATCTCTATTTTGTTTAGTTATTTATATAATCAAAGGTCATAATCTACAAGGTGATGAGATCTTATGTCAGCTTCAAAACACTTAAACTTAATAAGCATTTCAGTGGAAGACGAGTAAATGATGCAGCAGCTGGGAGTGCTGAATGCCTTGCAGGATTTAATGCTATTCACTTGATCTAAAGACCATGGAAATCAATTAGAGACTTGGACTCGACCTGAGAAGACATTGCATCAGGCTTGTGTATGAGCAACTCCAACGTGATATTGACCATCACAGTTATTTATTTGAATTACCAAACTCTACGGCACTGCAATAGGGATTCTTGCAATGCACGTTTTGCTGTCAGTATGTTATAAAGACATAGGATGAAAAAAGAAGACAGAATTTAGTTATATTTATTGAAGTGTAGTTTCATTATCAAAAAAAAAGGTAATATAATAGATTCAAATTCTGATGTAACAGGCTTATTCTGTCCACAGATTTTCAAGAAAAAGCTGTTTATGGGAAGCAAATAATGCAGCATCTTGTCTAGTAACATGGATGTTGTTGAGTCATACATGGGATCCCTCCCTGAGTATTTCACAGAAATTGGTAACACTAGAGTAGGGACTTTGCTTAGAGTTTCTTACAGCTGAGAGGGGAACACATTACCATATTATTTTCCTTTGCTTACCAAAGTCTTTTTAACTCACAGAAACTTTCAGGCAACCTTGAAACAATGTTGCAGATTAATAGCACTAGAGAACATGGCAGCCAGGGCCTGATGTAACTAATTTTGGACTAGTATAAGAGTGCTATTTAGAGCAATAAAGGTTTTATCTCTTGGTTGATCTGTTTACTAAAAAGGTTGGTGAAAAATATGCCATATATTATATCTCTTCGTTATACTGTTGATAAAGAGGACTTTTAAACTGATAATTCTGCCTATGTTTTGGGATTGTCCTGCTTAATTATATCAGGGTAAGACCATCTATAAAATGTGGATAAAGAGGAAATACTCAGTTCCCTGACAAGAATCTGTCAAGCAATCAGTTAAAGTGTCTGGCTGGCAAACCCCCATACATATTAATGGTGCAAATTACTGTATGCTTTTTTATGCTTGTTTTCCTTTCCACGTTAAAATCCATCACTCTCAGTGAGAAGGCCCACAGTTTCTTAGGTTCCCCCCATACATGATGATAACTACCTACATAATTTGTTTTTAAAAAAACCAAATAAATTTGTAGTTGTTTGGTTTTGGGGGGATTTTGTGGTTTGTTTGTTTGTTTTTTGGGGGTTTTTTTTTTGTGTTTTTTTTTTTGTGGTAACTGTAATTGTAAAACATAAATGCTGATCTCTTAAAATCCTGGAAGAAGGGCTTGGAGAAATTAGGTTTTATTCCCAGGTTTTCTTCTATCAAAGAGCATGTTGTAGCTTTGCTAGCATAGATGCACTGCATGAGTGACTTTATGCATATTCACAACTGTTTCTTGCAAGGAAATGGCTTATTAAACAGTAATCATATAGCATGTGTAAATGAGTTTTGTGTATAAACACATATCTTTATCCTCATTGCCTGAGATGGTTTGTTGACTTAAAAAGTTCTTGTGATGGCATTTACTTATCCCGGAATTTTTACCAGTCATCTGATGTCTGATTTCCTTTTCTGCCTGAGAAATTTATTTTTCCTTACCTCATATATAAATAGTGCCAATTTTCCTCTGCTCCTCTTGAATCTCACACTTGAAGAAAAAGAGAACAGAATTCAGGAGTATCTACATATGAGCCTGGATGAGGTAATCAAATACAGGCATCTACTTCCAGGTAGCTTAATCACTCTCTAGACTCATTGACTGCAGTGATTGCAATAGGAAAACACTATCTCATTTGCAAAAACGTACAGGCACACCCCAAAAGTATCCCCACTTTCTACTTTAATCCCATTCCAGGGCAACAAAATGAGCTGACAATGATGTCAGAGCTGTGAATTATTTTTCTTTTCAGATTTGGGGTCCTGTTCTGGGTATTGATCCAATAGAGTTTAACATGTCCTTAGTCCATTTTCAAGCTTATTTCCCCAAGATGCTTTTTCCTAGTGGCATTGTGCACTCATAAAAGTATAACATCTTTTTCAAGAGAAAGGACACAGAATTTCTTGAACAGGTCACCTCAGGACTTAAATTCATATACCCCTGTGTCTTGAGGCATTATGACTGTATTACAATAGCTCCTGGACACATCTCGAATTTAAATTCGAGGATTTTAAATTTCCTTGATAGCACATTTAATGAACAATGGAAAACACAGCTGAAATGATATTCCAAGACCTAAAATATTGATAGAAGAAATATGATGTAAAGGAATATTGTGGAACCGTGCTAGGGAAATGAGAGAACCGGCAAATAATAAAACTAAGGAAATATATATAGAGAATACTATGTCTTATGATAAAAGTGGACAGTAGAAGCTGCAGGGAAGACTATGCTTAATGTATTTTAAGAATATTTTGTTTTTCTAAAAGTAGAAGTAAATTCATGCCAGTCTTACTGTACTAATATGAAAGAGAAACCGTTTTCACCTATGCATTTTTTTTTTCTAAGAAACAATATAGATAAATGGGTGGAAAAGTTATTTCTACCATCATTTGGTTGGGAGGCAAAGCCCACGCAAGCTTGGGTGTTGTCTTTAGATCAGGATTCTAGTTACATCTTACAGTACATAATCTAATATTTGTATGTCATTAGTTTGTAGAATTCATTCCCATCAGGACCAGAGTATTTGATTTTTTTCTCACATGAAATGCAAAGCAAAAGTTTTGACCTGCTTTTCTTATCAGAAAAGAAGGCAACTCTCTTATGATAGTCTGGTGGAAATGTTAATGAAAACACTGAAAACACTCTGTTAGAATTTTTGGTTTTTTAAATGTTAAATGTGTCATGGAAAGGTTTACTTACTTTATGTAATCCACTCCAAAATGTGTCTCTCAGTCATCAAGTTGGAACATATCAATGTGTAAAAAATGCAATTACTCTTCAGGGCTGAGGCGAACTCTAATAGTTAGATGCTGTACAAGCTTCTGAGACTAGACACCGTGACGATTTTGTAGGCATCTCATTAACGAATTGTAGCACTGCAGCATGCCCTGCTTTACTTATTTATTGAAGAGATAATGGGAAATAACTGGTTTCTTGTGAAGTCATAAATAATATGGCAGAAGGATATTAAATGCACTGAGATGTGACACAAAAGCTAAAATCTTATGGGGTTTACTATTCAATGCCAGTTCTCTTTTACCAGCACATGTAAAACCAACAGATATGTTTTAGCTGTTTTTGTGAACAATTATCAATTTAGTGTGCTAGCTACTGCAACGTAGGTGTCTTATATCACAAACAGTATTCCAGCTTAGCTAGTTTACAGTAACATTCAGAAGTTACTAAAGAATAAAACTTCTTCCTTTTTTTCCCCTTTAGGTATTTTTTCCATTTTTGTTTTATACAGAGATAGTCTTTTTTATTATTTTATTTTTATCTCCTAATATGAAATACTGGCTTTGCAAAATATGAAGATTTCTGACATTCATTCTGTACATCCTTTGCCCTCAGTGGAAGCCCCCTCCTGAAACCACATGCATTTTCCTCTGTGGGTACATATGCGTGTGTGTGTGTGTGTGTGTGTGTGTGTGTGTGTGTGTGTCTGAACTAAAGAGAGTAAAAAAACATGTTTGCTTCTGGAATTCAGACATAGCACTGAGATATAGAGATTGAGGTAGCACTGTCCTTTCTTGTTTTCAGTCCTGTTCTTTTCACTAAGAGATTTATAGAGCATTGTATTTTCAGTTCCCTCAGAGACTGTTGTGATTAAAGATGTGGCAATCTCTTTGGATACATTGGTTAGTCTTGGGAATATTTCTGAGTATCATTACCCCACAATTCTTTGCCCTAGGTTTGACTCAACATTTAGTGTGAAGTTAGTACATAAGACAAAGCTCCACAGCGATGCAGCCTGTTCTACTTAGGTTTCTGTACCCTGTTCATCTTCCTGGTGCCCAAGCACCTGCGTGATAAACATGCTTCCACAAGCCGAAGAGATTTTTCCTTCAGCAATAGAAGCTCCTTTGAGGTTGATAGTTTAGGCATTGTTGAAGCAGAGAAGTGTTGAGGTCACAAATGTGTGGACCTCAGCCACAGCACTAGTGTGAATTCTGTCTATACAAAGCATTTTATGTTTTTATAGCATCCATTACCACATCATCTAAAGACTAAGCTCATTTCTGAAGTATGACCTTTTTATTGGAGGAGTTCCAAGCATCTTCATATGGGGTGCTGAGCTTTGTTGCTTGCTTATCCCATTTACATCACTTTTACAGCAGTGTAAATCCATTGTTTCATTAGCTATCCCTAGTTTACAGTAATGTGAAAATAGAGTGATGCTGGATCAGTTATACTTAGCACTGCCAGCAAAGTGCATTTATCATTCTCTTGAAATAGTGGGATGTCGGAAACAGGTGAAGCAATTTATTGTAATTCAAGTGTTATATATATAAAAATCTAAGGTTAGAGACAATTTTCATCAACCTTTCCAAGTATTATGTGGTGCTTGTAATTGTAATTTAAAAATTTTCTTCAGGGACAATGGTGCCATAATGACTTAAAAAAATGAATTGGTAGTTTTTCATTGAGCTATGGAGCAGTGACTTGGTGGTCCATACTACACTTGTTAAAAGCAGAGTTTCATCTCCAATTTTTCAGATGACTGAGAAGCCATTACAAAAATATTACTTAGTTCTGGAAAACCTAATTATGAACATTTTTTTTCATAAATTTCAGGAAACTACAGAACTTTTCATCTGGATGTATAGCAGGTGAAACACATTCATGATGTGGTCATACACAGCAAAAAGAACAGTTTACTCTGTCCATTTCTGCTAGCTGTTTCCTAGTGACTGTTGTTATATTTCTCTTATATTTCACATTTCAGATCACCCTTTCGGGGGAGAAAAAAAAAGACTAAAATGCGTGGTTGACTTGAAATGTCAGTGCACAAACTGTGGACAGCTCACATGAAATAGTCTACTTTTTGAAAAGCTACCAAGAAGTTACGTCTTGAATGTATTATTTATATAATAAATTGAAAGATACAGTATTTAACCTGAAGGCCTAATTTTGATTCTATGTGTCACTGTAATTCTTTTCCAAACTGTTCGGGAGGTCTGTGAGAAACAGAGCCTTTAACAGATTATTTCTATCAGCAATCCATTCAATTAAGCAGCCACACATGGATAATCAGAGATAATAAATGGAGACCATTGCTTGGAGTTTCAAGCAAAAGAGGTAATAGATTGGATCACTGTCATATTTTGCCACAAGTGCTTTGTGGTAGAATTATTCTGCATTCATTACTTCCCTTGTTTAATAATGCTACAAAGTATTTCAACATTTCTGAATTTTAGGTTTCAGAAAGAATGCACCTGAGATAGTTTGGTAAATTCTCGGTTAAATTTTCTTGAGGATAATACTGGGCATATGTTAAAATACTATATAACAGTTCTAATTATCAAAAGCATTAGATGTTCATTAATCATATCAAGTATTAAGTGTATTCTTAATATACATTTTCCCTCTTCTTTCTTCTGAGACAGTAGTCATAAACCCAGATAGCTAATATACACATTTCTGTGTAGTTTAATCTCATTTCCTTAGAGCAGTTACAGGTTTTGAATAAGCTGATTAAAAAAAAAAAAGAAGAAAAATATGTTATTTTCTATGGCAAATTTTACTATGGGATGAAGTACATAGCATATATCAAGTATTTACTTGTTCAAATGCAGAGGAGGACTTTTCTTTTTTCAATGTATATGATGCATTCCAAATAGAATAAACACTTCAGTAATTAACCACTTTGCCATAATAATTGTAAAATAATAAGTTTTAGTTATAAAAGTCAATTAAATAAATGTTACAGAAATATTTTCTCAGTTGTGTCTAGAACACAATTTCAGCACAAAGGTTCAAAGTTGTTGCGAGGATGTTCAGCTAATCAGTGTGACCATTCTGTTTTGTTTCCAGTCCCAGGAAAAGATCTGATTATCAGGCAATGTATCCTTGTGAGTCCCTCCTTTTTGCCTACTGCAACTTTTTCACTTTGTATAAATATTTAATAGGAAAGGGTGTAATTACAAAGGCTTTGAGTGCAGAGAGGAGCCTGATGGTGTCTGCTCTGATGGGGTAAGGGTGGGGGGGGCGGAGAACACAGCTGTATTGTGCTTCACAGGATCTTAATCTAAAGGGTGTTGTCAATTTGTGTTCCCAGATGGTGACATATCTTCCTACCCACAAGAAATGTCTATTCTGTGCAAAGCAGCTAAGACCTTCGATATTTTTCCCTGAAAAGCCTGTTGTTCCATATGCAACTGTCTTCAGGAGACTGCACTGTTATGTACCTGGCTCTTTCTGAAAAGAAAAAACCAAAACAAAAAACAAAACCACATTTAGTATTGATTAACATATAAATAAAAGCTATGTGCAATCATACCATATATTTTAACAGCACACCTTAGATATACTTTGATATTTAAAGAGTATTCTAATCCTGAAAAGTGCTGCAGCTCATTTTGTCTTATCTGTATCTTATTTTTGCCTTTTTTGAGTTATTTATTCTTGCCCCACTTTAATTCAGTAAGTCTTCTTGCATACTCACACGAGGGTCTCTGTTTCCAGATTCTGACTCAGACATTAGCTAAACAGGAACATCTTTACCTTGAACCTCTTTCTTTTCTTTTAAAATTGGCTGGGAGCCCAGAAGTTTTCTTCGTCAAAGGCATGTTTGCAGTTTTTAGCCTACTTTCATGCTAATTTGTTCTTATAATCATAAAATTTATCAAAATCTTTTCATTGTTTAAAACTAAAGATAACATTTTTGGAAAATCATTTTAGAACATTTGAATATAAATTGACAATGACAGGAAAATAATTACAGCTAAAGTTGTGTCCTTCAGGCAAATGCTAAGTAAATTAGTGGCTGATCCAAAGCCCATTAAGAATCCCGTTGACTTCAGAGAGTTATGGATTATGTCTCAATAAAGAATATCTACTAGAAAAAGACCTTTGAAGAAAGAAAAAGATATCTTTAAAAATTATAAATTAAATTTCATCACAGCGCAATCTTCAGTCATAGTAATTATTAGATTTGAGGAAAATTTGGGGAAGAAAGAAAAATCTTGAAAATGCTTGATAAAGGAGGATTTCTTGGTGTATATTTTTCTTTAAAATCACCTTGTCCTTGTGAATTTTGTAGTCCAAAGCATGTTTTTCCTGAAATGCTTTGTTTTCCCCCACTGGTAGTCCATGTATAACTTTCCCTCATTTATATCCAGATTATTGCTTCCTGGAATTCTGTGTAAAATCAAAATGGAGCTTATAGTGGAAATTCAATTATGAGAAACAGAAATTGCCAGGTGATGCAATGTTCTTATATGGGGAAGAAAAAGATCTAGATCTGAAAGTGTAGTTGAAACTTGCGGCATATGAAACAGCGTTTATTAAGATATGGGTGATCCTGCTCAGGTAGGGCGTTGGACTAGATGATCTCTCTAGGTCCCTTCCTACTCCTAACGTGAATCTGCGATCCGAGGGATTTCGAGAAACTGCTGATTCTCTTCCCGCAAGCTGAGGTCAGGCTCTGCACGATAGGGCACGGTAAAAAAGGGAAGGTGGCACCAGGTGGTGCTCTTGTCCGCCGTGGTCTACGTTCCTGTTCCTTTGTGTGTGAGCACGTGTCTCGTCTTGGGAAGACAAGAAGACCTGTTTTAGTTTGGGATTATGCGTGAAGAAGTTCCTATTTTAAATTGATATCTAATCAGTGACTAGTCCCAAAAAGAATTTGCTTCCAAGGAGCACTCACTGGGTTCAGGGTGGAAGAAAGAAAAAAGATTATTTGCAGAGTGCCTCATCACATTTATTTCAGCAAGGAATACCATTTTTACCCCAGTTGAAGGAGGGAAGAAAGCGAAAAGAAAAACTGGTTTTGGTAGAAGGAATGATGGGAGCCCAAGGTATCTGTCTGGTTTTAGCAGATCAATGTCATTAAATATTTGCAAGGGCTGTTTCGATGCTCACTCTTTTGTAGCACAGTAATTAAGCTATGAAAAAATAACAGTGCCTTCCCTACTGAATGTTCTGCAAGAAGCCTGGAGAATTGTTCCATGAAAACTTTTAGTTGTTAACTTAGTCATCAATCATATGACTTAACAGTATTCATCAGACATAGCCATGACTAGGACGACCTTAGAAATGCATTAGAGGAAATAAATATGATGGAAAATCTGTTTACTAAAATTGTGCTAAAACATAAAAGTAAGAACATTATATAATATGATTATATATCAGATTACATGTCAGATAAATGGCAGGTCAAGCTACAATGTCTATGTTAAAAATCTAAGGATTTTTTTTTTTAAGATTTTAATGAAATGTGGGAACTTTTGAACATTTTGCATGCTTCTAAGTTTTCAGCTACACTGATGTAAAATCTATAGAAAATACTTTAAGAAAAACTTCTGTCAGATTTAGATTTTTTGATTTTTGATGCTTTACTGTTTCATTAACCCTTCATCCTGTATTAAGAGAGTTTATGGTTAGGATACCAACTCTTTTCTCAAGATTTCCAGCAAACCAGAAACTTGCTGAAGTCTGCAGCACCTCACGTAATAGATTAATAAAACCATGCTCTTAGTCAAGGGGGATAGTTGGGAAAATTCATGGAACAGAAATTAATCTATGTTTGCAAGTATGTAGAAAAGCTATATGCTTCATAAAATCCCTGAACTGAAAATAGCTGGAAGATGAGACAACTTTAAGGGAAAGCATCAAACATGCTTGCTCTGTTTTCACTGTTTTCTATGTAGTCATTAATGGCCACAAGAGCCTGGCCTAGATATATCACAGAACTGACACAATGCATGAATTCTTAAGTCTTTATGTGACTTCAAAAGCAATGGAAGATGAGGCTGTTGCTTTGGGTAGATGCATCAAGACTGCATGTGATTCCAAAACTCAAAAATGTCCCTGATGTTACTTCTTATGAGTCACCAGGAGTCCTAAGTTTTTCTAACAAAACATTTTTCTTTCAATGCATCATCATCATATTGTCTTAGAAATGTCATATAAACATAAGATTTTTGCCAGTATATTTCCAGTTACTAATATGTATGTCCCTTGTTGCATACTCAATATGAGGAATTATTTCATTTTTAATTAAAAATAAATATATGTGCCATTTCTTTTTTAGCCAAAAGTTAAGAGGTATATTGTACAAAAAAATGGGTCATGTGGATGTTACAAGAAAAATGTTTCTACATTGTCAAGCATTACTTCCAGTGATTTCTTTGAAAACCTTAATACTGAAGAAAGTTGCACAAAATGTTTCTTAAATTAAATATTTTCCTCGGGATATCAGTAATGTCCATGTAACTTCTTCGTCTGTAAGGCTGTGAGAACTGAAAAAATAATACCTGTGACCATAAAGGGAGCATTTTTAAATATCTATTAAAAATTTTTTAAGAATTTGAAGCAGTCAACTTCTTAAAAAAACTTGCTTCTAACACTTTAGAACACTTGAGACCAGATATAGAATAAATTAACTCATAGAATAAAATAAGTAATATTTCATTGTATGAGCTTGTTCTAGTTTAAGCAATACATCGCATAGGTATAAAAGCTTGGTTTAAAGTTCCATGAATTGCTAGACCCATAAGCAAGACTTGTGATTCTTCTGACTTCCCATGACTCCTCAGTCTCTACTGTGTATCTCCTCATGTGCTCAAAGGATATTAAGGTGGGTTTTGCAAAGACTGGTGTTCTCTAATTGGCGAGATACCTGAACTGACCTTCCTGACTTTGCCAGACAGCCAGTTCTGGATCTTGCAGTTCTAGAATGTAACTCTTTTTATTTTGGAGATAAATACCTTGATTTAATTCAATGCATGAGGACAAGGACACAGAAAAATCTTTGAATTGATAAGAATATAGAAAAGGCTTAGGTACTGATGACCTGATTTTAGAAGAAACTGAGCACATAATTTTTGTGAAACAGAAGTCAAAATATGAAGCCAATACCTTGCAGTCAAATATCAAGAATGGAAAGGCTCCTTTTCATATGAGATATGTGACACCTTAATGACAGCTGTGAAAATATATTTTAGTGACTGATAAAAAATAAAGTTCAAGGTTAAATAATTTCAAGAGAAAACAGGACCAGAAACTTGAACTGTAAAGGTGTTTTATGTGTTTTATATTTATTTCCTCAATCAAACCTCAAACTGCAAAGACAAAATTGACATTCAGAGGAATATAGTTCTTTGAGCAATGCAGTGATTGGATAGCCTTACTAGAAGCTGATGACTTTGCATGGTGTGGAGAGAATTTGGCAGAAATTTTTAAGATAATCATAAAATATATTTCAGAATACATAGAATAGAAACAACAATAACACTGCTTTTTGTGAACTCAAACATTTGCAAACTCCAAAGAGTTGGTTTGCAAAAAACCACAAACCAAATAAATATTTTGTGGTAGTATCATGAATTCAGTTTGAACAAGCCTAAGTCAACATGGTGGCATTTATTTTTACTTAGAAGTCTCCTATGACATCATTATGCAACTACATTAATATCTGATTATGGCAATGTTGGGAGTCAGTGATATTTTTCTCTATTTTGTCTTGCTCCTTTAAAAGGAAAAAAACCCACAAAAAAACAACCAAACAAAAAACTCCACCCCAAACCCAAAATAACAGTTCAGAGTTTTGGTGAACATTACTACTAAGCATATACAGAAGTTTATAAATGTTAATCTTCACAGACAAATGTCATTCTAATTTATGGGGTGTTTCCTTGCTGGAGCAGTACAGGTTACTGATTCCTGTACTAAGTACTGTCCACATTTGGATTCTAGAGGAGCCGTATCAGTGCCACAATACCAGGAAACTGTTTTACACCAAGCTGCCTCTGCCCCTTCAGGCTCTCCCGAATTATTAGATTTCATTGTTTTCATGGTCAGATTCAAAGCTCATCACATACAACTGTAAAAGTAGCCAACAATACTGGAAAATGGTGAAAATGCCAAAAAAAACCTCCTGTCTGTCTTCAAAACCTAGGAAAAGGGCAGAAAATTACTTAACACAAGTCAGAATGACAGGTTCACAATACAGAAACAAGAGAATAAGAGGTAAGCAAAGTAATTTTAATAATTTCTTTCAATCAAACTTCTTCCATTTTAAAATTGGCTTTGAAATTATTTTTTGTGATTCTTACAGGAATTTAAACCCTTTCAATAAGGGGAAAATAGGTTATAGAAAGAAGCAGGTCTTTCTACATTGGTCATATATAGATTACATAGTGAAATGTGCCCAGAGCTAAACACATCCCACGTGACTCGAAGCAAAAGCTTATATTAATACTTTGAAGTTGAGATTGCGAGTATCTAAAGCACCTCCGGAGCTGCTTCACGCTTACGAGTTTAAGTCAGATATTCCCACATAACTGAAAAAAAAAAGAAGTTGAACCTTTGATTTATCATGTAAAATTTAAAATGGTAGATTTAAGACAAAAAGTTGCACCTACAGTATTTTAAATGTCTATATTACACCTTCTAAAATGCAAGTTCAATGAAAAAACTAAGGAGATTTAGAATGCTGAAGGTTCAAACCAGAGCCAAAAATATTTGCAACTAATGAATGAGGAATTTTGATGTTAAGCATGTGATGCATTCTGTTGCATTTATAATTTAGTGTGGTTATGAGGCTGAAAACTTACTCAAATTTTAATTTTTAGACAGGAGAGAGCATTTTTATGTTCTGTGTTAGAACTCCTTTGGTATGAGCACTGCTTGTACTGAGTTCTTACATATAGTCAATTATTTCACAGAATCACAGAATCACAGAATATTAGGAGCTGGAAGAGACCTCGAAAGATCACTAAGTCCAACCTCCTGCACCTGAGCAGGATCATCTAGAGTAGATCACTTAGGAACATGTCCAGATTGATCTTGAATGTCTCCAAAGAAAGACACTCCACAACCTCCCTGGGCAGCCTGTTCCAGTAATC
>VXBZ01011778.1:181805-247414 GCA_013399135.1 Heliornis fulica
ATGCAGCACTCCAGGTGAGGACTCACCAGGGCGGAGTAGAGGGGGAGGAGGACCTCTCTTGACCTACTAGCCACCCCCCTTCTAATACACCCCAGGTAGCCATTAGCCTTCTTGGCCACAAGGACACACTGCTGGCTCATGGTCATCCTCTGTCCACCAGGACCCCAGGTCTTTCTCACCTGCACTACTCTCCAACAGGCCAGTCCCCAATCTATACTGGTACCTGGGGTTGTTCCTCCCCAGAACGGCACTGAGTACATTTCAACACTGAGTAGTGCATTCTGTAGGCATATAACATGGTTGCTAAATAGAAGGACAGGTTGAGAAATTCTTTTTAAAAAATAAAAAAAATAAGATAATATGAAAAGGAAGGCAATGAAGTTCAGAGCATAATTGAAAACCTGTGTTTCAGATGGATGAATGAATACTACTGTCCAACCCACAAGTATACAAACACTGTTATCAGTGTTATCAGAAAATATTAAAGATGAAAGAGGTTAATGCATCTGTTGAATGTAATTACAACAATTCTGTAAGAAAATCAAGACCATAGTTATTAAAGGTTTGGTGATACAAAGTTATTTATACAAGGCTCATTTCTGGTTTGTTTTGAGGATTTTGGTTGGTTGGTTGGTTTTGTGGTGTTGTGATTTGGGGTTTTTTCCCCAGAAAATGTTCATTCACATTTTTTTTTTGGTAAAGGAATTAATTATTAATCAATTTTATTTCATCTAGAGGTTCAAATTGAATTTGAAAAGTTGAAGCAGAAATAAAAGATCTCGGTTTGATTATATACATCATGATACTTGTTTCATGGCACTTTTTAAAGTAGCAAAGTTAAGCTGATAAAGAATTGTTTCTGGAAATTCTATTTTGGTTTAAATCATTGTATTCACTTTTCAAGGTCAGATAAAACCACTGAGATGGCTGCTTCAGACCTCATATCTGACATAATGTATAGAGTGTTCTGAATTAGTTCTGGTTTAAATTTGGGAATACAGTATAAGAAGTGCTTCCTATTCTATTTGAAGAGCCATCAGTGGAGAGTCCATCACAGTCCTTTAATATCTGTTGGAAGGTGTGTGACATTTCTAATATGAATGAAGGCGTTCTTCAGACCAAACTTTAATTTAGATGCCTATCTACAACTGAGCAAGGTTTCCAGTGGAGAGTGATAGGCCCTTTAGAGAAGAGTTCATTTACCTAAGATCAAAAAAGTAGCATGATAGAAATATTCATACCTGTCCCTGCCCTGTAAAGAAAGTCAAGGCAACTATTCATGCTATCTGAACAGAAGAAACCTGAGTCCCATGCAACTTCTCTGTCATCAATTTTGAACATCAGAACATTGAATTTATTTCCACTGGGCTCAGTGGAAGAATTTGTCATCCATATGTGTACTCTTGATAGGCATTGCACTATTCACTGTGATTGAGTCAGTCACCAGAATAGAGTCTCTTTGAGAAGTTAAACGGGCAATGTGGTCCTAGAGCTTTCACTGTGAAGCATGTTTTCCAAACCCAAGTAACTGTTGGTTATTCAAAGCATTCACTTTCATTTTCATCATTAGGCTTGAATTACGTGCAACAGAACTGTATGCAGTATTATCAGAGCACTTTTCCAGAGACAATATTGCAAATAATATAACCTTTGTAATTGTGATTCCTATCTATGTATTGGAGAATCACACTGGCTTGTTTGTTTGTTTTTTTATTTTTTGTCCACAGCAATAAACTGTGAGCTATTTAGCTGATTATAGCCTCTAAGTTTTGCTTAATTTCAAGTAATTAAGGCAAAAATTAAGTGAAACCAGAATAAGAATGTTCATACAGCTGAACTGACCCTGTGAAAATATATTGAGATTTTAGGAGAAAACAAAGAACTGTGGATGCATGCTGTCAGAGGCATTGAATATCTGCACAGTGTCTTAAGATATCTACTGTAGGTTTATTATAGCTTTACATAAGTTTCAAGTAAGACAAATGGAAATCATTTATATTGCTCAACACCATTGAATTTGAGATTATAATGTAGTATCATAAGCACTGAGGAGGAGCACCATCCTTGTTAATCCAACGCATTGAGAGGAACCTTGAATATTGTATACAAGATCGAGAAAACCAGATAGTTTTTACTTAAGTTTTTATCTTAATCTGATACACTCTGGAGTGAGGTTTTAGTAAGGACTGGCAGTTTTTTCACAGTGGGAATTTTATGTGTAGAAAATATAGTGAAGTTAGTACTGTTTCAAAAGGAAATCTACAGTAACTTCTATTCCTTTTAACAGAGCAGATATCCCTGTTATATATATATATATCCCGATGTTTTAATGAGATAATACAGCATTATATCTCTCATGTCAAAACACAGTGATCACAGTAATGTTATACCCACTATTAAAGGAAAAGAATGAGGAAAAAGGGTTCTTTTTTATGAATAGAAAAATGTGATTTACAAATTTGATTGAGGTTGCATGGATAGAGGTACATCTTGGGGTACTTATATGTTTAGAGGACTATGACAGAAAAAAAAAAGGTTGTTACATTAAAAATGACAATATTTTATTTGGATTTATGCAATTACACACAAAAATGACTTGTTCCTGGTCCTAATGAAATTGATGCCAAATATCTCCAGAGTTTACTGGGATGAGGATTATGGTCAATATCTGAACTAATGGAAAGACTTTAATGGGAAAGCTTGCTGTATAACTTAAAAGATGCTGCTTTGCAATATGGACATGTGTATCAAGAAAAATAGGACCAATTAATGTTATTGTGTATATATTCACACACGTATATACCCATAGAATAAATTTAAATGTTATTAAAATACTGTTTTTCGGGGAAAATGTTTATATGTTGAAAGTAAATAATTATACAAAAGTATAATTTAAGGAGCACACATACCAAAATCACAGAGTACACTTGGGTCATTAGCATGTAAAACAGTACATTTTAATAGAGTCATAGAATGGTTTGGGCTGGAAGGGCCCTTAAAGATCATCAAGTTCCAACCCCCATGCCATGGGCAGGGACATCTCTCACTATACCAGGCTGCTCAAGGCCCCGTCCAACTTGGCCTTGAACACAAGGAGGGGGCACCCACCACCTTCCTGGGCAACCTGAGCCAGTGACTCACCACCCTCAGAGTGAAGAATTTCTTCAAGTTTAGGAACTGAGGGTTAGATGAGTAGGCAGTGAGGTGGATGAAGAACTGGATGAATGGCAGGGCTCAGAGGGTTGTGATAAGTGGCACAGGGTCTAGTTGGAGGCCTGTAGCCAGTGGTGTACCCCAGGGGTCAGTACTGGGTCAGGTATTATTCAACATATTCATCAATGACCTGATTGAGGGTACGGAATATACCCTCAGAAAGTTGGCTGATGATAAAAAACTGTGAGGAGTGGACAGTACATCAGAAGTCTGCACTGGTCAAGCTTCAGAGTTTGGCAGAGAGGAACCTAATGAAGTTCAACTGTAGGATGCTATACCTAAGAAGGAGTAACCCCAAGCACCAGTACCTACCACTCCATCATTCTGTGATTGATTACTTCATGCCTTTCTGAGAAATTCTATGCAGCCTTAATCCAAGTCTTTGGTTTCAGTGCTCAGTGACTCTTCCAAGCTTTTCAAGGTTTTCCTAAGTTAGATAGTTCAATACAATTGTGTTCTTCCTAGTTTTTCTCTTTAAGGAATTTCAGGTTTTGTGGATTTCATGCTCAGGAAGTTATTGTTTATTTGTTTAAGTGTTTGTTATGATGGTCTGGTATTCAGAACTCTTGTCTCCTGCAGAGATCCATCAGAAAGCTCCACAGTTGGAGCTCCTAAATGCAGGTGAGATCCTAGCAGGTATTTATGTTCTGCATGAGCTGTGTTTCTTGCCTCTGAAGTAAATTATTATGAAAATCTCCATTTGATGTATAAATATCACAGAAAAATTAATCTCTACTAGTGCAATAATGTTAAAAATATTAACAGGTAAGTATGTATACATGTGGCTGTTTCTGTAGTGCTGTAGGACAGGATGGCCATTTGGCTGACCTTACTGATTAAATACTGAGATACTTAAGGACAGATGCACACCTCAGAAAGATGAAAGGAGGGCATTCTTATTTAGATTTGGTTCATAGGTGAGAGATAAAATTACATTCCCCTAATCAGGTGGAAATCTGGGTTAGTTTTATCATTGAGTTCTAAAGCAAATTGTCATGTGACTTCATCACCTTATTGTCTCACCTCTTTACGTGGTGTGGTGGTTGACCCCAGCTGGAGGCCACTTGCCTACCAAAGTTCCTCTTTCACTTCACTTTTCAGCTGGGCAGGGGAGAAAATACATGTTGAGAGGCTTTGGAGTCGAGATAAGGACAGGGAGAGATCATTCCGCAATCAGCGTCATGGGCAAAACAGACTCTACACGGACTAGAAAAAACAAAAAGCATTTACTTTATTATGCTACACATACACACAGACTGAAACCAGAGTAGGATAAGGAGAAGTAAAACCAGATCTTAAAAACACCCTCTCTTTATCAACTGCACCAGCATGGGTCACTTCTGTGGGGTGCAGTCTCTCAGTCTCAGATTGCTACACCCATGGATTCACAAGTTCCTCCAGCAAACCTGCTCCAGTGTGCACTCTCCACAGGCTGCATGTGGGATCTCTGCTCTCCATTGTCTTCCATAGGCTGGAGGGAGACAACCTGTTCCATCATGGGCTTCTTCACAGGTTGCAGGGCAATCTCTCTCTCCAGCACTTGGAGCACCTACTCCCCTACCCTCTTCTTGTACCTTGGTGTCTGCAGAGTTTCTTACATATTCTCACTCCTTTCTCTGGTATAAAAAAGAGGCCACTTTTGGGGTTTGGGTTTTTTTTTTGTTTGTTTGTGTGTTTGTTTTGTTTTGCTTGTTTGTTTTTTTCTCTTGTATGTGATTCACAAGAGTGCTATGACCATTGCTGATTTGCTCGTCTTTGGTCAGTGCTGGGTCCATCCTTGAGCCCAGCTGGTGTTTACTCTGTTGGGCCTAGGTAAAACTTCTAGCTGCTTCTTGCACAAGTCACCCCTGCAGCATCCCCCCTGCCCCTAACCTTTCCTGGCCAAACCATAACAGGAGTTTAAATAGTCCCAGATCCCTGTACCTACATGGCCTCACTGTTAGTTCTGAGACTCAACTGGTTTGAAAGTCTACCCATGAGCTGCTTGTAGCGCAGGATCTTTGATTGCTACCAGATGAGAGCATTACTGTGGAAAAACAATACTGGCAGTTGTTTGTCACCTTTCTGATAGCACACCATAGTAAAAAAATTTGCTAAATCAGCAGTAGTAATCTGTCTGAATAAATTGAACAGGTGTTGTGCACAGCCCTGCTTGAAAGACAGAGCACCAGTCCTGCTGATACTATTTGCCTTTAACCCGAGTGTGTTATTGTTAACTAGCTAGTTTTAGCACATAAGCATGAGATAATCTTAGAGATGCTCATCTATATCAGCTCTACATTTTCCATTATTGCACCTACAGGCAAGCTGTTTCCTGTCCTTGACAAAGAATTGTTTTCAAGAACCAAAGTAGGGCAATTACAAAGTTATGATATATCCAGTGCTAACGATCCAGTCTTGCTTGCAATTCTTCCTCAGGCAGACTCTATTGAAAGGAAACAATTCAGTGACAACTGTTTTCTGAAGAAGCAGTGGTAATCAGCTCAAGGCCATCCAGAGTATATTGTCAGAAATATTACCCGTTGTACATTAATGTGCAACTCTATTCTGGATGTCAAGCTACAAGAAGATCTAACAGAAATGACATTGACACAATGTGGTGCTTTGCCTCGAGTCATGTGGCATCCCTCCACTTCACTTCATGGAGAAGAGTAGCTAGCTGTTCATATACAGCTGTCATGCAACAGTAGAGTGAAGTAGTGCCTGCTATTCTCTGCTGAAATTAGGCAGTTCATGCTTTGCAATGTCTTAAAGTTATAGGTCTGAGCAGATAATGTTTTGTGCCTGTTTTATGGTCCATGTAATTAAAGATTTCTCTAGATAAATGGCTTTTCCAAACAAGTGTGCATTTCCCAACTTTTTAAATAAAGTGAAACATAGTTTTTGGCATGAGGAACACATGCTCATAGATGTTTCTCTTTTGCTGCCTTTAAAAATAAACTATTCTAAATTGAATAGCCATTTAAGTGTAGTATTAATTAATATTTCATTGCTTTACACTGGAGAAAAGACCAGGACAAGGGTTTTTTGTTCATTGACATCTGGCTAAACAAAGCTAAGTGGAACCTTCTGCCGTTATCAATGGAAAGATCTGAAAGAAAAACAGTTCCATACAACAGCCTTCATGTATTTCTGCAACTGTTCTGTTCCAATTTGTTACAAAATAATACAGCTTGTGTTCGTTATTTTTTTTATATTTAAAAATAAGCTGTAGTAACAGTGTGCATGAGCTATTTTTCATTGTTTTTAGAGCCAACTGTAATCCATTTGCCTTTGTTTACATGATTTCTGAAGCCTTTGTGGGCTAAGCTGATCCTGCCTCATTGAACTGTTCGTTTGCCCACTGAGTAGATCAATCTTATACTTCTTTATGAACTCAGCCTTAGTGAGTCATCATTTATTTCCATAAATCCAGTTACCACCACCAACTACAGCAGCTCTACCACAAATGTGCCTATGCCTCCCAGATGAAAAACAGGAGTTCTTAATCTTCTTCTGTATGTTATTTTCCCTACGTTAAAATCTAATCAATAACTGGAATAAAAACCTTCTGAATCCTTCAGAATATCCCAAATAAAGAGAATGTACCTTCTAATTTGTTTTTCCTCAACTGGTCTGTTCCTAGTATGAGTGCTTTTACTTGCCCTTACGCCCTAGGTTATGCCTAATCAATCAAGTACTGCAACTTTCATCTCTGATGGCAGGCAGTTCCAAAAATGCAGCCAAGATCAAGGGCCCAGTCTTAACTAAAGTTACAAGTCCTTTTCATAATGCTTGTCTTACTTCCAGACACTGGGAGGTACATACACACATTGCATTGTGCAAAACAGCATTGCATCCTTATTTTTGGTTTTATATTCCAAAATCTTAAAAAGCATGGATAGTTTAGGCAATTAAACTTATAATGTCAGTCTTAATCCTACTAATTAAAATAATCAAATATAAGATATAAAAATAAATTTGTAAGGAAATATTTCTCATAGATTTTAAATGTGTCATTATATATGACAGTGGAGGAATAAAGCATACAAATAAATATTAGCATCAATAGGGACAAAATATAGCAAATTAGAAAACATGTCTTTTAGTACAGCCCTTTAACATTCCTTTTGAAATAAAATTTGAGCAAATTAGTTTTTCGATCATACTTTGAAGCTAATGTAAACAGTTTCTGATCAGGAAAACAGTTTTGTGCTGCCAGTAAAGTTGACAGATGTCATGGAATCCGATAAACTCCACTGGAGTTTTATATTCTCATCTAAGTGAAACATATAAGATAAAGCAAGACTATAGGTTTTGGTCTTGTGAAATACAGGGAAGAACATCCTCTTATGTCTTTGGTCATGCACTGCTTACACAGCTTCAATAGTACATTTCCCAAAATTAATTTTGAATGGTTTTGTAACTATGAGTGCTTATTTAAGTACTTTTATTAATGCCTAATTGGTATGTTTGAGCATGAAAATTCAATATTTTTTTTGTTACATGTTATTTGCATCACTGAGTGATGCACATAATATTTCACATAAATTCCTACAGGAAGTTAAATATTTGAGTAGATTAAATTAAAGATTCAGTTTATCTGAAAATGTGTCCGCTAATTGATAAACATTGAGCTATTGTAGCATAATAAAAATAACAAAATCAAATACTAAGAAAACAGTGGGACGCTGAAATTACAGCATTTAATTCCTTTCATAAACTAGTCCCTAAAAGATTAAAATCCCTGGACACTGTTATTTAGCTGTCCAGAAGCTCAACATGGAATATCCTTAATGAGAAAAATGCAAATATTGTTGATACAATATTTGAAAAGTGTAAATCCTCTGTATAAGCCATATTGTCCACTCATATCTTTCCGTCTTCAGCAGGTGGAATAAATCATGTTTCCTATTTGCCTTTCACCAGGTACAGAACTAAGTAAAATAACTGAAGCCTTTTCTACTTCATATTAACAGTGGGTGACCAAGGAACATGGTCACTCAAATCCCGTCCTGCAGTGCCTGTCCTGCAAGCACCACAGAAGGCAGTCTTCAAGTTCATTACGTAAGAAAACCTGCTTGGGAGCCCCTTCTTTCAACTCAACTGTAGTTCTGCCTTATGAAAGACTGAATGGAGGCATAACATTTGGCTCAAGGATAATACCGATTACAGAATATTCTTAAAGAAGGAGTCTACATTTAACTGGTAATGTACTTACCCATAAGTTTAGCACTCAGAGTGAGATTTCCCTTCTTTTGAGAGAAGCTGAATGTGAGTGATATGTCAAGTCAATACCTGGGTTTAGCAGTAAATCTAGGGAAAAATAACATTTACAAAGTAATTCATATCTGTTTAAGATGTCATCAGAGAAAGGAAAGCCTGTCTTTCTACCATACACTGAACAATAGTAATTATACATTGAATCAAGGATTTTAGAATTCTTTGGGTTTGTTTAAACCAGATTGATTTTTAAGATTAATTTTTTTTTCAGTTATTAGGAAAGTATACTTCCGAGTAAAATGATACATGGATTGAATCTCTTGCCTTCATCCCCATTCTTCTGCTCCTCGAGGTATAAAAAGTTAGGAGAATTTGAAAGGGAGTTGCTTTTACCCAGATAACCATCTTGATAAGGTTACAGAAATAAGCAGTAGTCCCACAATATCTGCTTATCTTGATAAACTTGCAAAAGAGAGAGAGAGAGAGAAAGAAGTATTTACTAAAATGCCTAAGGATCAATAAGCAAGTCAGCACAAATATTTGCTGTTTAATGATATCTTTCTTGAAAAAGTCCAGTAAGGGTTGAGGACTCTTTTGAGTTACTTTTTTTTTTATTCCTAGGAAAGGAATATTGGATGTATTGCTTTTGTACTACTTTTGTACTAAAGCACTCTGGAACCTTTATCTGTCAAAAAGTTTACAAAACCTTCCAGATCTCAACTCTGAATCAAGATAACCTAGGATGTGTACCTCCATCCCCTTCCTGTTTTGTATCAAAGAAGATACAAAGATACACTATTTGTGTGCACTGACCAAAGCATTCTGTTGTAATCAATGGGTCCAAAACAGCTACTTCTAGGAGCATGAAAAGATATTTCTAGATGCAGTACAGAAATACCGCTTGTGCTTTGAGCATCTCAACTCATTAGACGCCTTTACTTGGCCACAGCTTCTTTCATGCTCAGACCCAAGCATTTTGCATGATTAGAAGTATCTCAATCTAGGAAATAGGCATTTATTTCCTGACTTCACTCTGATAAAATACAAACCTCACTTATGACTCCAGGTTTCTGAGATGGACTCAGAAAGCAGCTAATTATATCAAATGACTTTGCATTCATTCATAAATATGAGCATCAGTGCTGATGTCTATTTGCACAACATTTAAGGATCATTTGAAGTGAAGATCCTAAGTAGCAAGCTATTCCATTATTGCAAGATTGGGGTAGAGAGGAATGTTAAGAAGACAAGAAAGAGTAGTTTCTACCCTTCGTATTAATTTTTCCCACTTTAGTTCTTCCACTTTCCTGGATAAGTACTAATAACATCTAGAATGTTATGCAAAACATGCACAGGCCATCATCATCAGTTCTTTTTAAAATATTAAGCTCTCTAAACTTAGCTCAGCTTCATTATCAGTACCCTAGGTCCATGGTGAACACCTACACAGATATGCTTTCTGACTAGTTGTCCCCAGATAGCGCCTTACTCAGCATCCAGGTACAGCAAATTGTTCTGCAGACTTGACAAACCTTTCCATTGAGTCATGGAATGAAGTAAAAAACTCGAGAGATCTGGATGAATTTTGGAACTTCTGGAAATGAAATTCTGCTGCAGAGAAGATAGGTACCTATTGTTCTGCAGACTTGACCAACCTTTCCATTGAGTCATTGGAATGAAGTAAATAACTTGAGAGATCTGGATGAACTCTGGAACTTTTGGAAATGAAATTCTGCTCCAGAGAAGATAGGTACCTATTGCCAGGTATCTAATGAGCTAGGTGTTCAGTCAGCTTAGGATTCAGTTGCCTAAACAGATAACTGCAGTGCCATTTTATATAGCCTATGACATCTTGCCTGATGACCATCTGCTCCTCCTACAGGTTGCATGGTAGCCATCTTCCTCTCCTACGGGGTGTGTCCCCCTATTGGGATTATGTTACATCTTTCATTTGCATACAAAAACTCTACAGATGCCTTTCAAATACACTAGACTTACAAACTCTCTCTGTTTTAGCTGAGTAGCATCACTGAGCAGGCATTTCTAGATTCACTAATTGATTACAGTGGGAACTTAAACACCGGTTCATAAGTGTATGTATATATAAATTACATTAGATCTTAATTTTAAAACAGTCAAACCTAATGTATTGCAGTACTACAAACCTAGCTCAAGGTAGGACACAAGAGAGGACAGAGAGCCCATTTCAGTTTTCTGAAGTGTGTACTGACTGCCACATGGGACACCCTGAGGTTACCAAAACTTCCACACAGGGCTAGCAGACAGAAGTCTATGACCTACAGGAGGCCCATTCCCTTGTTTTCTTTATTTTTTTTGGAACAGCAGATGGCCAGATCAGGTGCCCTAGGCCATCTGACTCAGAACTACATACCTAGGTTTAAACAACTGAATCACATACAGAGAGTCTATAAAGAAAACTACATGGCTAACTGAACTCATGAATAACCAGAGCAGAAAATACGGACTGGGTGAGTTTGCAATAAAGTTAATGATAAGGAAAATGTATTATGTCAATATGGAAAGTTTGGGGGTTCAAACTGCAAGTGCAGCTTCCATATAAACCTGATAGTACTTGGTAGACTGATATTTGTACTTATTTCTAGGTCTTGTGTTTCAGAGTCAAATTTAGGTGCACTAGCTTTCTCCAGAATATATGGGATAATGGATTTCTCACCTATCTAGTTCAGTTGAACTTAAAGTGCTTTCAAATTTGACAGTGTGTTAAATTAGTAAATTTTGCCTACAGATTGAAAAAAATACAACAAACCAATTTAAAACTGGAGATTTTCTGTATCTTCTTGAGTATAATATGTTTAAGATTGTCAACCTCAGTTTGATTGGAAAATGTGTATACATAAATACTCTTTCATAGCCTTTGAGAATTTTTAATTCTTTGCGAAAACATTGATCTTTAAATTCTGATGGGATTACTGGAAGATGAAGGTTCTGTAACATGTAATTGAAGACATTATTTATCCTGTGGAAAAAATATTTAAACTGTAATATTACAAAGAGAATATTTTGTTTACTTTTAATAGACCACTTGGAAAAATACATTTAAAATACATTTAACCTCTTACAGGCGTACATCAAGCCACAAAAAACCCCATGGTTTACATAAAATTTCACTAGTGGATCAATTTAATTACTATAAAAACACATTGTGAGTATTTCTTTTTAGCTCACTTGAGACCAAATCTGTTAAACCCTCATATTTGTGCATAGGCATCTTAATGGCAACTTAAACCAGTGCACTGACTAATTATTTCTCAGGCACAGAATTGCCTATTAATAGCCTTTGTCCTTCATAGTAAATATCTAGTGTTGTCAGTTAGGTTACAAGTATGAAGGACCTTAGTCCTTCTTAGAAGCTAAAGATTTATATATTTTAAAAAACCCAACAAACAGTCTTCAAATATGTCCAAATATATTTTCCACATAGTCTATACACTCAAAAAAACCTACTTAACTGGAAACTTCAGAAGGAAACTGTTTACATAAAAAGATTTATCTAATAATAGATAGTCCTCCAAAATAGTATAAAAAACCACTAATCAGATTAATAGGTGTCCTGGAGAAAATTAATGATTTATTATAAATTAATGATTTATTGTATTCTTCAGGATTTATTATGAATTGGAAAAACCCTAGAAAATTAACCTTCTGAAGTCATAATAGGAAGAAAATTACATCAGAACAAAATTATGTGTTTGCTATTATAAAGCATTTTAGAACATGAAAGTCCTATTAATAATACTAATGGTTAACAGTGTCTGAAAATATGTACAAGATATTGGAATGTAGTCTGTTGGCATCATTCCCTTAGTAACATTAATTTTCTTCTGCAAGAAGAAGTTCTGAATTATAAAATACTTTTTTTTTTTTGAGATTCTTAAAAGATAAGTAGCATCTCTGCAGAAAACCTTTATTTTCTTCTCTTATAGAGGCTTTCTTTGATGAAAGGATCTTGCCACATGCTGAAGTCACTAAATTTATCTAGCTGTCACCACGACTTCCCATAAATCTATGTGTTCTAAAGTTTCTCTACAGTTTGCAGCAGTGTAAGCATTATGTTTGGGACTCCTAAATGAAAAGTCTGACAAGGAA
Organism: Heliornis fulica; assembly: GCA_013399135.1. NCBI lineage: Eukaryota > Metazoa > Chordata > Aves > Gruiformes > Heliornithidae > Heliornis > Heliornis fulica. Next base: position 194,349 of record VXBZ01011778.1, read on the forward strand.
CAGTGCCATTTGCTATGTTCTGTTAAGAAGGGTCTAATGTGCAACACAGCAGAAATATTGCCACTGACATGACCAGGTATTGTTTTGGATCTGAAGGGATCCCCTCTAGCAGCATCCATGTTACCAATAAGCAAAGAAGTAAATGAAAGAATCCAAATTTTCCAAAACAGGTTTCTGTATTTTTAGTATACCCATAAATTCGTTTTTAGGTTTTACTCTGGGTGAACCAGTATGTCACACTCTGGAAAATATACATTTAACATGTATAACAAATATACATAAATAGACTCTAGCACCAGGAGAATTAAGTGAGCTTGTGAATTATAGCTGAGAATTTGTGCTGTATTTGTTTTTAAATCTTCAATCCTCAAAATTCTTAAATCCTTAAACCTTCAGACATCAATCTGCATCTTCAATATTTTATGTAGAAGGAAAGATTTATTTGAATTTCCTTAATAAAGAATACTCACTCTGCCTCCTGTGACATATGCCACTACATTGGCTTTATTTATGCTATCAAAGTTCAAAATTAGAAGCAACACCTCTTCCATGTCAGCATTTCATAAGCTTGTTTTCTGTTGTGACATCTCTGAAACGGACATTTTCTGACATTATTGCTTGTTTGTAGTGGGATTTCTGCACTGACAGTAATGATAGCACATTACTTTCCTTTGGCTAACAAGAAATTTGCATTTTATTTGAGTTGATCAGCCTTGGAAAATAAGTACATACTCATGCTACATTTTTGTTATATGTAGAGTGGCATGAATCAATTTCTATGCAGATGTTAATTCTTGCATATGAAGGTATTTGCATTTGTTTTTCAAAGCTATTTTGGAAACTTGAATCAAAATAGAAAGATACAAAGGAGAAATTTTCACACTGGGTAAAATCTGAGCAGCACAGAAGTCAGTGGGGGTTCTGCTTCAGTGGGGCTAGGATTAAATCCTGTTAGCATATAATGTAATAATACATTCCTCTCTTCCTTTTCCATAAAGTTGACAAAAAGGAAAGAGCAACCCCTTGGTCTCAGCTCGTACACAAATAGCCTATTTATAAGCTTGTACCCCAGTCACAGGTGACAGAACTAGAGGAAATAGCCTTAAGCTGCGCCAGGGAAAATTTAGGTTAGATATTAGGAAGAACTTCTTTACTGAAAGAGTCATCAAGCATTGGAACAGTCTACCCAGAGAAGTGGTTGACTCCCCATCCCTGGAGGTGTTTAAAAGACGGGTAGAAGCAGTGCTTGAGGACATGGTGTAAGGGTTGCCTTGGTGGCAATAGGTTAATGGTTGGACTAGATGATCTTAAGGGTCTTTTCCAACCTTAACAGTTCTATGATTCTATGATTCTAATAACTGATGTGTAAATTAGCAACATTAATTCAGTAAAAGCATAGGTCATCCACAAGTTCTTTATGCAAGTTTTTTTCCTATCCTGGATGAACTTTTCCCAGTACATACTGCACTAATCATTTGGTTAGGAACCAAACAATTTCACAGCCTCTTAAAAGCTTGGGACAACAGTAAGAAGGAAAGGTAGGCTGTAGGTTGAAAGATGTAGTATCTCCATTTTATGGAGGAATATCTGGGACCTAAATAGTAGTTTGCTTGCTGGTGTTTGCAGAATTTTTGACAGGCCTTGGAACTGCATATAGAGCTCTAGTGTTGTTGCTTGGAGGTTAGTATCCTTTTGTCCTCCTGCAATACTTGGTTCTACTTCTTTCAGTCTTCTAAATTGGCCATGGCTTCTTCAAACTGAGAAAATAATCCAAAGATACGTTAGATACAAAAAAACCAAACCCTGTTTGATCTTTAGGGAAACCAAACAGAAATACAGGAATGTAAACTTAGCGTTCTATATTCTTACATCAGGCTAAAATATTCCTTGAGAAAACTGTAACAAACCCATAGAAAATTATAAATGACAAATATTACTGTGAGTGAGAAAAGAGACTATCAGTGTTCTCAAGATTTTGCTTTCGCAACAGAATCCAGACTCTGTCGTCACCCTACAGGATACTGTTTGATCTTTTACACTCATTGTTTATTAATGGGGTCTAAAGATGGTTCTCCTTTGCCCCCACATTCCCTGAAATGCAAAAAAGTGGTTTTTAGCTGTTGGAACAAACTGACATACAAGGGCCAAATTTTTTATTACATTTACAATTCATTTTAAAGTCCTAACACTTATTGATTCCAGAAGACTTCAGATGTACTCAGCACTTTGTATTAATGTCTCCAGAGATACCGTCTTACATGGATACTTTGCATAATATGCATAACCTCTCTTTTCCCATTTCAGCCAAAGCAAATGAAGGAAAAATCTGAAGAATGAACCTGAGAAAACAGGTCCTGACAAAAATGTTTGGTTTGTTTTTTTTCATGTGTGTAAACTTTAATGGAATAGAAGATGGAAGTAGGATTTTTCTTCTCTTTTATTTATGAAATAGGCTCAGCTACTCCTTTTCTCCAACTCAGAAACATATCTCTTATTCCTGCTAAGCTTTTGATAATAATAATCACTTTTCTATATAGATCTATGGTTAGCATCATTGCTTCTGGAGCTCATCACTTAAAAGCTACTCCTTAACATCAAACATTGGAAAATATGGCCTGGGTTTTGAAGAATATTGCTTTAACTGCTGTTTAGTAAACAAGTAATCCCTCCCTTTTTTGTATGTGCAAATGATGTTTTCAAGTGTGTAATGCTGAGGATACCAAAGTTTGAGCAATCAAAGGACTTATTAAGGTTAAGCAAAATATTAAAGATTTTGGAGTTTTTTCATTCTACAAGGCAATTCATAAAGAACAGATAAATAAGTGACTTGTTCTAAACTTTTGAGTATTTTACCAATTAAACCACTTACTATCTACAAAACTTCTCTAAAATATTTCTAAACAATAGTAACAGTTCTCTCACAGGAAGAATCATGTTTTTTTTTTAATTTCTCTATTGTTCATGGATTAGCTTTGATGTGTGTGAATTCTTTTTTCTGAGCCTTGAACATCCATGTTCTCTGTGCAAGAATATAATTTTAGCCATTTTATCATGTCTGTTGCAGCTTTGAGTAGGAGGTGTAGTCTATTTTTCAGGGTTTGTTTTGAAATGCACATCTTGTTTTTGTGTCATCTTTGAATTCCCATGCCCACTTATCTGCAGATGAAACCAAGCTGTTCATTTATGCAATGAGATATGATATAGAACCTTGCTGGGGATGATAATTGCACATGTTTTAAAGTCTTCAAAGGCAGAAGACTGAAGGTCAACAAACTAATATTACAATAAATACTGGGGGATATTCTGGCCACTCCAAAGTAATTAAAACAATTGTCTCAAATCTTGAAGAGATGTTTTCTTTCAGATGTTTTTACTGAACTGATGCGGGGAAAATCATATCCAGTTTGTCTGATGAGTTACCACTTTCGTGAATTTTTTCATATCTGGAGTGGATCATGCCTTTTTTGTTTTCTGAAGTGTAAGATATCTTTCTCAGAAAAACCCATCCAGGCATGTCTGGAAAGACCTACAGTCCCCAGATCCATCACTGCTAGGAATGACAATTTATCAGGAAACATATGCATGAATCTCTAGTATTTGACAGGGTCCTGAGAGTCCAGAGATGTTCTCTGGAGGCACTAGCTTTTCTTTCAGTTTTTCCCATGGCCATATACTGTAGAAACACGAGTCCTTGGCCCAGGGAGCTTCTAATGGAAATTTAGATGTAAATCACAACTACCTTGCCTTATTAAAAAAAAAAACATTTTGCTTTTTCTGGCCTACTTTTATAACCATGATACTCCAGATATAATCATCACCCCTTGTGATACTTATTCTGTGATTTTCTTTGTCCTGGAGACTAGCTGCTGACACTGCCTGTGCTAATGCAAATCATCGGTGCAGATGAAGAAATATTTAGAAGATGTGATTTGCTCTTCTTCATTTTACCCTTTTTAAACAGAGGGTTAAATTGCACTAACACCAGTTTTAGGTGACACTTACTTATCTTGATCGATGCATGCCTTAAAACAAAAGGTTTACATGGATAGTGGGAACCCAATACTGAAAGCCATGACAAAAATCCTAACCCCAAATCAAGGCACTGGAAACCCAGACTGATTAAAGCTGCAAAGGTGCACAGCTTAGCCCAGAGTTGAAAACTGAAGCCTGAACAGATTCTGAGTGGAGAAAAATACTGATGTCTGAGTTGGCAAAGTACAAGAAATGGAACACAAAATCTTTATAATCAGAAATGCCAAGGAAATTTAATGTCAGCTAGTGCTGTTAGACCTGCCTAAACTGCCCAAATCAGCCCAGGTGTAAACAGCTGCAGCTGTCACTGAAGGCAACAGGAGTTATATCCATTTACAGGAGTGGATTATGTTCCCAAAGATAAAGCAATATTACTCTCCTCCCCAACACCATTTGTTGTTTTGTTCTGTTCTCATAGCTGAAGGAGCAATAAAATAGCCTTCTAGAATAATGGTAAAGATAAAAGCAATGATGTTCAGAGGTAAATATGATGAAAGATGAAAATGTTTTATGATATGAAAAGACTAGATGAGCCACACAAATCATTGGAATTCATATCGCAGTACAGCCACTCATTCTATAAATTCATGAATAATTCACCAAAGAAAAATCTGCAAACTTTAGAAGAGCTACACTATGACAAACCCAGTGTTTTAGCTGACCACTGTCTCTGGTTTCTAAACACTACAAAATGGATCAAAGCATTTTAGATTGTGTCTCTATCTACCTCAGTATTTGATATTTCGTTTCTGATGCAGATGGCAGGGAGGGTGGGTTATAGTTATCCAAGAAGTCATAAATATACTCTGAAGGAAGAAAAAGCCTTTAATTTCAGAGGACTATTAACTTTCAGTTTGTATTTCTAAATCAAGTGGTTAGAAACGTCAGTGCTTCAATGCTATCTCTTCCTCTTGTTTAACAATATAAAGCCCCAGAATGCTGCTTGATTCTAGCTGAGGGATACATGAGAAATGGCATTTATTACTAATGCACTGAAGATTTCCATTCTACAAATGGTATGCATATATCCCTGTTTTATTATTACTGAGAGTACTAATTTTTTTTTTTCTTGGTTGTTTAATGCCAAATGCCCATCAGAAAAATGCAGCAGGAAATCTGTTCCAAGCTATAGGAACCTGCTGATAGTAACTCTCTATCCCTGGTACTGATCATGGGTAGGGAAAAAAATCATATTTTCCTAAACTGAATGAGTCAGGCTCAAATTCATCCCACCTAATACTGGAAATTTAACTGGTGTTTCCAATTTAGTGTAGTTGTCTTAGTCAATGTGGAGGAACAGAAAGTGCCTGGGATGAACAGTACTCCTCTTGCTCTTTTGAATGAAGCAAGATGGTAAAATGACTATTCTCCTAACATATTCCTAGAATAAACAATGAATGCTGAGGAGTCAGTGATTAATAGAGACATTAATGGTAGATACAGGACCCAATTTAAAATTAAAAATAGAATTCGCGTTACCTCATAAACCTTTTCTTCTCGTTTTAGTGTAAACAAAGTGAGGAATTTCTGTTAAATTTCTGTTAAGAACCATTCCTTTTGAGTTCTATAGTTAACAGGTCATCTGCAGGCATCATGCTGCTCCTCTTGCTATTACCACATCAACATTTACAAGGCAAAACCTTTTTTTTTTAAAAATTGTCCACTATTTGGTCCACTTATGGTTTATTATCTTTTCTTTCTGAAACAGTACTTATTAATTATTACTGTCATAAATCACTTTTAGGTTACCTACAGGATTCCTCCCTTCTAAAACTTCTCCCTGTAGCTGCAGTGGCACAAACAATCCTTCTAAAGATATGTTAATTCATACTTTGATTTTTTTTTCCAGTACAAGAGCCAATTTACTGTGGGTAATTTGATATCCATAAAATATTTAATTAACACAATTTTAAAGTTTTTGGTTTTGTTTTAGAAAGTGAAGGGGGTTTGGAAACATGGATCATGAATTTAAAATGCTCAGGAATTACTATACCATTTTCTTCAGGGAACTTCTGGTAGCATAGAAGATTTGAACGCAATGCATTAGCAGAAAACCAATTTGAATACATTACAGCATGTTTATATAGCTCAAATATAAACAAATAGTCTAGATTAGACTATTTCTCATTCAAAATGTTACTGACTTAGTAATAATTATTTTATTATTATAGTTCTTAAACTATTGATTGATACTGTAACAAAATTAAATATATTGCATTGCCGTATTCAATGATGAGACTCTGCTAGTCGTTTACATTCAATACTTTCAAGAAGACAAAAGAGATAAAAGTAAAATGAAATTATTTTTGTAAGCATTTAAACAGTCACTCTTTTTCTGTTTTACAACAGTGAAGCATATTGATTTTAGGAGGGTGCATATACACATATCCCTGTTTGCTTGTCTGTATATGCAAATACATAAAAACATATGTATGCTTAAATTTATATCTGAAATAACTGTTAATTAGTTAACATGATTTGCACTTGAACCCTACCATACTTTTCATGTTGATGAATCTTTTCATCACAGAATCCACCGTACTTACATGGCAAGAGGAGGATCACAAGATTAGAATCATAAGGTAAAAATGTCTTAGTTCAGAAAAAAGTGTGTTCAGTGTAAAAGTGAATGTCCTTAAGGCAAAATCCTAATATTGATTTAGCAATGAGAATGTATCTTCAGATTCTGTTTTTAAACTATGAATTAATTTACTATTTCTGAGGTATTTTATCCTTGTTCTAGTATATGCGAATTGTTATCTAGTGTACAAATGTCTTCCTCCTCCTTACTACTTTCTCCAAATCTGATGAGAAATCTTTTCAATCTCCATAAATCAAAATCCTTGTAGAGAATTAGAATACTCTCCTAGTCAAGGGAAATGGGGATTGAACGCTATTGTTTTATTTATCACTCGGAGACTTAGATGTCTGTCCTACCAGCTTAGATGTTAAAACAGATTCACAGAACTGACAAAAGTTGTAAGGCACATTATTAAAGCAGCTGTATTGTTTTATGGCCACGGACTTCAGAGAAACTTTATATTCACAGTATATACTGGAAGAGACTAGATTTTAACTACATTGCTACAAAGGTTATATAGTTCTTAGTTGAAACCACACAAGAAAACTTCTACTGTAATTTTTACTAATTACTTGTCTTTAAAAAGCACATGTTTTAATGACAATAATGATTAGCAAAGAGCCATAACCCTCAAGAGGGAAGGCTCTGATTACCAATAAGATGACAAATTGTGCAGTAGTTCTGATTAAAATACATCTTGGTTGCATATACAAGGTGCTGTTGCTGCAGAGAGTCCCTAATGTACTTAAGGTGTTCATTAATCAGCCCCTTCACACATTTGATTTAGATTGCTACTTTGCATTTTCAATTCAAGTTTTTTATGCTTAAATAAGAATCTCCCTCTTAAATTATAAGTAGACCCAAGAGACCCTTTGTAAACCTGTAGCATTTTGAAAGACTTCTTTAAAAACTTAATGCAATTAACACTATTTGCAAGGACTTTTTTTTTCACCTCTTCCTCTTGTTATGTGGTTACATGTCTTCTTTTGTGTGGTGGTTTGACCCTGGCAGGAGGCCAGACTCCCACCGGAGTCACTCTATCATTCCTCTCTTAACTGGACAAGGGAGAAAATGTTGAGAGGCTTTGGAGTCGAGATAAGGAGAGGGAGAGATCATTCTGCAATTAGTGTCACGGGCAAAACAGACTCAACACAGAAGAAAGGCAAGAAAACTCTCTCATTTATTACACTACACACAGAGAGAAATCAGAGTCACATAATGAGAAGTACAAACAGTTCTTAAAACACCAACCCCCACCCCTCCCTTCTTTGCAGATGGAACTTTACTCATGATTTTTACTCATGGGGGAAAGGGAGGGTGGAATAGGGAATGGAGGCTTCAGTCTTTGGTCAGTTCCTCATAAGTTGTTTTCCTTCTTATGGGGGAGCATTTCTCACACTCTTTCACTGTGCCAGCATGGGGTCCCACCCACTGGAGACCACGACCTTCTCCACTTGAGTCCTCTTCCATAGGGCTTCAGCTCTTCACCAACTGCCCCAGTGTGGGTCACTGATATAAACTCACAGAATGTCTCAGTCTCTCAGTCCCAGACAGCTGGCCCCAGCCTGGTCCCCCACAGAGTCACAAGCCCCCCCCCAGCAAATCTGCTCTGACGTGGGCTGCATGGTCTGTCTGTCTCTTGCTTTCTTCTCTCTCTCCATGAGCTGCAGGTGCTGCCAGGGTCTTGCTCCAATGTAGGTCACAGATTCTTCCATATTCCTCCACCTGCTCCATGGTGGGCTCCTGCATGGCCCAGGTGACTCTCCATGGGCTACAAGTGGGGTCTCTGCATCCTCCATGTGCTGCGGGGGGACACCCACTTCACCATGGTATTCTCCACAAGCCACAGGGAATCTTCTCTCAGCGCCTCGTCCTCCCACCCTTCACTGACCTTGGTGTCTGCAAAGTTTCTTACATCTTCTCACTCCCTTCTCTGGTGGCAAAATGCGTCTGTTTACATTTTTCTCTCTCTAAAATGTGATTCCCAGAGGCCTGTGACCGGCACTGATTGGCCCATCCAGCCTTGTCAGCAACAGGGTTTGGGAGTTTGGCTTTGGGAGCCCAGCTGGGATTTACTTTGTTAGACACTCAAGAAGCTTCTAGCTGCCTCTTTAAAGAAGCCACATTGCAAAACCACCACATTTTGCTATGTTGTTTTCAAGTCAGCATTTCTGTGTGCTGTTAGTAGCATGTCAAATCAAATTCATACTAGCAAGATTTAGCTAGGCCCTGCTTATTGTGCTCACTGCAGAAAAGAAATAATCAGGCTGGAGGAGCACGACTGGCTAGGGACTGTGACTTTCAGAAATCATAAGAAAAAGGAAAAGCTGTTCATTACCCCTCACACTGGGACTATAACAAAGCTTACCTAATGAATTTGAAGCATTCTGACACACCTTACTGAATTATACTTCTTGTACAAGTCATAATTTTAGGACTGCTCTTTTAAGTATACTAGCAATTGATTGCCATTCTTTAAACATAGCAGAGAATTTTCCCATATTTTATTAAACGTGGTTTTCTCAGAGTATATATTTTGCATTGGAAATACACCTTCTAGTCTGCAAAGAAATTGTTTAATAATTGTTTAGAAAGATGTGTGGGAAGGCACTATCCCAACCTGCTTGATATACTGCTCTTTTGCTTTGATCATTTGCCTTTGATCATTTGCAAATTTAGGCCCTTTTACTGCTAACACTCATGGGCTTAATTCTCCTTTAGATAAACGTTTGTGTAAGTAGGGTCTTGACGTTTTTTCACTTTCCATCAAAGACTGAATGCTCTGATGTTCTTGGATGAGAAGTGCTAGATAAATACAAAAGATACAGAGGTTTTTCTCTATGAATTCCATAAGAAATTTCCTTTCCTCAGCTCCTCCTCTTCCTTTCTCTCAACACTGCTAGGGAACATGCTCAGACTGCTTCCTAGTACCACATACAGCCTGAGTATACACCTCTCTTGCAATCTGATATAACCTCATGTATCCATTCAGGCAATCAAAAAAGTGAGTCCTACAAGTCTGGAATTAGACATGTAGGAGGAAGTTTTTGAGTACCAGTTTGGCAATTCCCATAAATTTGCATTCAGGCACTTTTCATTGTGCTGAAGCTCTGACTAAAACCATAGATTATCGCCTAATAAAAATAAACTAGAGACCCTATCTGATAAGAATCCATAACTGCCATATATCATCCCTAATTTTCCATAGATTGTACTTTCCCAGTAGAGTCATGCATTACCTAGGCTTTACCGGCTAAAGAATTTGCACATTGAGAATAAAAATTAGTGTCTGTCTGTAAAAATGAAAAAAAAAAAAGAATAAGCCATAAAACTTTATGACTAATATGTTCCCTTTTCAAGGTGATAAGGTGCAAGTACTGAAAGAGAATTTTTCTTATTTTACAGGAACTAGCCCAGGAAGAATTTGAGACATCCCGATCTCCTATTCTGATCTAGGTTCATGAAAGAGCAGGAGCAGTACATGTGCTCACACAAACCCTGTGCAGAAGGAGGGCAGTATGCACATCTTTTCAGGTCATGAGGCATCATGCTGAGGCTTTAAGTCAACTCACTAGGATTATTTTTGGTTAATTAAGAGGGATAAACCCTTAAAAACTTAAAGTTGAGAACACTGCATGAAACATACCACTTCTGTTCCCACTCTACCACCAGCTGGACAGACACTACAGTAAGAAACCCTTTATGCTTCCTTGCCCTGCTACGGAGAAGCAAACTAAAACCAGCTTCAGAAACTTCTGAAACTTCCTAGCTATTCTTTGAAGTTTATAGTTTAAATATATTTTCTCTTCTGTGTTGATGCTTGAAAGACACCCACCAGAAGGGAAGTCTTACTAAAAAGCAGGTAGTGACTTCTCTTGTTCAAAGCGATCTCTGCAGATCTGTGCTCAGCGAGTCTTGTTGCAGGTAGGGGGAATGTCTGCTGGCACAACCTTTGCTGCTAGCAACAAGAACACCTGTATTCGCTTTTTTTCTTCTACTTGATATTAGTCTTGTCTTCATTATGGGAGAAAAAAAAATAGTTGGATACAAGAGAGGCCTCACAAAATTCATTTGTAAACTACTAGAAGGTCTAGTTATGAATAATGCTAGAGCTCTTCTAAAGATAACAGGAGATAGGGAAACAGACAGGATGTACTTCTGACATACTCCAGGGAAGTGCATGTGTATCTGTACCACCCCATTTTGGATCAGAATGAAACAGAATAGAGGAAAGAAGTCTTCCTCTTCTTCCTCCTTCCATACAGAGATCTATGCCAGGGCATTTGAGCACAGAGATTTGAATGTAGGGATCCACACACAGAAGCAAAGAGAGAGAGGGGAGACAAGTCCTCAGCATAGCTTTAGGAAGTAGACGGGTGGCTAATAGGAAGCAAAGGACTTCTTTCCTTAACCACAATCCAATCTGCCATCTCAAGAAAGTGGAAGTAGTAATTAGCTCAGGGCATATAGTCATAGCTCCGTCAGTTTTCAGTCCCTGTTGCAAAGCATGTTGTAGTGAATCCGTGTTGTAGTGAAGGAGCGTGCATATTTTCACAGCAGAGTTCATATCAGCAAGGGTGTTTTTGAAGGAAACACCTTGGGTTTACTAAACACCTGACAGAGAAAGCGGGAATGGCTTTAAACTGAAAGATGACAGACTTAGGTTAGATATTAGGAAGAAATTCTTCACTGTGAGGGCTGTGAGGCACTGGAACAGGTTGCCCAGAGAAGCTGTCCAGGCTGCCCCCTCCCTGCCAGTGTTCAAGGCCAAGTTGGATGGAGCTTTGGGCAACGTGGTCTAGGTGGAGGGTGTCCCTGCCCATGGCAGGGGGATTGGAACTACGTGATCTTTAAGGTCTCTTCCAGCCCAAACCATTCTATGCAAAGAGTATCAACTGTAAAGATGGTAATTACACTCATCATGTTAACCAAAATTAGGCTTCTGAAAATCTACTAAAGACAAAACTCTGAAATTTTTAGCTCAGATGTTCTTTTCATTTTGGCATAAGGATGTGAAGGATGTAAATGCATCAAAGATATAGAGTCAAGTCTCATTTCTTCCAAAAGCAAACACCTTTGAAAAATGTTAGATACTTTGTTGAATCAATAGGTAAGAAATGTAATAAGACTGATGTTCAACAGCTTTTTAATCTAAAGATATCCAAAGAGAAGATGGAAATATGTGGGAACTGAGTTGAGAGTAAAGCTAATCTGTCATAATATGTTACCAATGGAAACCAGAAGGGTCATACAAGTAGGCTGGATACAGACACTTTTTGTCCAGTATTATTCAGAGAGGAGAAAACTTATGAGATTGAAAAACACACAATGAATATATTTAATAGTTTCTGACAGGCTTTATTTTTGCAACAAATGGCACTTGACAACATGGGAAAGACTGAGATTCAGGTACTAGCCTAAGTTTTAATTTGCATCCATGATCAAAATGATTAAATCCTAGGAAAGTTGACAACATAGCTTTAACTGAGACAAGAGAAATTTAAAGTTTGATAAGCAATTTTAGGATTCTCTTGTGAAATCTCAACACATAAAGGTCATGATCAGCAGCTGCACTGTATTTAAAGTTTTTACAAAATATATCACATTGTTATACTTTGAAATTTAGTTTTGGCAAATATACAAATTAAAGCAAACAATTTCTAAAAAAAAAAAAAGAATAAAATTACTTTTCTCTTGAAAATTTCATTGTTTATTGTGGATGTTAAATTTATATACATACCTTAAAATTTTAGGGTGCTTTGAACCAAATGAAATTTACAAGCTTTTATTTTGGTTACAGATAAAAAATTGTTTATGTTTTACTTTTAGTGTCTTAATATGTCCTCCCATTACAAAACACATGGTGTCCATGTACGCACCAGATAAATACTTCCACAAATTCTCTTCTGTGTAAGTCTGAACCACCTAAAATTTCATGAACTGAACCAAAACTGATTACTGTAACTAGAAAACTGAATATTGATTTAGAGATAAATATAACTACATTTCCTCTCTAAAATTTTCTGAGAGATTAATTGGCACACTTTGACGGATCAATATTGTACCTCTTAAAGAAGATAGAATGAAATGTTGTTTGACAAGCTTGTCAGAAGGAGGGTAAAATGTCTGTAAAATGTCTGTATTTAAGGCCAGACCATTTGGTTATTCTTTGTGTGGATACTGAAGAGTTTTTCTAGTAGAATTCTGGAATAATAGAACTTTGATATATCATACTTCTAAAGGAAATTTGCTTATTATGGACTTTACTTACTTTGTACTTCTTTTATTAATAAACATATCTGTGGCTGACTGCATCATGGATGAGAAAGTATTCTATTCTGTTGATCAGTTTTCTAAAAGGAGTTAGTTGGAGTTAGTGTTTGGTGAGAATGATGACTTGGATTTTTGTAAGATGTGTTGGGTGATTCCTTTTTTCTTTCTCAACTGAAGCAAATAATGGTTTTCAGAGAAGCAAGTATCACCCACAATTTTGCTTTAACCTAACAGTCTGTACACATTGAAAACTTACAGTGATTTCAATTTAAATAAATAAACAGTCATAGAAATGGTTAAATGTTAATAGAAAATTTAAATAAGCAATTAAATCTGGATGTACCTGACATGAGCAATAACAGGTTTGAAACTTGGGCAATAACAGGTCAGTTTCAGAATTTGCAATACTTACAGAACAGCAGAAAGCCATCAATGTTTAGTACAGATTTTGAGGAGTTCTAGCACTGTTTAGCTGGAGTACTGAATCAGAAATAGCCATGATGGGCAAAGCCATGGAGCATCCTTGAAGGATCTCTGTAAATATATTCATAACTAGTGGTGCTGGGATTAGTTGTCTTGGTGTCTGCTGTTCTTCTTAGGCATTAGAATGTTAATAAAGGCCACTGCATTAATTTATCATGATATGAGGTAAGAAGAGACAAAATTTCCCACCTTTCAGCATTTCTAAAGTCCCATTTAAGTTTCTTCAAATTCTGAATTGTGTAAAAGAAACTGGTGCACGGACAGCAAGATACATTAATCTCTATTTGCTAGGAAAAGGGACCGTTTAGTTGCTGTAAAAGTAAGGTGCGTAGAAAAGGGTGAGCTATTCGTTTGGCTCATCTGCTGTCTTCTTAACCCCAGGAAAATGAAGAAGATGTAGGAGAGAAGGGGTAGGAAACAGCTTTACCAGCTCTCTGACCGCCAGCATATCTATCACACTAAGAGTATCACCTGTTGGTGAGATGTTTTTCATTCCTCTGCCACCTGGTTGGTGCAGAGATAGAGAGAAGTAGATGAGATAAGCCAGACCATGAAGTGCAAAACTGTAAAATGTTGTTCTCATTTTGAATATGTTCAAAGCATCAGAGAATTAAGCTTTATTTTAAGGAGCTGAAGGAATACTGTGTAAAAGGACTGTGTCATTAAATCTGATGATAATTACACACTGGAAATATAAACTGTATTTCTTAAGCAATTTTTTTCATTTAATTTCCAATACTTGACACTATGAAGCCTAATTTACTGCAGAGAATCTGTGAAATGACATATAGTATGCTGTGCAACATCTGTCTGCACATACCACATTTCATTCAGTGCCAGTAAAATAGTGGAGTTTTAATTATTTTGACTGACTGTGACCTTCGTCTTCTATTTAAATGCGTGTTACCACTGAATGCCCAGCTCAAGTTTCAGTTTTTAGTTTACCACAGTACTGATGGAAAGTCTTTTCAGTTATACTGGATATTCAAGCAACATATGCAGATTACAGAGGAGACCCTGTGTTAATAATTACATCACATGCTTCTCTATAAATTTGAGAGTGGGGATGTTTTTCAAGGGATTACATAAAGGTCATTTTCTTGACAATATTTGCTTTTATAATGAACAGCTTATTCTTTTCATTGCCTTCTCAAAGCATGGACATGGAGCAGAGAGCTCCCTGCCCCTAACACAATGTTAAGATTAGCAATTGCAGATGTGGACTAAGAATTTTTGCCAAGAAATATCTCTTTGGAGAAATTTGAGGCTGGTGGCTAAGCTTTCGATGCACTTCCTAATGCACTGCATTGACATATGAATGTATAAACACAATGAACCTGACCGTGAGCAACCTTGGCAGGATATGTGATGCACATATGAAGTGCAGTGGAGATACAACAAAATTCTTCTTGAACATAATGATGATACAGCAACTGCAACTGCTGTGTTTTTCTGTGCAGAAGTAGGTAGATTCTCAAAGACAATGTCTAACCAGTGTCTCTGTCCATTTTGTACATTCTCTTTCAAGTCAGCATTTTCTCTAGTTCATTAACTATGAATTATGGTTTGAAGACCTAAATAAGGGGGTCACTTGTTCTTGGCTTTTTAATCTATAGGAATTAAATGTCTTTGCACTTTTAAAGCTCTCTTGATTCCATCTCCAACTCAATAAACCAAAAAAAAATTGAAAATTCATTTCTAAATCTTAATTCACTCAGTTTCCTGATCTATGACATAATAAAATATGAATAATAACACCTGTCTACTTCATTGCCAAAATTATTTATTGTTTGCAATGTGCTCTGAAAATGTGAAACATTAATTATTGTAATTGAGGTTTTAGTATCAAAAGGAGCTTGAGGAGCAGAAAATTTACTATTTTATTCTCCCAACATTAATTTTTGGACTGTAAATAGATTTCACCATACTTGATTTGTGCTCTAGCTTTTAAACAGCACTTAGGGAATTTGTCCTCCTGATACTAAGATACTGAATCAAGCATTCTTGACTCATGTTATCGCTTGTTTGTCTCAGTCTCCCATTGCTTTAATTTTCTTGTTTTTCAGCATAAACATGGGTTATTTTTCAGGTTTGTCAACATATTGCTGAGGCCAAAAATCCTTTCCTATGTGGGAGTGAATCCTTTCAAGACAATAGTGTATATTTGAGTGTGTGAATTAAAGAATTAACAGACATTTCCTGCCTGCTCCCTGGTTGCACTGGAGCTGTAGATGAGACGAGACGTGACAGTGAATTCAATAGGAGGAAAGTCTGAATTTTCATTGATATCAGACTCAACATCAAATAGCACTTCACTCTTATTTGTGTCTGAATGGTTTAAAACATAATTGCAAAGTACTCTTCTAATTAGCTATCTTTAAATTTCTGCCTTTAGCACGTTACATTCGGCAGCTTTGTGAAGTGTAAAAAATGTCACATAAGTGGATAGTGTCTGGGGAAAGAGCTACTTTTTCTAATCCTAAAAAAAACAACAGCTTGTGAGGGTCAATCTTTTATAGTGTATGCTTCAATGAATGCAATTATTAATCATTTCCCTTCAGGAAAAATATTAAATTAAGTGTTAAAGTACATATCTAAACAGTGTTAAGTGCCCAGAGCTACTGAGTTCATAGCTTCAGCTATATTTCCGTGTGAGATAATTGACCTTCCACAATGCAAATGTAGAGCTGGCACTAACTGAATCAAAATGACTCATCCTGCCTCAGTATTTTGTCTCCTGGAAATTATTTATTTCTGTGTCCATCCTTAGTTGCCATGAAGGTCTCTGTGGGAGTGCTTGGATTGGGTCCTTAGCTTTCTTCATTTTTAGTAAGCACACAGTTTGCAGGATGATTTTCTCTAATATGACAACTTCGTAGTAAAGATAGATGGATATCAAGGCAAATAATATGGTCAAAAATTATTTTATGATTTAACAATCCTCTAAGCCAGCTGAGTGTACTGAGATATAAAACTGTATTTGTAAGCTATGGTTAAGGTGATTTTCACAGGTAAACAAACAAAATCCTCAAACTGTATCTGTCAGGCTCAAAACCAAAATAAAAAGATTGTAACATAAATCTTTTTCCCTGGGTTTATGATACTGAAAAAACCTCTAATATTCATCCTAGTGTTTTATTATTAAAGTACTTCTGTAATTGCATTTTAATAATAAGATTGACGTCACTAATTACAGATTGTGGCTTTTCCAAAGCGATACACAGTTCTGAATGACTTCTCAAAGTATCATGCTGATAACATCTAAACCAGAAAGGATACTGCTGGTTTGATGATCAGAATAAACAGATATGAAAAGCATGTATAGTTGAAATGAAGCAGGGCTGGGGCAGTTGGCAGGATCTAAGAGCAGTAGCGCTCTTTTTTTCTACCTTATATGCAGTGCCTTTGTGTGTACATATGTATAAATCTGTGTATATAAACACATATACATAGGTATCTCTCTATATGTGTACACACACATGTGCTTATCTTTGCCCTAGTATTCTGAGAAATAGAGCTGCTCTGTTACTATCACAATATGCTATCATTAATTCGCATTATTTTGTATCCCTGTCAGCATTTCACAGTGGAAGAACTACTGATGAAAAACAGTGATTTGGAAAAGTGTGATGAGGAAAGAAAGACTGCTGTGGTGGGAAAGATTATGTCCTGTGTAATCAGAGCTTATAGTTTGATTCATTACTTTTTCACAAGACAGTTAAATTTCGGCAAGTCAGTGATTCTTACCATGGACAATGGCTGTGATCTGGCAAATACTTCATGTGAAAAAATGCCTTTCTCCCAGTTGCAAGAAAATTATAAAAATGTTTGATTTTTTCCATGCACAATTTTGTTGTCAACTGAAAGATTTCATTCTAAATATTTATGTGGGTTTCCTATATACAGAAACCTCAAGAATATCCCAGAGAGAATTAAAAAGATGTACTTTTTGATCCATGATACTTTGAAAGGTAATAACTGGGAAGGGAGAGAGGTGGGAACTATAAACAGTTCAGTATCTTTGTTTCTTCAGGTTACAGCTGATATTCAAAACCACTTTTGATTTCTAGGTCTCAGCTGCCTTAGTGAAAACAGAGATTCTTATGTAATTAGCTATACAATACAGGAAGTGGCATCTGAAGGAACTAATCAGAATTATTTATATCATCTGCTGCAACATCGCCTTCCACAACCTAGCAGCAGAAGTGTTCAAAGGCAGCGTAGGTGGTATTGTCCTGACCCTAAGTTTCAGAGAGAGCAGGGCCTCCAACCTGTGTCTCTGACATCACTACTCTTGCTGCAGGGCCATAGAATCTTCCTCTGTGGTGTAATCATGTGATGTAGGGAGGTTCCAACAAATTGCCTGCTTTAGATCATGGACTTAAATATCCATTTTTCCATCTGCAATGTGATTACCCTGATAAGTAACAGAGTTGTGTGTTCTGAGCTGATTTCTGCTCTCAGGTAACTTACCTCTAGATATAATGAGCCAGTTCAGTGAAAGCATAAGCAAATGCAGTATATCCATGCAGAAAATTCCGGTTTTGACAACCGTCATTTTCATATGAAGTGATATTCTGCTGAGAAATAACCACAAACATATACAAACATTTTAACATTGTTGGATCTTAAAATTAGATGGTGTCCTTAGGAAACTTATTTTGAAATTATAATTTCCAGGGTGTCTTCTCCTTTAACTTGCTTTTGTTCCCCATCTACTAACAAAGTTTGGTTTTCTTTAAGGTTGTTACAGGCCTGTGGTAACTCACTGTATGTATATTTCAAACATATTCTTATGGGATTTAACCTTTACCAATGTTTTAAGTGAAGGTCAACCTTCCTTTAGATTTCCATATACCTTCAGCTGACTATTTCTTTTAGGGCAAAGTTGGAACTATGCACCACATGTCAGAATTTGTTAACCACATAGCAAAGCTGTCCTATACATTACTAAGTGACCCTATGAAGCAGCAGTAAAACCATAATTCAGTATTTCAGTGCATGCTGAGGATTCCAGCAGTTTATTTTCTTCCATCAGTACTGTGAGTAGCTCTGAGGGGGGAACAGATGTATTTTCATGAATAGCAGTTTATCTGCAGGTTCATGGCAACTGCTTTATTCTGGGTTTGGCAAGCATTTATTTCAACATTCATACCGCTCTTGCTTTACACCTACTTTTATTCTCTTTTCTGGGATTTTGCAAAAGGCAGAGCTGCTGAGGGAAAATAGGAGCAGTTCTTGAGTATTGAAGTATATGGCAGTCCCCATGTACATTTGTCCAAAATCTCTACCCCTTGAGGGAATGGCTAATTGGAAAATACACAACATGGTCTTTGTACATGGAGCTTCTTCTCATTGGCTTCTTTTGGTAAATCTGTTTACATTTTTTCAACTTTATTTTAAGACAGTCTAGAGATGTTTATTGGTTTTGAGAGCATAGCAGAATCAGTCTGACCAAAAATACCAAGTTTCCATCTATTTAAATTGCACTTGTAAAAAAATAAGTAGATAATTTGTTATGTGTAAGTGGAGAACACATAGAGAAAGTTAGTCCTACTTAATTTTACTTACATGCCTCACTTTGAGTTCAGAATCTGTGGACTTTCCTTGAAAGACCCTCAAAATGTTGCCCCAAGCTATCTCTCTAACCTTATTCCCTGTTGCATTCCTCTTCTTTAGGCCACCAACACCTGTCTCAAAGCTTCATTTATCCCTGATCACTCTCTCCAGGCTTTTTTCCATGTCTGCACATTCCAACTTGCACTTCATTGCCAAGTCACAATCCTCCTTTCAATATAGTCCATTAACCAAAATAAAATAAATAAATTTATTTCGCTATATTTAAGGTGAGTATGAAAAGAAACAAATTAAAAGCCCAGCCAAATCCTCATATGAAGGAGTACAACAGCTTCCCATTTCCTTGGGTCAAAATAGCTTGCCCAGGAACATGACCAGGCAAATAAAACTGCAAGACCTGGGAGATGATCCGTCTCACCAAAAGTAATTAGAGCAGATTTATTTAAAATCTGCTGTGTTGCTTGGTCGGTACCACACCAGCAGGTAATTTCAGTATTAAGTGTTTTACATGGCTGTCTTTCTAATATTATTTCCATGACCCATACATAAAGGTATCAGTGCAGCCTGATGAAATTACTATTCATTGAGAACATTAATTCTCACCTATCTTTAGCAATGACTCATTAGCACAGCACTAATTAGGGGTAGATTCTATCAGAAAGAGAGTTGACAAAGGAGTAAAAACTCTTCCTAGAAAATAAAAGATTTGTGTATGACCTTAGGGTTTCTGTTCCTTAAGAAGAGACTAGCAAAGTTCAGCTCTGATCTGTGCTTCTCTCTCCTTCCAGGAAGGAGTTGGCACAGCTCCTTTCACTGGCATTGCTGGCTCTGTTTCTGCTCCATATAAAGTTGCCCAGTGCTCATCCAGCAACAATCTAAACATCTTCCAAAAGTACCTGATGCGGCTAACATCTGTCCCATGCAGTCTGGTGTCTGATCGTGGTTCTGGGAAAGCTGCAGATGGAGAGTAATGCAGTACCTCGTTTCAATTTGATTCAGTTCTTCCTAAATGGAAACTTAAAAGGAAGGAAAAATAAAAAAGAGAGGGAGGGTATGGGCGTGGGGAAGTCAAGTAAGTGAAAACATTATCTAACCACAGCTATACCAGCTGCTGAAACTTGAGATTTTTTGCTTGAGGCTGGATGTGGTCTCTTTTCACTCATTGCCACTTTCTACTCTGTGTTACATCAGCAGTGACACAGAAGGAGCAGCTGCCAAGCCTGACCTTGTGGACACTGCAAAAGCTATCCCGGTACACTGCAGGGCTCACAACCTAGTTTTTAAATGTTTCTCTCTTTCTTTTTTTTTTTTTTTTTATATGTGTGTGTGTTAATTATTTACCTATAAGAGTATCATGACATTTAAAACCATGCTTCACTGAAAATCTGTCCTAAGCTTTATTTGCTCTGAGATGTCAAAGTGGAGGCATAATGCATTACCTTTAAAAGATTAAAAAACTTTTATCAGATTTCACTCAGGAAGACCCTCTCCCTTGATTCTTAATACTGCAGAGTAGATTGGCACTACACAGAGAAAGAACTGCACCAGAAAGTTTGCTTCCTAATCCTTTGACAGGCTGCCTTTTTTTTCCTTTTCTCCAGTGTTCTAGAAAACAGCCCCCCCCAAAAAAATCTCAAATAATATAACAGCTAAACTTAGCACTGTCAGACAGTACAAGATCAGAGCTGTACTCCAGATCTGGAACTGCTGTCAAAGATCTTCTAACCAACCCTCTGCTTCACAAAACTAAAAGAGAAAGTTGTTTGTTTATCTGCTTTTTAAAGTTGATTAGTCTAGTGGGCATTAAATATTTCATTATGTTCCTTTCAGGATAAAATGTTTAGTTTCAATCTTCCAGAAAAAAAAAAAAAAAAAAAAAAAAAAAAAAAACCCCCCCCCAAACCCACAACAACCTTTTAATCTTTAAAAAAACCTCTCACTTTATTAGATTTGAATGGCATATGTTACCTTTTAGAGGTATGCAAGAAAGTCCTCCAGGAGCTCTACTGTTGCTTGCCACTATTCCTTGGGGGATTTACAGGAGGACTCACAGCTATTCCTGCCTCATCAGCTATTTTCTTCCCAGATTTAATTTTACTTATCTGTATGAAGATTTCTTCTTCCTTTCATTCCATCTTCTGTTCTCTCATTCTTCCTTATTTCCTTAGTTCCATTAAATGATCATAAGGAAAGCAACAGCTGTGCTAAAAGCAGCAGGGAAGAGGGAAAGGAATACATTTTTGTTCAGTTTCCCTACTAAAAATGGGAGCAAAAGAAAAAAAGCTGTCAGTGAAAATAGCAAACAGGGATTTTGCTTTTCAAAACTAACCTGTTTTGTAAAGTCTCACCATTACTGCCTGCACATATACAGGAAAAAAAAAGCCCAATATAAATGACATCACCTTCTGGATTGTCTTCAAGGGCATTTAGAAATGCCACAGTTCTTTTAATTTCTCCATAGTGCTAGCAATATTTTTATAACAAATCAATCTGAGTTTTGCTGAAGTCTACTGACAAAGAACAATTTCTCCTGTCAATTAGAGAACAAATGGAAGCCTTTTCAGTCTTTGAAATATCCAATTCAAAACAAAGTCTC
Source organism: Heliornis fulica (assembly GCA_013399135.1). Lineage (NCBI taxonomy): Eukaryota > Metazoa > Chordata > Aves > Gruiformes > Heliornithidae > Heliornis > Heliornis fulica. The sequence continues at coordinate 215,891 of VXBZ01011778.1, forward strand.
TTAGCAGAGAAGCGCATGTTGTACAGGAAGATTTAAATGCTATCTGTAGTCCTGAAAAAACTAAAAGAAAAATACAGCTTAAGTGGTAAAGGTACTGGGCTCTTGATCAAGGTTTAGTCATTGCATACGTTCATCCCTTTAATGTTTATGTATAGGAGAATGTGTGTTATTTTCTGTTAGAGCTGCTCTTCCTATAGGTGAACACACTATTTCAATTTATTACAAGTGCTCCCCGCAGTGACACCAGCCAGACCCCTCAGTGCTCATAGGTGCATCCCACCTGATTCTAAGGTTTTACTTTGTTTAAATATTCTTGATCAGATCCTCCTTCATTAAATGTAAGTCTTCTTTGCTTTACACTTCCCCAGTGTTCTCAGGGACAACTGGGATTCCTGAAGTCTCATTGTACCAGTAAAGACTGAGGCAAAAAATGACTTAAGGAATTAGCTTTTTCTATGTCCTTTGTCACCTTGATTCATCCAGCAGCAGAGACATTTTTCATAGTCTTCCTTTTGTGGCTGGTGTACCTGTAGGTACCTTGTGATTCCAGCTTATTTTTCAGTTTTACAGAATTACACAATCAGTGAACGTTAGGAGTTGGAAGGGAACTGAAAGATCATCTAGTCCACCTCCCCCCGCCTGAGCAGGATCACCTAGATTAAATCACACAGGAATGCATCCAGACTGATCTTGAATGTCTCCAGAGAAGGAGATTCCACAACCTCTCTGGGCAGCCTGTTCCAGTGCTCTGTCACCCTCACAGTGATAAAGTTTTTTCTTACATTCAGATGGAATTTCCTATGTTCCAGTTTGGACCCATTGCCCCTTGTCTTGTCACTGGCCATCACTGAGAAGAGCCTGGCTTCGTCCTCCTGACACTCACCCTTTACATATTTATAAACACAGTGAGATCACCCCTCAGTCTCCAAGCTAAAGAGACCCAGCTCCCTCAGCTTTTCCTCATAAGGAAGATGTTCCACTCCATCATCTTGGTGGCCCTGCACTGGACTCTTTCAATGAGTTCTGTGCCCTTCTTGAACCAAGGGGCCCAAAACTGGACACAATACTCCAGGTGCTGTTTCCAGGGCAGAGTATTGGGGGAGAAGGACCTCTCTTGACCTACTAGCTACACCCCTTCTAATACACCCCAGGATACCATTTGCCTTTTTGGACACAAGGGCACATTGGTGGCTCATGGTCATCTTGCTGTCCACCAGGACTCCCAGGTCCCTCTCACCTACACTACACTCCAACAGGCCAGTCCTCAGCTTATACTGGTACCTGGGGTTGTTCCTCCCCAGATGCAATACTCTACACTTGCCCTTGTTGACTGTCATTCAATTTCTCCCTGCCCAGCTCTCCAGCGTGTCTAAATCTTGTTGAATGGCAGCACAACCTTCTGGTGTGTCAGCCACCCCTCCCAGCTTTGTGCCATCAGATAACTTGCTGACTGCAAACTCTATTCCTTCATCCAGGTCATCAGTGAATCCATTGAATAGCACTGATCCCAGTACAGACCCCTGGGGTTCTCCACTAGTTACAGGCTTCCAGCCAGACTCTGTCCCATTGATCACAACTCGCTGGCTTCTTCTCTTCAAACAGCTCCCAGTCTACCTCACTACTCTACCCTCCAGGCTACACTTCCTCAGTTTGTCCACCAGGATGCTGTGGGAGATAGTGTCAAATGCCCTACTGAGGTCAAGGAAAACCACAACCACTGCCCTACATCATTAATACACCTGGTTATGTCCTTGCAAAAGGCTATTAGGTTACTCAAAGACTACTTCCCCTTGGTAAAACCATGCTGACTACTCCTAACAGCCCTCTTATTCTTGATGTGCCTGGAGACAGCACCAAGGATAAGTCATTCCACCCCCTTTCCCGGGATGGAAATGAGGCCGACCAATCTACAGTTACCCGGTTCCTCCTTCTTGCCCTTTTTGAAGACTGGAGTGACACTTCACTGAGACTTCAACCATCTGTGGCTCCTGCAAACACTCTCCGACAGTACAGACAGATGCAAAGAAGGCATTCAGTAACTCTGCCTTCTTACCGTCCTTAGTCACCAGGACACCCACCTTATTCATCACTGGGCCTACATTGACTCTAATATTAGTTTTTTCTGCTATATACTTGAAGAAACCCTTCCTGTTATCCTTAGCCTCCCTTGCAAGGTTTAATTCCAAGGAGGCCTTAGCTTTCCTAGTTTACACCCTACATTCTTTGACAATTTTCTTGTACTCATCTGTCCCATGGGGTTTCCCCCAGTAATTGCTTGAAGAGGCCAAAGTGAACCCTGCCAAAGTCCAAGGTTGCAGTCCTACTTGAGGTTCTCTTCCTGACACATAAGATCCTGAACTCTACCATCTCATCATCACCGTAGCCAAGTCTACCTTCAACTTTCAGTTCTTAATCAGACCCTCCTTATTATCAAGGAGAAGATCCAGCAGCGCTGCTCTCCTAGTGGGTCCATTCACCATTTGAAGCAGGAACCTCCTGGTCTGCCAGTTGCTGGCCTGTAGGCATTCCAGCAAATATCTGGGTAGTTAAAATCCCCCATAGGAACCAGGGCCTGTGATTGCTATTTCCCTTTTGCATTTCGTTATTTTACCTATAAGTCCCAAAACAGAAAAAAAAAGGTGTTATGTATTAAACAAAAAATGCTGTACTGAACCTTGTATCAGCTGTTTTGCACATGATCTACATTACTGCATTGACTTTACTATGGATAATCACTAATATCTGGAAAAATGTAGTTCTTCAATAGCTATAATTTAGTGTTACATGCAAAGACCTGAGATATATGCAGACAGACTGCTGGAATTCCACAAGTTATTTTGAAATTGCTATCTTACATAACCCAATTCTTCTCTATATTAGCATGAATAAAAACACTGTTTTATTTTACTGGAATCCCATAATTTGACTTACTAGCTTCCAGGATCCCAGACACTAAGAGCTTCACATAGCTTCTTCAAACAAATTAACAGCTTTACTGACTCAGTTATAACATTTTGTCTGCTTGGTCAATGCAGTTTAAGGAAGCAAAGCACACATTTTGGTATCTCCACTCCGAACTGTAAGGTTCGTTTTACAGACATTATAAATTTCATCCCAATCACAGCTATCATGGTTGATATGATGCTCTAGTCTCTTCACTATTTACAGATTCACAGATCCACAGATTCACAGAATGTTAGGAGTTGGAAGGGAACGGAAAGATCATCTAGTCCAACCCCCTGCCTGAGCAGGATCACCTAGATTAAATCACACAGGAACCTGTCCAGATTGGTCTTGAATGTCTCAAGAGGAGACTCCACAACCTCTCTGGGCAGCCTGAAATATACTTTGCTCATCACCATCATTCTTTATTCCATGTATGCATTCCTCATATTCTACCTCTGATCTTTTACCTCTATTTTTGACTCAGTATGGTCTCTATCTCTCTTTTCATGTTCACCTTTATTCTCTTAATTTTTCTGTACTGAGCCTTCATTTTCAGAGATAGCATCATTTCTTCATAGGCAGGGCTCAACTCAAAGGCATATGCTTCCCTGCCTTAGAGAAATGTAGCTAGGAAGATGAACAGCATAGGATTTCAACAGAAATGCTTGCATTTCCATATATTTAATGCCGTTTTCTTAGCAAATGTTCTGTGTCCACAGTCATCGGTAGCCTGATTTCCAAAAGATACGGTGATACTTGATTTTGTTATAGTTCCCTTCAAATCAAGGTAAAAAAGCTGCTGGGTGGCTCTTGTGTGTTGCCATTCCTTAGAGTTTGCTGTGCTTGTGGAGAGTGATTTCTTAGGTAAAGTGTGATGGTGTCAATTCAAATGCAATTTCAGCTTGAAGTATGTCCTGATTGAGAGTAGTTTCACTGGCGAATGGGAGTTTTCTGTCTTTTCAGCCCTTTCAGTGCTGGAATTGTTTACAACATATTCACAACATTATATTTTCTTTTACTTTTTTTTTCCAATGGGGGAAAATAATTTTCTCTGTGGTTCACTAAACTACTGTATTTGAGCCACACTTTACTGAAGCTCGATGAAATAGGATATTACTCTTAGCTCCCCAGCCTTCTTACATACTAAGTTGTGCCTTATACAACTACATTGATTGTTACCATTTTTATTATACCCAATTTATAACACATTTTACACAAAAAGCAAGAGAGAAAGATAAAGGTCTGTGCCCAGATTATTTTTTCTCAGAAGATGACAGATTATTCAGGAAATGGATGGTAGAATAGAAACAATTATGTCATCTTTCCTGGAATGAGTGAACATGGCTAAGTAGTTAGGACTGGCTTGTGAGCTGGTGTAAGTCATAGTAAATCCTCCCCAGTCAAAGATATGCTGAAGAAAGGATCATTCTTCTTACTAGGTGGCAGGATAATAACGAATTGCTACATCAGATTGTACTATTTTAAAGAGAGTTTAAAATATCAGATGCATAAAGAGTATCAACAGCATTTGTGCTCACTAACCAGTACTTTTCATAAGTCACTATCAAGGTGATGTGCCAAACTAGTCTATAACAACCCATTTATAAATTAACTTGAATATATAGAATGTGCCAGAACAAAAGAAATTAATACAAGTCAATACATTTTCACCTTGACATAATGCCACAGGAAAGAAATAAACCAAAGTTAATCTTAAAATGAATTCTGTCCAGCCTACCAATTAATCAAGTGTAGCGTCAAATAGGCTTTTGGCCTCAGACAGGGCATCCTGTTTCTTACCTAATTCTAAAAATAAATGTCCAATCACATACCTTCAACTTCCAACAAGTGGATTAAAGGCAGATCCTTAAACTTGGATCTAGATTTGAAGGCAGTTCTCAGTCTGGAAGAAAGCCCAAGGTGCCTGAAGGTCCTTTTTTGTAATCATTTTGCAACTCCCCTGTTGCAGTAACCTCAAATGCTTCCCTCTCCCCTTTCATTAACTGCTTCACTCCCCCTTCTTTGGCTGTGTAAAGATTTATAGTTGGGCCCAGATTTTACTGAAAAAAAATTAGAAAGCATACCTTATTTCTGAGTTCCCTACCTTCCCAAACTAGGAATACATCCTCGAGCCTCAGTATTCCTTCTATCCTATGGCATACCTCAACTCTCTTAAAGCAAAGCTCTAACCCAGTTTCTCATACCTTTTTTCGGCCTTTATGGTATGCTTTCTGTCACATCATCTTTACTGCCTTTCTCCCCTTTCCTGGTGGTTACATAAAATTTCAGAACTTGGACTTGTTACTGGCCAGGGTGAAAGTTGGGCATTTTATATGAAGGAGAACAGTGCCAAGAAGGTGTAAGGCCAGCCACGCAGGAGACAAAGAGGGATGTTTAAGCCATCAAACCATAGCCATCCTTACTGTAAAAGCAGTGAGCAGACTGCAAACTGTAAATATGAGGAGCCAAGTTCATTGTACATTGGGGAAAAAAATAAAGTATGAGAAAATTGCATGGATCCATAAAAAAACTAAATTTGTCAATATTGAAACAAGTTCTCCTGAGGTAATGTGTTCATTTTCTAGTAGTCAGGACTGTGTAATTTGCTACACTTTAACTCATTCACTTCTGTAACACCTCGCTTTTGAATGTCCAGAAGACGAAGGTATTTTTACAGGAAAGCAAAGTGTGAACATTTACTGGTGGTCAAACAGAGATAAACTTTGAACATGGTTATGGTCTCCCATATATTTGGTATATGTTGATTCCAATATCAACAACAAAAAATAATAAATTATTCAGAGATCATCCTTTTATTTTTTTGCTTTAATGCTATGCCTGGAAAGCCTGCCATCCTTATTCAGCATTTCATCTGCAGCTGAATCTTATGACAGAAATAAGAAAATAAGCTGTTTAAACCATAACCCTAAAATGAGTAACATCAGTCTTATCTAATGCCTTAAAGCTTTATTTTTATAGCTAAAACACCCAACCCTTCAATTTTTTAATTTACCAAGCCATTTACAGAATGCCACAAAATACAGAAGGCTTTCCAGCTGGCCACCTAAAGGGAAATATAGAGAGGTAACATTTCTATAAGTATTGCCACACTGTGGAATATTTTGAATTTGTGTTCATATATCAAGATTTTAAAGAGGGCCATTGAACAAAAGTGGAAAGGAAAAATGCAGGCCTTCTGTGTGCATTCAAAAAGAAATAAACTAAACTCAGAACTAGTTATTTTCTCTACCTAGTAATTATACAAACACATCTTTTATTTATAAAAGTGTTCTATCCTTGACTCCTTAGAGTGCTACATAATTGCTCAGAACAAAAATGTTGGAAAGAGGCCAGATTGAAAAACAAAATGTCCATCAGAAGTAGAGCAAACAAGAATGGTGCACTAAACTAACATTGCTCTTCAGTTCAAAAACTGAATTTTGCAGTACAGCACTGCTTTATGGACCTGTTTGGATTTTCACAGTTGCTTTTACAACAAGCTGCTGTATGTTCTAACATAAAATGCAAATTCTCATGAGCTGATTATATTACAAAGTTTATATAAACTTTTTCTTGTCACTAAATGTAAACTGAGTTAAAGTAAATGAAGGGTTGAGGACAGATTATCCAGAATTCCAGATGGGAAATCGTCACTGTTTTGGTAGTACTATTTTTGATGCATGAGGATTGTTGATTTTTTAACTAGCTGAGAATGAAGGTCAGAAAAATTGGGAGAGATGGAGGCATCTTTCTCTCCCACAGTAGCAAACTTACATTCGGCATTCGGTAAATCTTCAGGATCATTAAATTAGGGTACCTGTACATTTTCTTCCATGGCTGTTACTTTACCTGGTGCTTCAGGCATTGAATAAGCCCCTTGGAAGTAAGCTTCACAACTGAGTGGGTTTCTTCAGGACCATATTTGTTAACAAGCGTTGGCCTGAGTGACGCACAGTCTGCACATGGGTCCAGCCTTTAGAAAGAGAGGGTGAAACCAGGGAACAGTTTTCCCCGCTGCATAGGTTTTGAACTAGTTTGGTCAAATCTCTCAGTTTAGATTTTTTTCTAAGGAACTTACATTCTGTAGGATCTCTGCAGTCAGTGATATTCCAATCAGGATTTTTAAAGGTACTATACACAGTTCTGCATCACATAGCCAACTTGTAAGAGTATTTGGTGTGCTTTGCTCAGCAGCACATGGCCTCACTGTCATCTTACTGTGCTATAAAGTTCTGAGCCCAGCAAATACCACAAGTCGAGAGTCAGGGACCTCAGCCTGACAGAAACTCATGACATGGAAAAGAGCTTCAGCTGGGCATAATGAAATGCAAGTGAAGATGGTGGAGAGGAAATGTGTGTAGCTGAGTCAGTTCAGTGATGTTTCCATTCTGTCAGTGTCATCAGCTATGAGTTGTGTTCCTCACAGCCATCATTATAGCATCTGTAGGAGAGATTCCCTTCCTCTGTTCCCACATAATGGGAGGATGTCCTTAAGGAATGTGGGAGACAGGAGCCCATCCCTTTTCACCTGATGTGAAACAGGGCTTTGACCAAAGGTGGTCTAACCAGGCAGCAGGTGCCTTTGCCTCCATGAACTTCTTGGTGGAATTGTTCCATTTTCTGTAAAAATAAATAGTGAAGGGTAGGCTTATGGTTCATCCAAAGAGCATTTCCCCAGGGAGTAGCAGCCCCAGTTCAAACCTGGTGTCATGCATTAGATAATTACTGAGACAAAAGATAATTGCTTCAGTTTAACTAGTTAAAAAAACAAACAAACAACACAACATGAAAATCAAAGAGGAAAGGGTATACAGATAAGAGATGGTAAATTGGAGCATAAAACTGAAGTGAATCAGTCCTGCTGTGCTTAAGGTGAAGGTGCCAGAGCCAAGGCATGTGCCGTTGTGGAGAAGAGAGCCTTCCTAACTGCCTCATTCAGCAAGACCAGCAAAATGCCACCTGCCCTTCTGTATTTAGCATTCACATCAGGGGAGCAAAAAAAGTTCACACACCAAACCTAGTGGGGTCTTGAGAACAACTGAAACAGATGGATAAAAAATGACAATGCAGGCACACCCCTGAATCCAGTAATGGAACTTAGGTTCCAATGGATGTGATCTACAAAAACAAAAGAAGCTCCCCCTGATGTCCTTTAGATTAAGGTAACTGATTTTCCTAGAGACTTTAACTGCTGTTCCAGCTAGAGCCAGGATGTCTTTGTAAAAGCCTTGTTAAACTGTTTTGCCTTTAATTTTAGCAGTGTTATTTTTAGGAAGGAGCCACAAAATAATAACCATAAATTTATTTTCAGGATCAAAAATTAAAATTAAATTACATTTAATAATAGTGGTTATTAAAGCTTTAGATTATTACATTCAAAGGATTAAATGACATAGGCTGTGACAGTTTTTCACAGCAACTGTAGAATATCTTTTCTATCACTTTCTGTGTTATCTAGATCATCAGAGATTTGGCTGTTATTTGGAGTTGTCTTAAAATTTCCTAAATTGTATGTCCACACTCTTTTCTTTGAAATCTAGGTTATCTGCCATTAACAAAGTTTGGCTATCGTAATAGCTCTATGACCTACAATAAATCATTAAGCATCAAGGGATGAGTAAACATATCTTTCAGTTGGTAATGTTAAAACACTCTGTGTGTAACACTTTCTTGAAAATATTAGAGCTGAATTAATCAAAGGAGGTGTGGGGGGGTTTATGTACCTAAAATTTTTGTGTGGGCTAAGATTGCCTTCTCTATGACGTGGTTAGTTAAATTAAAACTAATGAACTGTGAGTAACATTTGAAAATCGAGTTAACAAGTTTTATTCCAATTAGATTTGTTGGAGTTTCTCTTTTTTGTATTTTACATATCCTTGAATTATTTCTACATATTAGAGAATCATTTTGCCATATTAGAAGCTGCGCACGATGTTCAGAGATTAATCTGTGAAAAGAGATGGTTATTCACCATCCAAATAAGATTCAATTTCTGAAGAAACACTGCAGTGGTGGGAAGTACAGATTTTCATAATAATATTTCATATTAAATATCAAAGAGTCAGTTATATACGACTCTTTTTTTTTTTTTTAAAGATTATCAGGCAATAATTGCAGAATTTTCATGGAGTTGCAGAGTTTATCAGCAAGATGGAGGAAGGTCTATGAATTTTTCTTTGTGTCTTATGCTGTGTCGATCTTAATAGTGTTTAAGCAGTCCAACAGTAGCTTAGCTGAGTTATCTTCCTGTGCACCTTGTGTACATTTCCCTTTATTATCAGAGGAGGTACAGATGTCTCCAGTGAAAATGGAGGAGGAATTGGCTGAACTATTTTCTATATGAGCTTGGTTTCGCAGGGATGGATAAGTGCAGTGCTTTCTTGGGTGCTAAGCTGTCCTGGAGAAAGTCCACTAAAAATCTCATGGACAAAAGCATGTGAGTCAGAATCACAGAATGGTTAGGACTGGAAGGGACCTTAAAGATTATTCAAGTTCCAACTTCCTTACTATGGGAAGGGACACCTCTCACTAGACCAGGCTGCTCAAGACCCTATCCAACCTCGCCTTGAGCACCTCCAGGGAAGGGGCATCCACTACCTCCCTGGGCAAACTGTTCCATTGCCTCACCACCCTCAGAGTGAAGAATTTTTTCCTAATATCCAACTTAAATCTACCCTCTTCCAATCTAAAACTGTTCACCCTCATCCTATCACTATATGCCTTTCTAAAAAGCCCCTCCCCAGCTTTCCTATAGGTTCTCTTCAATTACTTGAAGGCCATTATAAGATCTCCCTGGAGCCTTCTCTTCTCTAGATTGAACAATCGCAACTCTCTCACTGTCTTCATGCTCCACACTCTAATCATCTTCGTGGAACTCATCTGGACCTGTTCCAACAGCAACATGGCTTTCCTGTGCTGGGGATTCCAGAACCGGACACAATACTCCAGGTGGGGTCTCACAAGAGTGGAGTAGAGGGGACTATCCCTCCAAAAACTTTGTTCATGTGAGATCTCAGAAATCAAAGAGAGTTGAAAGAATGTAGTAGGTTCTACCATAACAGATGAGGAATAAAATAAGAAATTTAATATAAAATTAGAAACTTCAGGAACATGAAAACTGTATACCCCAGTAACTATTTCTACTTCTTTGATAAAATATAATCTCTAAATTACTGTGAAATCTTTACTGGTCTAAGCACTGCGAAGTAAAAATATTATGAAAGAGGATAACATGGAACTGGGCCTGAAACAAAAATAATATCTCAAAATTTTAATCATGTTTCCATAAAATATGCCTTTTTAAAAATTAATTTTATCTCTTAGATACTGCGAATAATTATCCTCCCAATGATGTAGTATTAATAGCAATGGTAAAAAAAATAATAGTATTAATTAAACTTGCAGAATCCCAGTGCCAACACACAAAACATGAGAAAATTGTAAATCTGTGTATGTTATCACAATAATTACCATTATTGTGATAATTATTGTTATCACAATATTATATTGTTATCACAATATTGTTATCACAATAATTACCATTATTGTGATAATTACCATTTTTGCACAAAGAAGTGCCCAGTTTGCTAAACTACTTATGTTAATTGTATGTTGACATCAGGGAATATGATTTTACATTGTTTGGTGATATTTCTGCTTTCAAAATTAGATCTCCTGTATTAATTTATTGTACACAGAAAGCAACATTTATTTTAGGAAAATCATAAAAATAAGATTTAGGGCTCAGAGTATATTTTGAAAAGACAGCGTAATAGTGCACTGAAATAATCTAGTGACCTAACAGCCGAACAGAACGCTAAACACACGCACACAAAAAAGTCAAAGTAATAGACCATAATTTAAAACCAAATAAATTAAGCACTAGTTATTCTTATAACTTCTTTAACAGCTCTAAAATGAGATTTCTTTTCCTTTTCATAATAATTCTGTTCATAACAGTAAAAGAACATAAGAGGCACCCAAACAAATTAATGAGTCAGTGTCTTGCTGTCTCTCGCAAGATCAAATCAAGTTTCAGGCTTTTATGTTCCTGGCAATCCTGAAGTAAATCTTTGCATGTCTCAAAATAGAAATTGTGACAGAAGTTTCCATCAAAGCCACATCTATACAAGAAGGCACAGGTTTGTCAATACAACTGGCATGTGATTCATAGTACATGAATTGGTACATGATTTATGCCTGTAACTTGTTTGAAGTTTAGCTTTGCAGCCTGTATCAGAGACATATATAAAAAGAAATGTAAATAAGCTTGGTAATACACAGTTTCATGACACAATTAATCATTTAGCTTCAGGTTTTAGCTTGGGGTTCATCTCAATTAAGATTATAGATATGGGTATAAATATTTTAGGTAAATCATTGAAGTTTTCCGTCACCAAAGAAGTAAAAAGACATCTGATGAAAGTGCATATTCCTTTTATTACGTTCTGAAAGTTTTTGTTTCTCTGCCTTCATTAGAAAGGGAGCATAGTTGACTGATGTTTATGAAGTAAAAAACATTAGGATGATTAAAATAATGTGAAACAGTTCCACAACTTGGTGTCTAATAGGTTCTTACACTATGGATCAGTAAGCTTTACACTGCGTTTGTTCTGGAGAAGTACAGTAATAGATTTTTTTTTCACATCACCTTCTCTTCTGTTTATGCACCAGCATTTTGGGCTTTGTGAATTACTGAGCATTGAACTTTAGAAAACACAATGAAGCAAACAAAACTTTGAAGAAAATAGAAGAAAGCAAAATGGTCAGATGGGCAATTTAAATCTAGATTGTTTTAATTTTTATCAGTGTTCTGAAAAAAAAATGTTTAAGAATCCAAGAGTGAGACGCCAGTGGAACCTACAGTATTGCTATTTTACCCTCACACCGAAGTGACTGCTTTTAAGTATGATGTGAAAACAGAATTTAAGGCAGGCTTTTCCATTTCTAAAGTCTGGGATCCTTCAAAAGGGTTTATTGCACTATGTAGGGGTTTTTTTTAAGATTTTTTACCAAATTCTCAAAAATGCAGAGATATGACTGATATCACCTATCATTGTTTTGTGTTGCAATTAAACGTGCTTTTAAGAATGGAAAAACCCCCACACCAACTCTGTCATAATCCCTCTACTCCTTTCTGTAACTCCTCACTTTAAGGAATTTGGTTTCCTGAATTTGAACACATCTTGTTTTGTTCAAAAGTCATATTTCTTATGCTCAGCAAAACAAAGTGCAGAAACCCACATGTCAGAGTTGCCTAAAGGTTTCTAGTGCTGAAAACAGCATCATTGCTTCAATGCTGCAGAAGCAGCTAATCTTACCTTAACTAAACTTCAAAGCCACCTGACTTGATATGATACTGTACTGCAGAAACACGCCACTGTTGCTTACCAGATGGAAGCACAGTGCCACACTGAGCTCTGTGGACCTATCACAGCCTAACAGAGAATGTTAGGCGTTGGAAGGGACCTCGAAAGATCATCTAGTGCAACCCCACCTGCCTGAGTGTGATCACCTAGATTAAATCACACAGTAAATATAGTCTTGTGTATTGTTCATCCAAGTAGATCTAACATAGCAGTGGTTTGTGGAGTTAAGACGTGTAAGTAAATTGAGAAACACAGGAAAGCTTAACTTCCATCCTGCAGTAGGCATCTGCGTTCAACTGAAATTCATAGCCTGTGAACCACCACATGGATGTATAAAAAGTCTGTGATCCCTTTTGAATGTGGATAATTAAATCACCCTTTCCTTTTAAAACATCAGAGAGCAAAAGGGATGGAGACAGTCTGGATACATTTGCCTGATGAACTGGTGCTGGTGATCCAATGAATAAGGCTTAGACTCTCAGGCCAAAGGATTTTCTCATCCTTTATTTCGGGTTTGAGAAAGAAATAAAAGTTCCTTTGGAACAGTAGAATACAGTGTTCCTAAAGCTAAAGAAAGAGAGAATGCTGGGAATGTCCATCTTTTGAGACAGTGTCCTATATCTTTTGCTGTTAAGTACAGTGAAATTGAAACCAAATGTACTTCTTCCCAAACAACACACTTTTTTCCTCTCTCAAGGACTGGTGTTAACTGATTGGTATTTTGATAAACATGTGAACTTTTTAATAAATCTGGCACATTAAAAGTTTTTTTAGAGACTGAAGGGGTGATATAATCACTGTTGTAATATTACATTTCTCTGCAGTAAATGGTTCGTGTCTTCCACTTTAATCTGTGCAGAAAATTTATGTCAGTTTAAGTGAGCAGCTCATTTGTAGCTGAAAGTAAAATAAAGCTGAAATAAATGGCTAGTAAATTGTAATAGTCACTTACAGAAAGTAAGACAGACTCTTCTAAATGGAAAATATTTTGTACCAATAATATTCAGAAGGTTCAGCACCGTGAGGTTAACCGCTTTATGCTAAAGCAGAGTCAAGCCAGCTCTGTTTTTTTGTAAACTGACTCGGTGGTGGAGTGATCGTGATACATAATGTATTTACATACATCGTGATACATAATGATACATTTACATAATGTAAATGTAGATACAGGCATCCTCCATCATTCGTTAATTCTGCTTAAAGGGCTCTTATTTGGCCTCTTTCTGAGTTTTGTACAACCTTAGCAGAAGAATGCAGGCAAAACTGCAGTGGCAATAGGTAATAAAATGTAGTTCCTCTGATTATATAAATATAGACTCAAAATGGGTCTAAAGATCATATGTAGTGAAGTCTAGCTGACATTCAGGGTACAGACAATTTTTCTAACTTGCTCTTATAAAAACTCTGATACAAAAGTTACACCAAGGCCACCATTTAATGTACTCAAAAAATACACACATCTCTGTGGACAACTAAAAATTTTTAATGTTTCTGTAAGAAACAATTAGCCAGGTATATCATTGATCATTAATAACTGTTAGTTGGGATTTTTTGTCGCATGGGTCATCAAATATATTCCCTGTTGTGTCTCACTTTCAGAATCATTAATCAGATGTAAATTACTGGAAAATACGGTCTCATCAGACTATACAGCAAATATCCACTGATATTTGTAGATCAGAATTTTGTGGTGAGACACATTCACAGACATGTTTCAGCATGAGAAAGAAATACAGAGTTATACTGTAGAACAAAACCATCTGTTGTTGCATGACTTGCATGATCCCTCACACCCTGGAAGCTAACAATACTATTTGAATCAAATGATAAATTTAAATTAACAAACATTTAGTTTACTAGTATCAGAAAAAAAGCAAATTAAAAAAAATGTCTGGTTTTCCTCTTTTATTAGTAAAGCACAAAGACATGGGCTAGTCATCTAATTTAGTCCTGCTCTTCAAATATCAGTTCTGTGTACTTGGACTGTAAATGTAATACTTCTGCACTAGACAGATGTGGGCATAATTTTTGAATGTGAACCAATGTACCTCTTTTAGACTGAAATTACAACTTGAAGACAGAGATTTTCCTATAATGAATTAACCCCCCTGCAAAGCTAGTAATAATTAATGAAATGTGAAATTATATATGCAGTGTTGCTGCTTTCAATTTTGAGAACTATTTTTATAAGTAGAATTAGAGAAAACTTTATACTGTTACCTATGACTGGAACATAGGAAGTTCCATCTTAATATAAGGAGGAACTTTTTCCCTGTGAGGGTGACGGATTACTGGAACAGGCTGCCCAGAGAGGTTGTGAAGTCTCCTTCCCTGGAGACATTCAAGACCAGTCTGGACATGTTCCTAAGTGATCTACTCTAGATGATCCTGCTCAGGAAGGGGAGGGGGTTTGGACTTAGTGATCTTTCGAGGTCTCTTCCAGCTCCTAATATTCTGTGATTCTGTGAGCTGGGTACTCCAAAAATTCTTTGCAAGAACAGATTTTCTGTTTCTGAAAGCTACTTCATAGACAAAAAGTTGTAGAAATACAGAAAGAAATGGTGCTCTTGTTCGAATTTTCCAACACCTAAAATTGTAGCTTCTAATTGAAACTTTTTCTGTTTTGTAGTGGATTTTCTCATGTCTAAATCAGGGTTAATTCACACTCCAATCACTCTCTCAGTGGATCCCTCAATAGGTTCACATTTAAAATTCATATTTAGTGGTAATTAAAAAAAAACAACAAAACTTGTCAGACTTGATATCTTATTTCTTTGTTGAATTTGGTACACGTTGAAGAGTGGTTTCCATCCATGATTGGGAATTGACAGATTGACAGATTGACAGATTGACAGATTAGGGCAAACTTTTTCTTACAGAAACTGCCAAAGAAATGCAAAAGTGAGGACAGTCTAAAAATTTCAGAAATAGTAGGGGGTTCTTCAATGTTTGCCTAGACTAGAATTCATCAGCAAAACCATTTACAGTTCTTCAAATTGAATGATCAGTACTTTATGAGGAGTTGTCCTGTGGAGGCCTATTGTCTACCTTGACAACCCCGATGTCTATCTGGCCTGAAAACCTCATGTGCTGAGCACCATGGGGAGCCATCAGCTTTCCAGACCCAAATCTGCCACCCGCTTCACCTGCAAAACACTTCTGCGTACTCACTGAAGCCAGTGGATATGCGTAGGCAATCGGCAACCCAGCAGGCTCTGGCTATGCCTGCCACCACAATCATAACACAATTGTTGAGACAGCAAGTCTGGTCTTTCAGAAGGTCTCGAGATGGCCCTCAAAATACACTAAATTCAATGAGACTAGCGCAGCCAATAAAATCCAGCTGGGACATTTTCTGAGGTGTTCCAAATTCCAGCTGAGGATTTGTCTCTGTCGATTTGATTTTTCCTCCATTAGGATGCAGGTGTTTTCAGGCAATCAGGAAAATATTTTAGGTATTTAAAAGTGCACTCTCACTGAAATGTAAAACTGCCAATATATGAAAGCAGAGCAAAAAATGTGATTATCATTTGAAGAATAATCTGAGTCTGGCCTCTTCTAAAGGACAGAAAGAATGCAATTACTATTCCCACGTCTCTTTAATACATTTGCAAAGTATACAGATTATAGCTCCAAATAAAGCCAATTAAAAATACAGAATTTATTCTTCCACTATTTCCATGGTGTTTTTTTAAATGCATCGTGTTTTTACAAACAACAAAAATTTCAATGGCAACTTGTCTATTTTTCAAAGCATGTACACATTTCCTTAATGAATACCAAAGGTGCAAGTATTCAGGTATAGAACAGACTTTAAATCATTCTCCTAATGACAAATCAAAGTTTAAAGAAACCTCAGAACAGCTGAAGGTTATCTCCAATCAACCTTATCTCTGAAAAAGTGGTTATATCTCTGACAAAAACTCTTAAATCTCCTTGAATATTTAGGCTTGGATGTCCACCAAACTGCATTAAAAAGTCTACTGATTATTTTCAGACAATTAAAACACATTGGCTTCAGTTAATAATTACATTCATTTATTTCTGACTTCTCACACTAATGAAGTTTATCATCACAAGAAGGGTTGAGCAAAGAACCAATTCCTTCTAACTGAAAAATAGGTAAAAATAATACTAATTGAAATATTTGCATGGAAATAATCCAAACTTTCACTGATTTTGGGAGGTTCACACCATCTTTAAATGAATTCTTTTAAAAGGGGAAATAAAAAAAAAGTAAACTATTTGTCATACATTTTAGACAGCTGTTTTTACTTAAAAACATTTTAACTTTAAAGCACAACTTTTCATCTGAAATAATTAATTTAAAATCAGAAAAAAATCACATGTAATTCTAATTTATTTTTTTTTGTGGATAGAGGATCATTAAAAGACGTACATATCATTAAAAGTCAACAGATGATATACAATCACTTTGATTGCATATCATCATTTTATTATAGATTCTGAAACATTTTTCTCACCTTTAATCACTATCTACATGAGGTACAATTAAAGAAATGCAGTTCTATCTTTACAGATGGAGATATGCAGAGCAGAACAGATTGCCATATTACAAGTTTGATGATATACCAGTTGATATCACCTGATCTGCTACATTGCTTGATCTTCAAATTTTCAGAATGCACAAAAACCAACCAATAATCCCCTGCAAAACAAGCAAACAAACCACAGAAAGAAAAGTAAAAGCAAACCATAACCCACGTAAATCTATGATACTAGATTTGGCCTTGCCAGATAGAAGTGGGAGGGAAGAGCAGTGCAGACAGACATCTGAGAAGCTGTCAATTTATTTCTTCTCTTACCCATTATGAAAAGTTCCAGGTCAGTATCTTTAGCAGAGCAGGAGTAACTATTCCTTTCATGTGTGGCAGCTGGGAAAGAGGTGAATTGTTCAAAGGTGCTGCCCTCCCCTTATACTTCATCTTAATTCATTTATTCAGTGAGAAAAAGCGTTTATGCTTGGTGGCCAAGTCTTTGCTGTGTAGGGAGAACAGTGGAAGCAACAGTCAGACTTGTCTGTCCCAGCTGTGGTGGTGGGACAGAAACCTCCTCCAGCCTCTTCTGGTTGATGTAGCAACAGCATTTGGTGGTGCGTAAGTGTGACGCACTTGGGAATGTTCACCTAACATTCTGGAAAAGACACACAGGAGCCTCATTAAGATATCCTTCATTTGTCTCAGAGTAGACTCTGCTCCTCTTTATGGTGATGTAAATCACTTTTCTGAAGGGAATTACATTAGTGTAAAACAGCTTGGAGAGGAAAATCAGAGTTGTTCCATTTCTGGGAAATGAACAATATTATTTCTCTCTAAATGAGTAGGGAGGCTTTTACGCATTGATCCAAGCTTCTGTAAGCCTCACCTTTTGATATGACTGTATATATAAAAATAGGAAGGCAATACAATCCTAATCTACAAGAGTGGTGCAGCCCATCCAAAGCAGGCACTATCCACAAATGATCCTTTTCCTAAAAGCCTTATGGTTTTCCCCTTTGAGATAGGAGATACCCTTGTCAGAGAGATGCTTGAGATCCTCTTCAGTCCCACCAAAGATAAGTCATGCATGTGAATAAAAACTACATCATGTGTAAAACAGATGAGTCGAGTCCAGCTGAACCCATGATACAAAGATTTGTTTATTTGGTCTTTATGCACAGGAGATAGTTGCTACATTTTGGGATCGGTGAACAGCTGGAAAAGCAGCAGGTTGCCACGGACATATGGACAAAGAAAAATGTTTCATTTTTTTGTATAGCATGTGAGGTTCAGCTCAGATGCAGTCTTAGATGTTACGTGACTTTCAGGACCAGTAAAAACCAGAATGGGTGTTGGGATGGAGGACTGGCCCCTATGGGCATATGCCTTTAAATGTTACTGTCCATTTCATCAGCAGCCTCTCACAAGTTTTAGTAACCTCATCTGGGCTATTCATGTGAATAACATGAGCAGGCTCTCACCCTAATTTGATTAGTTTGCACCTTCAAGGTAATTAGCTCCTTATGTTCCTGTGCTAGAGGCAATCTGTGTTATAGTGTTACATTCCAGGCAGCTACACAGTTGTCTTCCCTTCTGTCCATACCCCCTCTCATGTTACTTAGGAAGGTAAATTGTGCTCTCTAATTATTGCTGCTCTGCTCTGTAGAGAAATAGGGTAATGGAAGTATACTTCTAGAGCAGAAAAAAATGGAGATCTTTGAATCACAGCTAGGAACAACTGTGAATCTGTTTGCTTCTGTTTGCATTTTGGGGGATTTTACTTTTCTGAGGTCTGTTCCTCATTTAAATTCTTTATTTTCACACAATTCCTTGGTCATTGGTAATGGCTGAGAAACAATATAAAATTATGGTTTGGCAAATATAAAGACTCAATTTTAGGACCCAAGGATTTAATAAGTTAGGACCTTGCTTCTGCTTAGGTTTTGACTTTGCTAAAAAAAAAATTACAAATATACTTATACAGCTATGCGTTTGCTCTGTTGTACTCTAAAAGAGTCTTTTACTTTATATTCTTCTAGGTATGGAATACTAAAATTTAGTGATGATGCTATTTGAAGTAGTTGTTGTGCTATGGTTACCGTGGCAGAGAAACAGGAAACTCTTCTTACAATACATATTGCTGGAGGAGGGCAACTTCATTTTGCTTTCAGGGTAAACATTAGGGGTAGGTCACCTATAGGTGCATGAAGGAAGCATCAGAGCTAGTGTAACAGTATTACAATTTCTCAAAAATTACATTAATAAGCAAATTAGGGGGTGTTTTCTAAAATGTTGTGATTTAATAAGGTAAGATATCTCAAAGTGAGGTCACTCTCACTGGGAATTGTAATACCAGTGCATTAAGGGAAGGTCACTTTTATGCAGTGTTAATCAAATAAATCCTTCAAATGTGACTGTTATGGTAAGGCATTTTATGCATCTTAGCATTGTATGACCTTTTTTTGGTATTAGCATTATAACTAAAAATCCATTAATATATAAGAGCATAAAAGGTCATCTTCTAGCCTGTTATTATTTCAAGGTTTTGGATTTTTTACCGCAAAGTCCATACCATAGCCTTAATGTAAAACACGTCTTACATATTGTCAGGATATTTTCTTCATGAGACTGCCATTCGTAGTACAATCTGGTTAAAAAATTGAATTTCTAGATTTTGTTTTGGACTTAAAGTATTTTTTCCAGGAAAAATACTCAATTCCTTGTTTGATTGTTATCCCGTATTATGCCAAATGTGCATAATGTACTCATTCCTAGAAACTTTTGAAAATACCTTAAATCCTTGCAGTAATATTTCTATGGGTTGGTTTTTTTGGGTTTTTTTTATCATGGAGTCTGTTACAAAACCAGCATGAAAGCATAACCATTTGATATAGGAATGATTGCAGCACTTTTTTTTTTCTCCCTTAAGATTACTTTCTTGACATGACTAAATAACTGTAGATGTTCTTCAAATATGAAAAAAAAATGATGGGAAGGGCAAAAGCATTTTAAACTGTAATTTTCATACAAATTTTCTAGGTTTATTATTATTATTATTATCTCTCTGTAGATTTTTCACAGAGAACAGAAAGTCCAGAACATCACAAAATGTTTTGACAGTAGATTTTTAAATGGGAAGACTTCTAGGAAAAATACTCTAAACATTGGTGAAGATCATGACTAAATTGCTGCATGTTTTTCACTACATTTTTGATGCATGCAACAAAATCTTTTTTTATCTTGAGTGAAAAATTGGTACAAATACACAGTGCAGATTTCATTTTTTTTCCCCTCAGATGGTATGACATCCTCTGAAGTCTAAGTGATGGTTATTGTTGTGATGCCATTAATATGTATGTCCCCCAGAGTTCCAGTCAACAAGTAAAAAACATGAGGGCTAGCCTTTAGAGGTGAAATTGAGACAGAACTGCTACTGGAGTCAATGAATTTCCAGCATTTTCCACTCTCTGAGAATCTCACCCTCAATTTTTAATCATAGAATCATAGAATCATTTGGGCTGGAAGAGACCTTTAAGATCATCGAGTCCAGCCACAGCCTAACCCTGCCTAGTCCACCTCTAGACATCATCTATTTGCTCTTTAAATATTTCCAGGGATGATGACTCCACCACTTCCCTGGGAAGCCTGTTCCAGTACTTGGCAACTCTTTCAGTTAAGAGGTTTGTCCTCAAGGAACTCATACTTTCAAACAAAAAATCCCACAATGGATGAATGTGATAAGTAACCCTAAATTGTAGTGGAAGTCCATAATAACAGTAAAGTATCACAATGGTATCACTACATGGTTTGCCTAACTGTCCTGGGAAGCTCACAGAAAATAATCATGGTAGATATTACAACGCGTTTATTAAGGGTAAATTTCTCTTTCTAGGACAAAACTTACTGGTTTATATTGGCTTAAATATTTTTAATTAGTTATACACACCTTTTGTTTCTTGAAGTCTCACTGCATTCCCTGTCTTCCTATCCCTTCCTGTTCACACTGTTGTTTCTTTTCTCATAATACCTGAGACGAACTAAAGTGATGAGTCAGGGTAGGGAGCATGACAAGGCTTTGAATGCATGTGTCCTATAAGTTATTTTAGCATGTGAAAAGAAGTATTGATCATTTATTACAGAATCTAATAATTAGATATTGTTCCAGATGTCCACATTTTTTTTTCTTCTTCACAAAAGTAAACAGCACAACTTTCTGCTGTAAATACAGGGGATAAATTGGTTGTTGTAGCTATTTTCCCTCATAGCAGAGCAAATAATAATAATGCATAAGGCTTTTCCACCTCTGTCCCCTTATGGCCCCTTATGGCAAGAATAACAAGATGAGCCTTCAGGCTTCTAAGGTCATAAATCACCCAAATAGGAAATAGGACCCATGCTTTTCCTAATTTATCATATTATAGATACCCTTTCATCTAAACTCCCCTAACACTACATCTTGTTCATCTTCTTAAGGAAACTCTCTCCATCGCTGTTATGCGTCTTACATTTCTGCATCTCCTCTTGGATCTTCTCACATCCACTTCCCCAACTTTGTCGTCCCCACCACCCCCTCTCACCTCCTGTCTACTGCTCCACTGCTTCCTTTCTTCCAGTCCTACCTACCACCATATTCAGGTTGAACAATATCTTACAATACTTCCGGATAGTAGAATCCTGTGCTGTAATGGATTTCTCAGCCAATGACAACTTCAGCTTTTCTTGTCTTACCTAACTTTGAAGCCACTATTAAATTCTCAGTAATTGATGCAGATCAGCTGTGACAACCTAAGTGTCTGCTCTTTGTGGATTTGTTTTCTTCTACAAATCATTGTTATTTTTTTTTGCTTGTTTGTTGTTTGTTTGTTTGGGTTTTTTAGCATGGAATTTACTGCAATCATTCATTTAACTTCTGATTGTGAAAACATCTTAAGATTTAAACACAGGAAGTTTCACGATGATTGCTTCTTTTAATTTCAGGTTACCAGCAAACTGAGCTCCTCCATTTCTTATTGGAACATTTCCAGAAAAATGCTAAATGATTTCCTGGTGAATGCACAGCCTTCTATTTTTGATTTTTAAAGCAAGCTATACCAAATCATTTTTATAATGATTCATTTTTATAATGATGAAAATTTCTGATTAAAACCTGATATATGATACAGTTAAATAACTTCATAAAATGAGCTTGAATCTCAAAAGAAACCTGCAAGCTGGAACACTGAGTATTGAGAGTTTTTATAGTTTTCAAGATTTTTACTGAAGAATAATAGAAACACCTTGAAATATTTGGGTTTTTTTAAGAGTCAGTGATGGTCATTTCCTGTACACAAGATAGAAAGATGAAAAAAATTATAAAATTTAAGTATCTCTCCCTGTAAAAATAAGCAGCAAAATCTTTACTGTCAAAAAATTACTTCCTAAAAGTTAAGATGTCATTTATCTGATGTTTTGAAATATTTTAGAAATAGCAATTTTTACAGTATGTCTTTTACCAAAACCTTTTAAATCCTCTTTACTAGAAATCGTTAAAAATCATTGAAAGCAGATTGGTATCAAAATACAATTTTTAAAAACCAAAGAGGTTCTCCATGGTGCATTGTACATTGAGATCAAATGTTTTCAGGTTTTATTGTGTATGCTCCAATGTAGGAAAAAAAAAGCATAAATACTGAAGAACTAGGACAAATATGGGTCTATAAATAGCATTCATCCTCAGTGAAGCACAGCAACTTAATCTCCATTTGCAGCTATTCTGAGTACAAAGTTATGTTGAAAGACGTGAAACTTGTTTTGGTTCCCACTGTCTTCATATCACTCTTGTCACTCCAAACATTATGCTGTTCTATACTTGTCTTATACACCTCTAATCCCTTAAATTTATCTCCCTATATTTTTTTCTCATTCTTGACAACTCAGGTTCCTGCTTTCCTCCTTCTGATACTCAACAACAGACTAGCTCTCCCCTTGAATTTTCATTTTTCTCATCTTCTGAGAACCAGATCTGTTGTCCTTAGGCTCCTTGAAAGAAACACAGAGAAAACACTTTTTTAAAAGGGTAGGAATATCTTTTAAACTTGCTGCATCTTTCTGAATAAAATGGAATACTTTTAGATGGAAGAACTGCTGTTACTCTTTCTTAAGCCTTCAAAAGCAGGTAGAGCTTCTTTATGGCATAAAGGAATGAAATATATAGGAGTATAAATGAATATGGGATGCAGAATGTAAGAATATAATATTTATAATGAGATAGCACACAGGAACATAGAGCTGTTGAGTAGACATGTTGCCCTTGATCAATACACCTCTCATTTCAAGCTTCGGTCCAGTACAGCCATCTGGGGGTGAATTAACATTCAGCAAACTGTAGAAAAGAGCGGAAAGAAAAGGGGCTCCTCAGAGTTTCTTTTTGTGTCATTCCAAACTATTTTGTTAAAAGGTAGCAGAGTTTGTTCTCAAAATAGAATTGGCAAGAGTCCTCAGCTTGGACCTCATGAACACTCCGCTATCTCTCAGAGCTTAATACACCCTAGAATATGATTTAAGTCTCCTCTCTGAGGCAATTTGGCTTAGAATGTCTGAGCCAGTCTCTAGGGAAATTAGGATGATGCATTATTATTTTCCACAGTCACCTACACAGCACCCTGAGGTAAGTTAGTGATATGTCTAATGTCATACAGGAAGTCAATGTCAGAGCGAAGATTCAAATTGTTTCCCAGTCGCACTTCTGGTCTCTTTGGGCGCACGAGGCTGTCAGTCTCAAAGACTGTTACTCAAAGTGTCCGGAGCTTCACCAGTTGCTCAGCAAGAGATTGCTGAGCATCCTGTAACAGGCAGATAAGGAGCCAAGCAGCCCTAATGGGATCAGTGGTGGCCCACAGCTGTATGATGCTGTTTCCTGGCAGGAGGTAGGGGTGGGTGTCTCGGTATTTTGTAAGATCTGGCTGGGTGCCTTTCCTAAGCTGCATTTTGAGAGGATGTTCTTTTTTGAGGTTTTCAAGTCTGAGCACAGGGAAAAGTTTGGTACGCGACTGGGCATGACTAGAGAGTCTGTCTTCAGGCAAAACTTGGGTGCTACACAGATCATACAAGGATTTGGGGCACCTCTGCACTCATCTATCCAGTGAAAGGCAGACATAACTAATACTGCAGAAAACCAGTATAGATTTCTTCACCATACCTTTGATAACAAGAGCAAATTTATACTTGGTTCCTGTTTCATGCATCTGGAGCAGCAGCTACCAACTTTATCTACATCATAGATAAAACCTGGAGTACTACAAGGGATTATCCTTTTGAAGAAACCACTCCTCTATCTCAGTCTACTACTCACTCATTGTTTCATGGTTTGCTGCTTTTTTACTGCACTCCTTTTGGTGTCAGTGCTTCTGGGTGGTACAAGAAGGCAGACCTGCAGGTCTGCAGCAGCACCAAGAGTTAGAAAGCTGTCAAGGAGTAGGGAATTCACAGAGAGTTGCAAAGTTGGACAGTGAGGAAAAAAGAACTCATCAGTTTATAAAAGAGAAATGTTTAGGAGCCAGTGACCCAGAAAAAGCTGACTGGTTCAGATCTGAAGACATTAATTAATAACAAGGTACAGGCTTACTTGCATTATCTTCATGTAAGATCCAGGTCCACTCTGCCCTGAGCAAAGTAGGTTTCTTGTACCCACTGTCTACCTTGCAACCGTTCACCCAGAATGCTTTGTGAGGAGGAGAAATGGGCTGAAGCAGAACCCACATCACCAGT
Organism: Heliornis fulica; assembly: GCA_013399135.1. Classification (NCBI taxonomy): domain Eukaryota; kingdom Metazoa; phylum Chordata; class Aves; order Gruiformes; family Heliornithidae; genus Heliornis; species Heliornis fulica. The sequence goes on from VXBZ01011778.1 coordinate 240,450, forward strand.
ATAAATGTTAATGTTTCCATGTTCTTAATTTAAGAGAATATTAAACAATTTTCCAGGCTTTAAGTATTGCTTTGTTAGTGGTAGATTTTATCAGGGTTTTTTTAATTTTTTTTTATTATTCACTGTGTATATTCTTCAGCTTTATGTGATTTTCCTTACAAAAAACAGTCTCTAATTTGTATGCTGCTTCTGAAGCATGACCTTGGCATCTCTTGTGTATTGATTAAGACAGCAGAGTTACCTGAGTGTTTGAGCTCTAGTAGGTCATTTCAGTATTATGCCCATTTTAAACAGCTTTAATTTGATTTTTATATAAATATCACATCACCAAATAGTTTCTTTGTGTCTCAATGCAGTTTAACCATGCAGGGCAGTTTGCAGTTAGCTCATATGTTGTTCTGGAGCTCTAGAGGTATGGCTGGCATATGCGAACAACCTTTCTATCCCTGCCTTCTTCACCTGTTCTGTCTGCCAAAGGCCTCATGTTCTCCTTGCTACCCTCTCCACCCCTTCTTTCTGAAGATCTGCTGGTCTATGAAGGGGAACTGCGATTTTTCCTTCTTTATTGTGCACCATGTAGAGATATAAAAACCCTTATTCTAGATGAAGATATAAAAGCCCATGAGCTTTTCTCTCTGAAATTTTTTGCTATGTCCCTTTTTCTTCCTTAAGGACAGAACCTTATACTAGCCCAAGAAATGACTGCACTTTGTGGATGCAATCAAAACCTTACTAAATACCCTTCAGTCATTTCTACCATGTAACTCCTTCACTTTTAAGTGCTGGTTTTGCTCTTGTTAAGAAATGCTGTACTATGCTGCCAGTAGCAGAATTTGTTTCTGTTTTATCAGTCATAGAATTTTGGAAGGAAAGGGTTTTACATGATCAGAAACATCAGTCTTAGGTACAAAGTTGTCTTTATCTGGCTTAGAGGTATTATTAGAGTGATCCTGGGGTGTGCAAAAAACTTCCCCTCTGAACACACATGGTGGTGTATGACAAGATGAGTGATATCTGCAGTAAGGGAGCAGGATGTGAACTGCTCTTCTCGGTGTCCTTGTGTTGTCAGAGGGGAAGATGACCATTTTGAGTCTATTGTTTTAGCATGTTATAAGCTGTGAAAGAGAAAGTTGAGAGAAGGAAGGAGGAAGAAACCTGTTTGTAAATGTGATTGTCCCCAAAGTGTCCCAAATATACAAGGGCATCCTAGTGATCCTGTGACTAGTCGTCCAGGTTTTCATAGGGCCACTGATGCTCAAAATCAAGCATGCCCTTAGGAGCATGTCTTTTTTAACTAATGCTAAGAAGCATCTTCCATTGGCTGCTGACATTCATCTCTCTCACCCTGTATGCCTCCTGATGGTACAGAAAAATACTTTCTGTGAAACAGTGATGTAATTCAGTCTCATAAACTAACAGCCCTTGAGAAAACAGCCACAACGATTTTACATCACACAGAAGTGATGTATAACAACCTCATCAGTCAACATTTTAACTTTCATTTACACCACCCTGTGCAGCAACAGTGAGGAATTTCAGCTTTAAAAATAAACTAAAAAGATGTTATATCATGTCATTAAAGCTGTCACTAAATTATGGCTGAAATCATGCTTTTTTATTATGTCTTTTGAAAATACATGATGAAAATACATGTAAAAAGGAATGAAAAACAGGTTAATAAAGAGAAGAAAGAAAGCCCCAACAAAGAGAAGGGAGGAGTTATATAAGGGAGCCCCATGCACCCCCTGCAAAGGCTGTGCATCTAAGATATCGATCTGTTCCAGAAAGCATGGGCTGAACCTGTTCACTGGTGAAGCTGAAATGGAAAATTGAACTGTGGCTTTGGGAGCACAGGGGCAGCCAAAGGCCATCCGCCACTCAGGAACTGCCAATGCATATTCCCATGCTGCCCTAGTCTAATCCATGGCTGGCTGCTTTCAGTCACCTAGATAGGATCATTGCACTGCTGCAAAGGCCACTTTCAGGGGAGCATCTTCCTGAGTGTTTTTCTGAAAAATATTGTGTCTTTTGGTCATGTCTTGTATGCTTTTTAAAAAAAAATTTTCAAGGAACTAAAGCATTTTGGACACTGAACCAATTTTCTCCAGTTTATATAGAGCATGTGTATTTGACTGTGCACTTCACAGAATTCCTGCTTAGGAGCAAATGCACCATTGCAAGCAGAGTTGAGCCAAAAGAGTTGCAGGAAAATGGCTTGTACTTCAGATTTTCTTTAACATCCCATGCTGATCCCATCACTGATCACACACAGATTAGTGTGTTATCAAACCATCTAGCAGTGCTTTTCACAAAACTACAAGATAGCTCAGATGTAGATGTCTGATTTTATTTTCATCGGGATAAACAGCTTAAAACCAGTAACAGTCTTATTTGCTAATTAAAGAGAAAGTATTTAATCAAATCACTTCTAAAGAATAAAACTGAGGAATTATATCTGCCCTAGGCATAGGCTATCTGTTAATCTAGAGAGCACACAGATTATATAGGTACAACTGTGCCAATACTGAAAACATGACATCCAGCATTACACTCATTGCCAGGGTTCCCGCCTCTCAGCATAGTAGACCGTCGGTAGTTTATCCCTTTGTGCGTCAGAAGGACTTGCATCTTTATAAGCTGAAACCACACGTGCACACATACATACATGCTTCTTGTTTTCCTCTCTTCCTATTTTTACCCCTCAGATTCTTTGAAGTAAAAGGTCTGATCTTTTATTATATCAAGCATGAATGTATCTCCTATATTTAGCACCCTGAAATAGATTATTTGCACTGATGCATCTAAAAGCACTCTGGCTTCTACCTATTGTTATCTATCCTAGTTTCCTCCTAGAATCTGTGGCATTATGTTTTGGAGTCATTTGAATGTGTCTTTCTTATTTAAAGTTAATTTTGGCATTTTCTTTGACATTATATATGTTTTAACTCTTCCTACATATCCTGATTAGAGTCATTTGTTTTTCATGTTCCAGTGTACTGAGTCTCTAGAGCTGCGCACTTCATGTGATCCTTTACACATGTCCTTTACAAAAGCAAAATTACTATAAAATCAAACTAATGTCTGTGAATATTTGCATTAAGTGAATATATACACCCATTAATCAAACTTTATGATTCATACCTCCCCAGTATATGGAGGGAAAATGGGGACATCTCTGTACTTGTAAAAAATTCTAAGCTCTTTGAAGTCTTTTCAAAGATATTTTTAGGCAAGAGCTCAGTTTCTATCAGTCACAGGTATAAAAGGAGAACAATTGTATGTGTGTGTTGTGTGCATGTACGTGCATCTGAAATATTTATTTAATAGCTCTTAATTTCTCAGCAATATTGATCGATGAGATATCGATTATCAATTAGGATTACCTGTCACACAGAGAATATTCATTACTTAATAAAGATGCACAAAGCTTCAGGGGGCCTGATTAAAAATGTCTGAAACTGGTTTGTATGGCTTCATCAATTAACATAAAAAACACAGGACTGTAGTTTCATTACGACACAGATAATATTTCAGAATACACATTGCTCAAAATGGAAATAGCTGAGCATAGCATTGATTTTCAAAAAAAAAAAACCAAAAGTACAGTAAATATTTCTGTTCTAGGAAAAAGCCAAATGCTATAGTTACCTCACAGGATGAGGAAAAACATTTTCTGTTTCTGTTGTAACTAGATGCTAAACAGCAGCTACTACAGTTAAAGCTACCATCTTTAGACCCTTTGCTTCTAAAAGCCTTGAAACCAGAAAGCTCTTTGAATTATTACTACTGATTTTTAAAATAATTTTAAAATAAATTTCTGTTGATAAATTTTGTTCATGTAATATATTTAAAATATTCCAAGGCATTGATTGACAATGTTGATTATTTTGATTTCAAAAATGTGGAAATAAAAATTTACCATAAAATCAAGTGGGTTTAGTTCTAGCAAGATGGCATGAATCAAATGAACACATAGAAGGAAACCTGCTATTCTGAAGAAGTTCATCCCATTTCAATTAATATTTAGAGGAAAAAGAGAAAACAAAGTTTTCAGCTGACACAAAACTGATAAATAATGAAATAAATAGTAACTCTTATAGAAAGTGCAGTGGCAAAATCGAGATATGGACCTCTTGTGCAGACATATATCAAGGCTACCATACCAATAGGTAGCCTTCCCATTTCAGTCTGTAGTGTTACGATTCCCCAGTGATCCTGTGCCAGTTTGATAACTACATGAAGAATACTGATACAGAAACAGTACAGAAAAATTTCATAAGGTGTTTCAAGAAGCGAAAAACAAAATATACATTAAAATACTGGAGAAGCTCGATATATTCAGTTTATAAAATAGAAAAGCAAAACTGTTGGGGACATAAACCGATGGTCCTTTTGAGTTTGTGATCTAGGAATTCATGAAGAACTACAGTTTGGGCAAGATACCATTACAGAAAAAGTTTCTGATAATAATATCTAAGAAGTATAAAGGTAATACTGAAGACTAGGTAGGAAAAAACTGCTCTTACCAAAACCTTCCAAAACCCCAAAACTTAATGCAATTTCTAAAAATCTTTTTATTCTTAGACATGGAGGACAAAGAATGGAGATCATCTTCTCAGTGTGAATGGTGACAGAATGCCAGGGCCCAGATAGAGACTGATGGAAGTGTTCAAATGGGCATCTTTGTTAAATATCACCAATGTACGACTTGAAAACCAGATACCACGTTTATCTGATGTTAAACTTGTATCAAACTCTGCAACCAGAAAGCTTGAAACTCTTCTTCTCTGCACAATGACATACGATAAAACATTTTTAGAGCTTTATATAAAATAGGTCTGAGGATACTTTAAAAATATATTCTCCTGACATTAGAGGGATATACATTACTATCATCTCAGTTTACAGAAGGGGGTGCCAAGTGCGAGAGAAATTAGGTTATTTCGTTGATACAATGGAGGAAGGTGCTGGCACAAATGGGAATGTGCAGTGTGTGATGCTGATGTGAACTGCTTCCAAAGGTTTGAAGTCCTATGGACCTGGCCAGGACAAGAAGAAAACTATGGCTCATCCTCTTCACAGATCTGGTTATTTGCTTTTTTTTCCTTCTGGTTAGACAGAATTGCAAGGCATTTGTTTCTTAACTCAATCCAAAAATACATACACCACTTACAGACCTGTTTCTTATTGCATTATTTTGCTTCCAAAAGGAATCGGGCCCATTCAGAAGGTTACACTCCCTCTAGATAAATGTTCCAAAACAAATGGTTTTATAGAGGCCTCTGATTTAGTTAAAGAGGTCCTTTGGCAACAGTCCCTAAATATTGAATTGAAACCCACTTATAAACTGATAATCTCAAGTGAACCCAAATAATAGGGTCCTGTCCTGAAATTCTAGGACTAATGTTGGAGTAAATTGGTTTTCTATTAGCATCACAAGTTCTTTTGTAATTGCTCTTTCTCCCCTTTAGACTGCATATCTTGTATTGTAAACGAATACTGAAAGACATAACAAGGTTGGTTTGCTAAGCAGTGGAATACTATTTATACATCAGAAAGCAATCATTTAATCTTAGGGCAAATTTTTCAGTTTTAAAGGAAAGCATTTGAAGTAGGGTAAATTATACAGAGGAACTAAAAATGTAAAAAAAGGGTAAAAATATATTACTTTTACTATCTAAATTCTCTCTCAACTCTTTTATTTGTAGTGATATGGGCTTTAGATAATAATATTGAAAATGGTCTCTGTACTCTTGATGATGAAAGACTGCAAAAAATGGTTACTTTTTTACCATTATTTTACTTGAAAAATGGAGGTTTTCCTGTTCATAACTGAAGTAGCCTTTGTAATGTTAGTAATAATGGGGAGAGACACAGCAGGGATATAGAAGCTAAAAATACTGGGAATTTTTGTCTGTCCAGTAAGCCTCTTTTGTGTTTAGCTTCCTGACAGTTTTAATGACAGATGCCTGCTGTCAGCTGCAACACCATCTTCTCTTACTGTACCTGCCAGCAGGAAGTGAGCCGTTCCAAAATTTGCTAACAGCAGCACAATCAACATGACATCATAATGAAACTTGGGAGAATATTAAGAAAATACATCAGATTAGGAATTGTCATTAGTGCCGTGGGTCTAAATGGTATATGCTATTTTTCTAACTGTTGCCACAGAGAATACCGCAGGGTGATTTGTTCCTCCAAGGACTGCTCATATAACAACACAATCTTTTGATTTAAACCCTCACAAGCATGGTTAGAATGGCCAGCTGAATAAAGCACATTGATTAAATAATTCAAAGTACTGTAGACGGAAATGATATGTAATCCCTGTTCTTGTAATAACCCTGCTTGAGATCAGGTGAGGTAGAGCACAGCAGTGCATAGAAGTGCTTGATCATTTAAGGCCCAGTGCTGGGGGGTGCAGAGCTTCTCTTGAAGTTCTCACTGGCATTAAGAGGCGTGAGCATCTTTCAGGAGCAGGCTTTCACTTACCAGATATAGACATGGAGCATTTTTGTTTCAGAAATTTATATTAGGTCACTCTGCATTCTATATATAGCTGCTGTTCCTTTATATGGCTTGTTCTGTGAAGGGTGGGGGTTAGTCACACCATCTCACTTCTGGCATCTAATTTGGGAACCTAAAATAAGACTGTAAACTCCACAGTTAGTGGTGTTCCAGCAGGTGATGTTGAGCTAGTTATCCCTAAATATCTGCAGTTTGGAAATAGGTGACAAGCAGCTAGAGTAAATCATAGTACAAGATCTTTATTAGTCTGGTAGAGATTATATCAAAACGCTGCTCATGGATGATGTTGTGGTTTAGCCACAGCTGGCAGCTGAGCACCATGAAGTTGCTCACTCATTCCCCTGTCCCAGGAAAAAAAGGAAGGGGGGAAAAACAGGGAGGACAACAGCAAACTTTGTGGGCTGGAATAAGGACAGTTTACTGGGCCAGCACGGGGG
>VXBZ01011778.1:248022-399878 GCA_013399135.1 Heliornis fulica
CACTGAGGTAAAAAAGAGCTGCCAGTGTGCAGCATCCTAAAAATCAGTCCACATTTATCCAAACTTCTGAGTTATGGGGTTCAAATTACAAGTCTTCATGAACATCTAGAGTTTATAATAAGCAGTGATAGCAAGCCCGTGGCATACGTGACAGAATTAGCACACAGTATGGTTGTCAACAGCAGGGAAGCAGAGCCCCAGGGCTTACCTGCTTCTCCTGCCTGCCAGGTGGCAAACAGCAGTAAGGGGCAGGGGTGGCTCTGGGGAACAGCAACTAGGAGATGAGGGGTGAGGGAATTCAGAAGCCATATGGAGAAGGTAATGGCACAAGAAATTAAAACCAAGCACAACACAATTTTATCTAAGTCCTATAAACTAGAAATACAAAGCACGTCATGTTAAGGTGGAAAAAGTTTTTTAATTTCAGCCTCCTTGCATGAATGGAAGAGACTCAAATACAGGCTCCTTGTAGCTATTTAGGGAAGTTCCATATAAAACTGGAAAATACCTCTTGAGTTTAAATGGTCTGAATCCCATCCTTACTACTTCAGATTTCTGAATGCAGAAATTAAAAAACTATGAAGTGCTGTTTTCACACAGCATCATGGAATGGTTGAAGTTGGAAGAGACTGCTGGAGGTCACCTGGTCCAAACCATTTGCTCAAGGAAAGCCAGTTGCCCAGGACCATGTCCAGATGGGCTTTTGGCTTTTTAATTTCTCCAAGGATGAAGACTCCACAATCTCTCTGGGCAGACTCTGTTAGTGTTTGTTCACCCTCACAGATAAAACATTATTCCTGATGTTCAAAGGGACCTTTCTGTATTTCAGTTTGGATCCATTGCCTCTTGTCATATCACTGGACACCACTGAAAAGAGTCTGGCTCTATCTTCCTTACTTATTTTCTTCAGATATTTTTACAGATATCTCTATCGATGAGATCCTCCCTGAGCCTTCTCAGACTAAACAGCCCCAGATTTATCAGCCTGAACTCATAGGAGAGATACTTCAGTTCATTAGCCTTCTTTTGGCCCTTTAGAGGACTTCCTCCAGTAGTTCCACATTTCTCTTGACTTGAGGATCCCAGAACTGGACAGAGCTCTCCAGGTGTGGCCTTGTCAGTGCTGAGTAGAGATTCACAAGGATGCTGTGAAGATAAAAATGTCAAATATTATGAGGATCTGTGACATCCTAGTGACGGGAAAACAATAAATCATACAAATAAACACAGGAGGTATCTCAGCTAAGGCAGTAAGTGCAATCTTAATTATGCTGTTATGTAAATTGAGTATAGTTGACTTTCCAAAAGCAATAACATTCTTATAAGGCAGCTTGAGTTTCTTTTGTCTCCCATTTCTCAAGTTTAAAAAATAAAGTACAGCCAAAAAAAAAAAAAGTTATTCTATGATGTGGAATTGCATTGACACACATATTATTTATTAAGAAAACTTTGAGGGTATTCAAGAGCATGGTGGCATTAGGATTCCTATTTTCTTTAATGAATACAGAAAGAAGAATCCTGCCTCAGTAGAGATCTCACTGTACCTGTGCCCTCACACAAAACGCCCTACACCCCTTGCTCTTCCTGTATGCTCCTGTCACAGAGTATTTTGGCTGCTCACTCCAGTTATGCACTTTCTCCCTCAATCTATTCATCTTGATTCAAAGTTCAAGCAATTGGCTGCTGCACTCACACTGCCACCCTTCAGCATGTCTGCTCTCCACCTTATGTGGTGAGGAACTGATTGAGTTCCCACCTTCATTCAACACTGTTTACAAAAAGGCCTCAAGCAACCTCTCTCTTATCCTTCCTTTCCTCTTCTTTCCCTCTTGTCCTTCCAATAACAAACATTACAAGACAAACATGAAGCGTGAAAACTGTTGACCTGTATTTTGGCAGTTGCTCTGAAAGCATTTACAGTTTTTATAAATAAAATCTTTATAACATTACAGTTGTGGATGAAGATAATGTCACTATCTTCACTGACTATAGCTTTTAGAAATATAGTAGCTTCTTGTATTGTAACATATAAATGTGGTTTCAAATATTAACATTTCTTAATTGTTTCAATATTTCAGGAGTTAGTTTCAGTTTGAATAGAAAAGGTGTAATGCATTTCTGGTTTCCATCTTAAACACTATTTACTGTGTGTTAATAGGATTCTACATTTCAAAAGTGTTGATGAATCCCATTTGGCTTGGCTTCTTTAGATATGCTGGGAATGGTAAGTTGTTAGTTTTGTAGGTCAAGCTGCACTGAATGGGGAATCGAGTGTTTTAATGTATTTCAAATAACAGACAGTAAGAGCAGACTTACTTGAATAACTTTCATGTGCCGTAGCAATCTCAGTGCTTGATGACAAATCACATCTGCATAAAAGCAAACACACAAAGACATCAGGAATTTATTTATTGCATCTTAGAAATACAAAAGCTATTAACATAAAAATAAAGTGGCCTCAAATCTTGTTAGAAAACGCTAGAATGTTAGAAAACACCACATTATCATTGTGTCAGAAACATGTATTTATACTTCTAACCTTATAAATGCCTTATTTTGAATCAGTATTGTGATATAATCAATTAAAAATTATCTGGAGTGTCTGGACAAACCTAATTCTTCAGAGAACAAGTTAAAAGCATCCAAGTTCTGAAAGACAGTTATAAAAAGATTACTTGCTTCATGTATATATTCCCTTTCAAGAGTCAGATCATGGCATTATTTCTATTAAATAGAAAATGGAATTAGAGTTTCATACTAGAATATACAGTATGTTTTCATTGTAACATTTTACATTCCAGGAAACAACTTCATGAGAACTACTGTGTGACAGATGGAATGAAGTTGCATTCAGTCTTAATTGGTCTCTTTCATGGTTTTGTAGATATTGACTTGTGATTCAAAGAGGGTTCATGCATTTGCTTTCTGTTTGTTTTCACTTTTCAGTCACAGATGTTCTTTTGGTTACATTTGTCTTCTAAAATGCAAAAGATTTTGTCACATCTGGCTACCCAAAAAAAGAGCATCGCTTAATGAGAGAAAAAAAAGAGTCAAAGTCATAATGAGACTTAATCCCAGTTTAATTACTTCATAACTGTTTGGGTATGTAAGGGCAGGAACCACTTTAAAATGCTAAAAACAGATGGATCCTACTGAAGTCTGTCCCAGTCATGCAATACTCACTTGCACAAACTCTCATCATTTTCAATATACTTGAATAGATGTTGATAAAATTCTCAGTCCATGTGGTCTTCAGACTTCTTAAATTTGAATGAAAGGGAGTTCTGTCCTCACTGTTAACAGAGACAATTGTTAATAGCTAACAACATTTGTGGACTTGTGGTTGAAGTGATTCATTGGATCATCATGGATGAAGTCATATTAAATACAGGAAAGAAAAACTGCTTAAAAATTTCTTCATCCAGCTTCTTGTAATTAATGTACAATATGACTTCAATTTAAAAAGTACATTTCAGTTTTTTGTATTGCATCAGTATTTTTTGATAGATTTGGGCAAGGAGGGTCCATCTCTGTCAATTAATGGAACTGATGCACTAAATTAGGGTGGGTTTTTTTTTTTTTTGCTTCTTTAGTGCAAAGTTCTGATTTCTGTAGAAGTGACAGAGTGATCTAGTGATCACTGAGAGAAGAATAACACTGAAATGTTCAGCTTTCCACTCACATACATAAAGAATTTATATGGCCCATTTTTTTTCTCAGTGATGTTGATTTCTAGGGAGAGGCTTCCCACTCAGTAGCTATTATGTAAATCTCCCTGGTTAATCACCACCTGACATTTTGCCTTCACAGGGCTGATGCCTTAGCTCAGATGATGTCTGTAACCTTCCTTTTCTGCATCATTTTGTTTGGACAACTTTACCATGAACTAAGACAACACAAGAAGGATGTACACATCCAAAGACTGCAAAGCAGCTATTTTTAGCTATTGCACTCAACATAGAATCTGGACAAACAAGAAAGGAGAATAAGTATTAATATGCTCACAAAGCCCATTAAAGTGTGCAGTAAGTCAGTGTTGGCTAGACAGCTCGATGGCAGGTGTGAAAGGGTCAGCCTCCATTGCTAATCCTCAGTGCTGTGGATGTGCCATCTTTATACCCTGTCATATCAGTGTTTTTCTCTTGGAATCACTGAGATGCCAGCTATACCTGTCTCAACAATTGTACTTCTGCCTGTCATTTTACTCTTCTTTCCTAGCTTAGTATTTTTTCACAGGTCTCTCTCACAACTTAGTGTTTTTCTCAGAAGTTTTAGCCAAGATTACACAACCATGTTACATCAAAAGCAGTCCTTGAGTCACAAACATCTCTGGGAGGACCTGGAAGAGAGGTTACACACTAGTGACATTGGGAGGCTGACATCATTTAGTGAGGACAGCTTCTATGTTTTTAAGTAGAAAGGATGAAGTGCTATTCACGCCTAGACGTGCAATAGCCACACTTAAATGACATTAAAATGGCCAAAGCCTTACCTTTGTTATAGATAAATTTTAGGATGAAACGCTAAAGACAGGGGGAAGAAAAGCCAAAGTACCTCTCAGCTTCCCCTGAACACACTGACCTCAGTGCACCATGTATTTCAGAGCCCTCCATTTTCCCACACATTCACCCGAAAGAAATTACCTATCACACATTCAAGCCTCCCCTGCCTAGGAGATTACAAGACCATCTGCTCAGGTTTAGACAACACAGCAGTTAAAATGCTGGCATCCTTCCCCCTCTAACACTTCCATGACTGTTGCCACAAAAGGGGGTGAATAAGAGATAGCACCTCCACGTGTGTGAGGTGAGGGAGGAATTCTGAACACCGACAACATGCAAATGAATAGGAGAATGTGTAGATGGAGAAGAAGGGAAAGATTTAACTGGCATAGCAGAATATCAAGTGAGAAGCAAAGGAAAATACTCTCTACAAAAATGAAAGAAATAGAATTGAAATTCCATAGAGAAAATTGAAAACTTGAATAGATCAAAAGGAAATGGACTGATTGCCATAGCTGTGCCAAGGCTTCTTCTGAGGCGGTCCAGAGAGGTGAGACATGTTCATCCAGAACAGCTAGAGAGAATACATCACAGATTCTGCCTAGAAATTAAATAAATTAAAATAAAAAAAAAAACACCAAGAAATAAAATAGCCTAGTATAAAAGATTTGTAGTATACCGTCATTATTGTTCCAGTAGCATAGTCTTTTTATATGCAGTATAACTCAAGCTAAGGCAAGATAGGCTAAGATATGTATGTAGAAGCACACACAGATAGATATCAGTGATTTAAATGATCAGTGAATATACAGCAGGTAGAATTCATGTCAGGCAGGCTGGATGCCATCTCTCATAGCTACATTTCCACAGGATGATTGGAAATTAATATTGGCAGCTTCTTTTGAATATTTATTTGAATATTTATTTGAATATTCAAAAAAATTATTTCTTTGCTGTTACAGTCAACATTTCAGTTTATATTTTTTGCATATAGACAGTAGAAATACATCAGTATATCCTTAAGAGGCTTTGTGACATAACAATAAATGGTTCTGGTTTATTCTTGAAACTGATTTATTATGGTTTAAATGATTCCTAAGGCAATTTTCTTCTTCTGAATACACAGCATGTTAATCTACTAGTCTCAAGCTTTGTTTCTTTCTCTCTGCACTAAACCTGATGTTGAGACTATCATTCTTCTTTGATTCCTGCAGAAATAAAAAGTTAAAATAAAAAGATTATTTTTTAGATAAACTTCTCAGCCTTTATGCAGGAGAAAAAAAAAACCAAACACCAGAATACAAAGAAAAAAAAAGAATACTGGAAAACAGTTTAGTAGACTAATATCACAAATGTTTTTATAATTCATTAAGCATTTATACAAATTACTTTACTGTTCCTAGCTCTGTGTTGTAAAAATGGAACAGGCTGCCCAGAAAGGTTGTGGATTCTCCTTCTCTGGAGACATTCAAGACCAATCTAGACACATTCCTGTGTGATCTAATCTAGGTGATCCTGTTCAGGCAGGGGGGTTGGACTAGATGATTTTTCAAGGTCCCTTTCAACTCCTGACATTCTGTGGAAAATGTATATACTCAAAAAGACTGTGTTGCTCTAATTGTTTCCTGTCAGAAAATATTAGCCATTAGCCATATTAACCAATGCTTTGATCAAAATTGGCTGATTGATCTATGAATGAGGTCATACAATGTGATGCATGAATTAAACGATAAACTACTACAGCATTTTTGCGGCCACTTTTGGTTTCATTCTGTACTGTGTATTTTAATAGGAATCGTGCACACAATTTTCAATAAAGCCAATTAAAATGAAGAAGAGTTTGTTTATGATGCCTGTGTATTTTTATATTAAATACCAGCTAATCCATAAGCCACACGTACTGCATTTTGCTGGTTCTCTGCCAACAACAAAAGTTATTAGGGCTTTTAGTTTACTCTTTTAGTGAAGCAATATATAACATGGTACTTCTTCCAATACAGTAAACTCAGACGTCCCCACTGAGTGCAATTATCATAAGACAGAAACTGTGGTGAATTTGATTTAACATTGCATGTTTTCATTTTAAAAGAGAAGAAAAAAACCCAAACCCTGCTACCAGGAAATAATAGTAATATATATATATTTTAAATTGTCTTCGTGTTACTTTTTTTCATATCTTTTTACTGTAAATATGATACTTCTATCTATTCTGATAACCATAAATATATTCATGCCTAAAAACTCTTCAAGTCTTATGATTTGTGCGTATAACCCTGTAATTTGGCTTATCTATTTTTATATAAGTATGCTATGTATATATTCATATAAATACTTACACATATATAAGAATTATAGTTTCCTGAAACAGCCTCTGGGATTATGACTATTTGAAAGACATGAAAAACATTGCAAGGCTAGGTGGCATGCATTAAGAAAAGTATCTTTTAACCAGTATGTAACATTGTTGTAATAGATCATTCTATGATTTCTACATAACCCCATTTTCACAGACATGATTTTTATAATTTATACACTTTGTGAACCTGTTCCGTGGTATGTACCGACTCCATATTTGGTGTTTTTTTCTTTAGTATGAAGAACCATTATGGCAGTTTCCTTAATTTTCAGGCATTTTGAAAAATTTATGGAGAATTTGCCAAGTGGAAAAAGTAGCCTAACTTATTGTCATGAAAAACCATGTTCCTTCCATATCTTTTCAGATATCTTAGTATCATGGCCCATGCTTTTGTCACCTTCAGATAAGACTAATTAAATATACTTTTTGTGGGCTAGACTGAAGAGATAAAGGGTAGAGAACTTAGTGACCACTTGTTATTGTATTTATTAGATGCTACAACCCCACAATTCACTTATTGAATGACATGATGGTGGCTTTGATCAGTAAAGAGCTAAATAATGTCTCCTACTTGGAAGAAGACTTGCTGCCTCAGTTTTATTTTTTGTCCCTTTCAGCCTTATAGGTTACAGACAGGTTTCATAGTTGAAGGGATTCTTCGTAAAAATCTATCATTAATTGGCTAAACAAACACAAACCAAAAAGAAAACCCGAATCAACACCATAAAAAAAAACAAGCATGATTTTCTTAAATTTCACCTAAATTTAATAGAAGATTTCTTCCATGTACTCAGAAAGTTTGTTTTTTGTGGTTTTTTTTTCATTGCAAAATACAAAAATAAGGAATGGGGCAAGAGAATCTGCACCATCACGTCTGAATGTCTTGTTCCTTCACAGCTGTCAGAATTCATGTTAGATTTTATTTGACTTCGTCAAAGAATTGCCAGCTGTGTTCCAGTGAGACTAAATGCATTTGTATGAACCAGTGAAGCCTGACAAGTTCATGACAACATGGCCATACTCGCAGCAGTCACCCAGTGAGGGGTCAGTAAGAAACACTGAAAGTCCACAGGAGAAACCTCCAGATTGAAATCTTGGGAACCCTAATACCCTTCCTCCTGAATTAAAGCACTGTACACAAGGCAGTTCTGTGAAAATATCTACTCTACATTCATGCTATTTCTTCTAACAAAACACAAGCAAGAGTAACCTAAAAATACCTAGGCACCTCTAAACTCGCAGCTGAAGAAGTAAATGGCCGTGTTCCTGGAGTATGGAGCCACAGCACTCTGACCTAGTTCATTACAAGAAAAAATGGCTTAAGTCAACTCGTGACAAACTAAAGCTGTTAAGCAATTTCATCCTGCTTCGTAGTGCAGTTCAATTTTACCATAAAATCGTAGCTACCACTTGCCAACTCATCACACCCTATCATAACTCTGCACAGCATGAGAGAACTGCAATTTCCAGCAACGGGCTATCATCTGCGGCGCTCCACCAAGCTCACACTACTGTAGCACGTCCCTGGCTGGCTGCCAGACCACTTCAGCACTCCACAACACTCCATGTCCAGCTCATAACTCAGCATACTAGTATCAGGACATCATAATGGACATCATTGTGTGAAGAAGGATTTAGCACAGCTGTAGAACGATGCAGCTGACACTCTCATCGTGATACATCACCTTATAAAAACAGTAATATCCGCACGAGAGGAAATAGAATTGGCTGGCCAGATGAGGGTGCAGCCAGCTAGCCCCTATTGTTCTCCAAACCTCTGTGTCACATTAACATATCAGATTTCAAACTGGCTTTTTGGAAGCTGAAAATGGAATGCAACATTTCATATATAAAACCGGCATAAAATTCTTAGGCCAGAGTCTGTCCTGCCTTATCCCCATGTACTGCTGTTAAATTTACTCAGTACAGTTAATGCCCAGCAGGTGCGCTGATTTCAGCAAAATTCTCTGTGTCATGCTATGTAGCCCTCCATGTGGACTGCAATGTCAGGCCACACGGTAGGGAGGCAAAATCCACAATGCACTGGAAAGTCTGTTCAGGCTTTCAATTTGACCTGTTGATCTTACGAACTCAAAAATAGAGGCCCACCAGAAACAGAAAGCAGAAAAATGCTCTGTTTAAAAATTTGTTCTGTGCAAGGAATGAAAACAGGGTTATCAGGTGAGGAAAGCTGAAGACCACATGGACAACTGTGGTCTAACAAAGCAACTGACACCCAGACAACTGGGTGAGGTTTACAACCCATCAGGATCATCTAGACTAGATCACATAGGAACATGTCCAGATTGGTCTTGAATACCTCCAGAGAAGAAGAGTCCACAACCTCTCCGGGCAGCCTGTTCCAGTGATCTGTCACCCTCACAGTGAAAAAGTTCCTCTTTATATTAAGATGGAACTTTCTATGTTCCAGTTTGGAAGCATTTACCCTTGTTCTATCACTGGCCATCACAGAGAAGAGCCTGGATCCATCCTCCTGACACTCACCCTTAACATATTTAATGTGATGAGTGCTAATCCTGGAAGGATTAAGAAGAAACTGGGGAAGGCTGTGATGTTCTTAGCTGGATACAAAGATGAAAAACAGAACAGGGTTTGTCTGTTTTCTATGGGGAGTGCTATGAAAATGTATATTCATCATATGTTTTGACATATGAAACATGCGCTTGACTAGATTGAATGAATGAGAGAGGAAAGAGTAGGGCTGCCTTCAAACTTGCCTTAGGCTTCTCAGATAATCTCTACTTGGAACAGAGAGGGGTTGGCGGCAGTATTCTACAAACTGGAAGAAATCAAGGGTGGAATAGTGATCTATACTGTGTAAGTTGTCATGCATTCCAAAGTGAGAGTAAATTGTCATTTTCAGTGCTGAAGTAAACCATATTCCTAGCCTTCTGTCTTTCTTCTCACACATTAAAGACAATTCTTACCTTTCTCTGATGTTTGGGGTCTCTCGATCTTCAGCTCCTCCAAGTTCAGGGTGTGGTCAAAAGCTAAAAATCTTATTTGGATGGGCAGCAGTATTTTTATGTATCACCCTCAGAGAAAGGTATATGTTACAAAGCTTAGAGAGCACTCAGGAGCCAAGTAGTCTGTACAAGAGTAAAAAGCACTTTTATTGCCTAAGTGCTCAGTATAAAGTAAATGAGTTTGGGCTCCTGGAAACATTCAAGCTATGATTCAATGAGGTATTTAGAAGGGATGCTTCATTCAAAGCCTTTGTTTACATCCCATTAGTGAACAGTTTATTACAGTCTTTCACAAACAAATTTTGTCCTTTAACTAAGCTATATGTTGACAATGCTTTGTTTTGAATTAGGGCATAACTGAGTGTTCAAGAATGTTAGCAATGCCTGTTGAAGTATTATACTCCCCTACGAACACAGCCCCTCCTAAATTTTAATGTGACTGTCCTTTTGGAAACAGTCTCTAAATTTGTGTTGTAGGAAAAATTTCAGTACCCTGAATGAAAAAATGTCCAACTAAAAACTCCAGATTGTATTTCCTGTAGTGGTTTATAAAGCTACCCAAATCCTACTTTCTTCCTTCTGCTCCTCCTGATATTGTCTCTAAATTTCAACATTAAAGAGAGCATATTCTTACCCTCCAAAATGCAAGTATGAATTGGTAGAAGTCTAGACTTCATGTATTATTTCAGGTCTGAACCTGAAGTTAGACTAAATGAGGGAAAAAGGAAAAAGAAAAAGAAAAAGAAAAAGAAAAAGAAAAAGAAAAAGAAAAAGAAAAAGAAAAAGAAAAAGAAAAAGAAAAAGAAAGAAAAAGAAAAAGAAAGTAATAAACCATGTCTCTTTTGTTGCGACTGATACTTACACTTTCAAACAGTATTTAAACAGCTAGAATAACAGCAAGACATATCCTCTCAATGATCATAGTAATTACTCTTTATGTGGTCAGAGTTACTTATGTTGAAGTAATTGCTATAACTGACTTTTCTGGGTGTAAAGCAGGAAGGAGAGAATGTGTCTATAAAGGATGGCTGAAAAGGATTGTTTTGAAATAAAAACATTGAATTTGTATGGCAGTTAATCCTAACATTTCACCATACTGTCCCTGCCTGGGATGCGGAAATCTAAATCTGTAAGGAAAATAATTTCTCTCTGTTCTGCAAGGTGGCGAGGAAGTCATGACAGACATGATGATGGCAGTCATCACTAAATGAATGACTGAGGAAAAATCATGAAGACTCCAGTTTGTTTAGGTATTTGCTGTCATGCTGAAGTGAAAGAGATCCTGATAGTAAGAGTCATTGAACATCAAGATCAATTCCCTTCTTCAGTAAGGACAGAGGCACTTTTGTGCAAGGGAAATCTTTGTCAAGGGCAAGCAGAGACAGAAAGAGAAAATAAAACTTGCAAGAAAAAAATAAGTAGGAATTGTAGTAACACCACTTTATCTTCTCAGAGATGTGATGTTTGGTTAACAATTTATGATAATCCCTGTCATACTTGTGCAACATTTAGATATCTGAACATGGTAAGATAAGACTGTTCATCCTTAATACAATTGGAGAAATTATTTGATTTTCAGAAGTATAAATGGCTATTAACCATTGTATTAAGTTATGAATATTGGGAAAATTTAAATACTCTTGCTTTCTTCATACAGTTGATGTGGCTTTAATCTCCAGAAAATTCAGTCTGTAATTCTGAATATACATTTTTGTGGAAAGCATACGGCAGCAGTGTCTGAAAACAGCCATTTAACTCATACACAATATTACAGAAGAGAAATGTCAGACCTGAAACAAAACCAGAAATGTTTTATTTTCCTAGTTATTTTCAATGAAAATGTGCACAGAAAAATTATTATTAATAACTTATTAATAATAATTAATAATAATAATAATAATAATGATATCCACAGCTTGTTGCTTGATTTCTACAGGTGCACAGGGTCAGTTTGAATATGTTTTCTTCTGTATATGCTATAGGGACTTTCCTCAAGAAAATGTTATTTAATACCATAATAAATGAGCAGAGAAATTGGGAAGGGAAAATACCAATAGGGGAATGTTTACATTTTGGAACTACCCAGGGTAACTGAGTCTAAAGAGTTGCAGAATTCCCCCAAAACACTGATTCGACAATAACAAAAAAAAGATTCAGTTAAATACTGGTAGGTGCAAATAGGTATAAACAGAACTGTCCCCAAATATCTAACAAACGTACAGTAACGTGCTCTAAATTAACTTTTGCCTCTCAGAAAGGAGTTGGAATAAATACATTTCTAAAACTATAACTCAGTGATTGCAAGTCACCAAAACCAAAGCAGCATAGTAAATACTATGTATTTGGGTAGAATTTGAGAAGAAATGTGTAATAGCATACAGGCCTGTAGTGCATCATACTGCAAACATTTATATAACTACAAAAGATTTTCACATAAAAACTAAAACCAGGTTTCACTTTAAATCATTAGTACATTTCATAAAGTATATCATTAGCTCTAGCCTGATATTTTGAGCTGGACACAGAAAAGTCCTGGAGAAGTGTTCTGGAACTGCCATAAACAGGGCAGCACGAATAAAAACTACCGGGGAAGTCAGCAAATATTAGTGACAATAAACAGATTCTGAACAGACACGGACTGAATGGATTGCGGCTCTTCATCTTAGAAAAGAGACACAATAGTTATTTTTTTATATTATGAATGGTAATAAGGCAAACCAGAAGTTGCTCTCAACAGAGGAATTAGGGGACATTTGAATTACACTATCAGGCAACAGTTCTAAACTGATCAAATGGAAGTGCTGCTTTCATCCGGTATGAAATTTAATTTTTTTTTTGTTAGTAGATTGTTCACATGCATAAGTCGAAACAGTAATTAAATTCATGGAGAATATGTCTTAGGTTAGGAATTAATGGTTTTGATGCAATTTGTGCCACAGAGCACTGCTACTTCTTGCTGGAAACTGAGTGGATATACCAGAAGGAAGAGCACTCTATTCATAAGCTGTTCTTGTTGTTTATCTGTTCTTTTACTTAAGCCACCCTTCTGGGTAGCTCTCAGAGGCAGGCTAATGGGCTAAATAGACCTTTGATCTGACCCATTATGACAATTTGAATGCTCATCTTAGATCAGTTCTCCTTGGAGTGGTGTGTTCCAAAGGACATGGAGGGTGCAGCCATTAATTGATGTTGCATACTCATTCTAGCATAGTAGAACCTGTACCTGTACAACAGAGTGAGGAAATGTTTGATAATTTTATCATGTGACTTTCTGCAGGCAAGTTAAAGATGAAGATTTTTCAATTTACTCTTACAGCACTGAAAAACTGCTTTTCCAATGTACCCATTGGCCACCATTCTGGGTGACTTTTAAAGTTCGAATCAAGCATTAAAAGTTGCATTTTAACACCATTTGTGTCGAGCATAAGTTACATATACTTTTGCTTCTTAATCATCAATTCAGTGCAGATATCCCTTGAGGTTTTATCATAACAAGCCATTTTCCTTCTTATCTTTATAATTTAGAAACTCTACTTTTTTTTGTCTATCTCTGCTTTATCTGAGGACATGTGTCTTCTCAGTTAAGAATTTACATTCTAATTGTAACTAGTCAAATTCCATTCCATCCATTGCTAATTCAGAACATTAGTGGTTTAGCCATCTCATCCCATCAGCCTCTAATTTACCAGGATGTTTGTCCTTTTTTTGCCTTCTGACAATTGGCATCAGTACTTTTTGTACAACCATGGTGCTTGTTAGGAGGACCTTGGTTGCATTTCCCCCGCATACACAAACATTAAGCAAGTATAAGGAGTTGCTAATCTCCAATGTTATTGATAACCTTCACATATTTGTGTTCTGGGCAGCCTGCCCATGCTGCAGCTGCTCAGCCTGTAAGTAAGCCAGAGGTCTGGGAATGGAGGATCCCTGGCCCTTGCTCTACTCCCTGGGAAAATAGAAAAACAGAAAAGCCTATTTTGTCTCAAAAACAGTTAATTGTTGTCACTTTGTTTCCAAACCAAACCATTATTGGACTGCCATGCTTTGACAGAAAATGGAATTTGTGAGTCTTTGTTGCAATGCAGGGAAATGCCATTCATGAATCAGTCAAATTTACTCCGGTTGTCACAGAAAGGAACATAAACTGGATACTCTTCATGGACAAGAAAATAGATTTTCTTCATTAAGACAGTTTTAACCCTCCATCTTCACCTCATTTTGCACATCTTCTACACACACTCATGCAGCTATGAATCCTTGACTACAATAATGATCTGTGGGAAGGTTACCACTGTACTTTGTATTTATCTCTTTCCTTTCACTCTCCTGGCAATTACCCAGAGTGAAAATACTTATCATCTGTCAAAGAGGAAAAAGAAGGTTTCTCAAGCTGTAATTTGCTCTCCTTAATGTCACTTCAACATCTGTCAGGTTTATCTCCATTCTGTATCTAGTTGGGGCAGTTAGAGACTGGGGAGATGTTTAAAAGGGAATTTTCATTTTCAGTCACAGAGAAGATTCATTAATATTTCCTTTTCCATCACAGCTCCTAAACACTTGCACATTACATCATCACCACTACCACGACCAGAAAGTTCAACTACTTCCACCCACAATTAAAATGCTTGGAGATGACTCTTATTGAACAGGTCCAACTTAAATGCTGGTTTGTTTTTTTTTTAAAAGGCCTCTATCTATCTATCTATCTGGACTACATCTCACCAATTTTTGTGGTACTAACATGGATATTTACATCTAGCTCAGACATTACATGGCCAAGAGAAAAGAGTACTCGGCTGTGGATTTATTTGCCAGTCCCTCTGACCTGTGCTAGTCACTGCCATACCTCTGGGTGACATTCAACTCACCACCTCAAGGAATTCAGATAACTTGATCAATTGTAGATCATGCACATAGTAAATATATAAAGTTAAGTGGGAAGAATCTCATAATCTGTCTAAATTATTTCATTCCTTGAGCTCTGGGAAACAGAAAGAAATAATTTAAGTAAATAGTGCTACTGATGCAATGTGGGGAGTTATGACTGCAGTAGATATACAACAACCGCATATCATGCTTAAAAAGGGAAACTTCATATGCCCTGCTGACATGCAAGTTTTCATTGTTACAGAACTGAATTCATGCACTGGGAGATTGGTTTATTATCTTAAGGGCCCACACTTAATGCTCTATAACCAGTTGTAGGATTTTGTTGGTGCTGGAAGAGTTAAAAAATTTCCTATTTTTAACTCACAAAACTGTATTATTTTGGAGAAAAATAGCTATGCTTGTGCTGCATTAAGATCCTGTGTATATTATTTCACTACAACACATCAATGTAATCACATGTAATGTATATTACAGAGGTTTCTTCATGTGTTCTGTTTACAGGACTAATACTAGATGTTTCAGCAATTTCACTTCCTGTTGCTTTGAATGTTTTTCTCTATTTGTTTGCTTTTAGTTCCTCTTGAAGGAAATTCTGATCCTATTAATGTTCGTAGGAATTTTGCCACTGTGGAAAATCCATTGACTCGATTTAGATGACAAGTTTCACCATAGCTATATGACATCTTGGAATGGTACACACCTCCATAGGACTGCTGGAGATGGCATAACTAGCATTGTCTGTCTGCATACGTGTAGTGTCCACCGTTTTAAAGTTTATGGACTGTGTATTTCAGATAAGCATGATTGAAAAAGTATGTTGAGACTTTTTTAATTATGGACAATTAGAAATTTGGTTAAACAATTAAAAGAGAGCCTTTTAGCTTTTCAAAAGCAGGTTGAGAGGTGACTTGGGGACCACAGGATTAGTTCTTCACAGGAAGAAACCATGGGCTGTTAGAGGTCTCCTATAATGTGAAAAAAGCCACCCCTAAAAGCAACACATAACTGGAAGATAGTTAGACTTAATAGGAAATTAGGCCAAAATTTGCAACAATGGGATTAACTAATTATGGGGAAAACTACCAGAAACCATTACAGCCTCAGTGGGAAGATGTCTTCAGACCCAGTCTGGATTATTTTCAAGATGATATTCTTTGGCCAAACACAGTTTGTGCTTTAACGCAGCACAAATATTTGGCTTCGTCACATACCAGTATGTAACATATGAAGTGATCTAATGGTTCTTCCTCAGCAGTAAACTGAATGGAAAGGGTATGGTGGACCAGTCCTATTATAGCGAGATCATTTCTGTTGAGCTACTATATTCAGTTACCAAACTTCAAGAAAGACAATAAAAAATGAATCTGCTTCGATGAAATGACAAAGGGATTATTAGATTAACAGAAAATGCACCCAACAGAAAGAAAATGAAGGTCTTTAATTCAGTCAGCTTATGAAAATAAATACTCTGATTGTAGTTTGCAACAGAAATTAGAAGGCAAAATTTGATAGCAGGGAGTTTTTCAATCCAGTAGAAAAAGTGAGATCACAGTCTGAGAAGTGAAGACTCAAAAATTTAAACACCAGACTGCCTGTGGCTTTGGATTTTTCCTTTTTTTATTGCTTGTTTACTTTTGGAATTGAGGAAGTCCTGAAGTCCTCCTGACACCTTGTGAACACTAAATGAAGCCAGCTCTTCAGAGCTGCTGGAGGAGGCACAGAGCCAGGGAAGATACAGCTTCAATCAAGACTTTTAGGTTCCAGTAGTACAGGTGGCCATAAGTAAGATGAGTCCATCTAGTTTTAACTATTTAGTGTTTTCCAGATAATTTTTTCAGACATTTGTCAAACAGTCTAGAAATTAACATTAGGATGAAATTGCAAAGTATATAATGTTTGTGCTTGAAATATTGAAATGAGATTCTAATTTCTAAAAAGAATATATCTACTTTAACCACAGCTAGGAAATGCTACTAATAATAACAAGACATAATTTAAAGCAGCTCTATGGTTGTATTAGGCAGTATGTAAAATTAAACATTCACACTTTTGTCTGTGACTGAAATTCTTTAAATTCATCAACAAGCAGTCTTTTCCCTTTACTTAAGTAGATTATCATTTGATTCAAAAGCAAAGTTTTTATTATAAAACTTTGAATCGGAAATGTAGAGTTTGCTTTCTCTCTGGCTTATCAGTTGTGTAATCCTGGTGGTTTATTTGCAAGGTGCACAGTTAGAAAATCAGTGCACAGTTTATTTCTGATTAAGTAAATATTTTAAGATGCTTTAAGTATCTTTCACGTTCATCTTTGGCTCTGAAATTTGATACTGCTAACAAAATAATCATGCAGTTAAGTAAATTCTCCTAATGGTTGTGTAACAAAGTTTGTACTGTTGTCGCACTGCTGACACTGCTCATGATGCAGCTCCAGCTGATGCAATCATTTATTCTTTCTTGGTTGCTGATTCAGTTTTTACAACTTCTGCAGGTATCAAGGAGAAAAAGCTTAATTTTAGTGCTCAAGAGTCTCAAGTATTAGACTATCAATTTCCGTTTGAGCCTTGACATCTGAAGTGGAATATTACAAAGAAACATTGATTTCACTTTCTGTATGACTGTACTTGAATACAAGCTGAACCCAAGAACATTAATACTCAGTAATGAAACCAGGAAAAAGAACTAGAAAAATAAGTTGGAGGAGGGGAAGACCTTGAATCCCTTTCAGCAGAGGAGAGAGCCCACATGTCTCTTCAAGGTTGCTTTAATACAGAAATGGTCACAGGGTTCTTACAATATAT
This sequence comes from Heliornis fulica, assembly GCA_013399135.1. Lineage (NCBI taxonomy): Eukaryota > Metazoa > Chordata > Aves > Gruiformes > Heliornithidae > Heliornis > Heliornis fulica. The sequence continues at coordinate 265,556 of VXBZ01011778.1, forward strand.
AAAGAAATCTTAGATGGGAATTGGCCTTCTGTAAAGGTATCACCTAGGAGATAAAGATGTCACGGTCAGTGAAAAAGCAGCTTTGAAATTTGCCCTTAATTACAACCTCCCTTACTAAGAGGAAACTTCAGGCAAAGGTCTTTAGGAAAAGTATGTTTAAAATAGGAATATATCATAGCAGTGATGGACAAATATATTCATCTGTGAGTTAAGTAAAAAGTAGCACAGACAGTAATGCACATCGTACTTCACTATTGAACAACCTGGTAAAACATTACATCTTCAGATTCTGCTTAATGGTAATAGATTACTATTCTTTTTTTTTTTTTTAACTTCTAACAAGCACTATTTCTGATCATATATTGCCCTTTCTTAATATCTGGCATTGATTTTGCACTCTAGTACCTCAGAAATATGCTAGAAACTTTATAGTACAGATAGATAACACAAGACACCTGTTACAGACCCAGATGCTCAAGTTTATCATCCAATCTCAAATGTGAAGCTGTAACACCTCAACAAAGGAGTGAGAGTTTGTTGATTGTTATAAGTTATTGCACAAAGGCTCAATGTACTCTGCAACTGCACCATGAAAGATGGATAATGATAATGAATTAGTACTGCAACATGGTCAAGTACATTATGGAGTGTTACTGAATACTCTTGCATAATCCTTTCTTTACCTGGTGTGAGCATGCTCACAGCTTTTGGAAGGATATGTTCCTCAGTATTTAAACGTATTTTATATTATTTAAGTTCCACTCATTACTTAAATGAAAGGAAAAGGGAACTAATTAATGTGATCAGTACATTTGGGATGAAGCAATGAGCTTTGCACATAAGATATGTTATATAAATGTATTGTTTGAACTATTTCTTTTTTAGAGGACAATAACTCTGCAATCCTTTTCCACAGACAGTCATGGTAGTTTGACCTGTCTGCAGACCCCAGGAGATTCAGAACTCGATCTGTACACAGGCTGGTGTATCATACTTGACATTCTGTAATAACCTATGTACAAACTTTAGGAGAGAATATACCACTTCGTTTAGAGAATACTTCACAGATTTGTTCATCTCTGACCCATTCCGCACTTCACTGTGTAAATCCCTTAGATGTTAAGCAAGGGTAGAACATAGAAATAAATGAATCATAACCTTTCATTTGTGGAGCTCAGCATTTCATCTCTGTCATACCACTGTTATGAAGTAGATGTGGTTATTAATCTTCAAATAATTTATCATGTGTGTGTTTCACACTAAATATATATTTAACTGCTGTATAATCACATTGTGGTTTCATTAATTCACCAATAGGAGATGTTTTATTTCAGTTCTGTTATCTGCTCATATAAAATCAGACATCAGAATTTCTCTCTTTTTTAAGTACATGATTCATAGATTAAGGGCCCAGTCCAACACTTCTGAAAGATAATGGTAGTCTTTCAGTCAGTGGGTCTCATTAGTTGCCTAATGTGAGGAATAAATTTCACTACTTCACGCATTATTTATACAAGGGTTTTTTATTGATATATAGAATACTGTTCATTAAATGTTTCATGGCTTAAAATAAAGTTAATTAAATAAAACACCCTAGATATTATGTAAATAGCCAGAGGATAAAATAGTATAAAAATAAGGTAAACCCCTTGCAATTAAGTGTACAGCATACAGAAACCTCTGATTTAATGAGCACACTTTTAAAATAGGTTTAATGATTAATTATGTTTACAAATAGTAGCTCAGTGTCTAATTTCACTTACATTTCACAAGTTCATATGTGAATATTGATTGTCTATATGTGTATGCAACTGTGGTTTCTTTTTTGCATTTTTTACTTATTGTATTTCATTAAAAAAAAAAAGTGACTGGATGATAGAGGGAAAACTAGACAAACAACAGCATGACAGGTATTTTAGAAAAACAAATTCAGCTCCCGTGTACTAGAGAAGTCACTGACTTTCCATTCACCCTGCAGTGTTTTAGATTACATGTGTAGTCAGACAAAATCAAAATCTTCAGTACTGCTGTTGACCACAGACTCCTGTCAGCTACCTTATTTCTTATGAGTTCTGAGTTAAAGTTTTTAACATATCCCTAATATTACTTTCCAAGCAATAAAGCTACAAATAGAAAGAGGCAGACTAATAAAAATAGCTAGGCAATAATGTTTAATTATATTATTCCAGATAAAAAGCAGTCCCATTGCTAATTTTGCTCTGCTATTTTATCTCAACACAAACTAAATTCTTTTCAGTGATTAGTACTGTTGAAGTATCAATACAGCAGTTTAGTGCTTCGCAATTTTTTGTCAATCTGTCTGCCATTCTCCACAAGACAGACATCTTTATTTTCTTCTTATGATGTGATTCTAAATGACATAAAGGGTTTTAATCTTGGCAGATGGACAAATAATAGCTATTTTTATTGACCAGAATATAAATTATCACATATTAAAATTGTGGATGATTGTTGCTTTGGGTGTTTTTTGTTTGGTTTTTTTTTTTAAAAGAAAAGGGAAAAGGAAAGGGAATGGATACGGGAAAGGGAAAAACAAGAAGCTATGAGAAAAGACTTTTACATTAAATGACAATCATGTTTAGAGTGAAGAGAAAATTTTCTTAAATTATTTGAAAATTTCAATCCTAGTCACCAAATACATAAAAATACTTTCAGTCTAGTAAAGGCTAAAAACATTATAATGAAATGTAAGAGAACATTTTCAGATATTTCTATCTAAAATGTATACAAAAACTGATGAGATTATACCTCAAGATTAGCAGAGAGATTAATCCCACTCTGGATGAGTTGGAAAATATAGTGAAAAGATATGTAGTTGCTTTTTCCTATGCCTAAAGGTTTAAAGTTTCTGTTGCTGTTGGTAAGTCGTTAGACTTAGGGCTAAGTCAAAGAGGGGTAAGATATATCTCTCCTCCTGGGTGCCACCATCCCTGAGGTTACACTGCAGAGGAACATGAAATGCCATGATTGTGGTACAGGACGAAATGCAGAAAAGGCAGTGACTGGGGCACTGATCTGGGAGCAGCAAGCCACAAATTCTTGCTCCTGATGGCTGAAAAAGGGGGTGAAAGAACCTTGCCTTTTTTTCTTCATTCAGTAATATTTGGAGAAAATGGATCTTTCGACAACTCTCCATGGCCTCGTGGTACAAACATTCTATCTTACTTTAACATGGGTAAACAAAACCTAGTAAAAGCATTCCCTAAAGCCATACGCTATTAGAATGCATAGTGCAGTGAGGTAACTGATGCATAGCAAGATCTTTCCCAGCAAGTTTGAAATAAAATGTCCATGAAACATGCCATTTTCTTAAACCTTTCATACAGCCAAACCTTCTAATCACCAATATTCACTGGCTGCTTGGACAGCAAAACCTTTTATACTATGTTCTCTGAGGCCTGAGGGGGACTTCCCTCTTGTGTCACCACAGACATCTAATGCATCCTGTGCTGGAAGACATCTGTGTGCCATCCCAATCAACACTCCCAAACCTTCTCATAATTGCCTTCAGGAATGGAGCAATCTCTTTCACATTTTAGTGTCTTCTTTCTAACCCAGGGCAAAAGAAAACAGGTAGCCGCCTCCTCCTCCTTGCTGATTTTTTTCTTAGAAAATACTGTGTGCAGCACATGTGTTGTAAGCAGTGAAGTAACAGATTTTATCCACCTCATTTGCAAGTTCTACCTGGCTAGAAAAATCCCTATTGGGATTGAAATGGGTCTTTGTTAGTATAGGCTTCATGCTTCTGAAATGAAAACTTGGTTATCTATATTGTGCCACTTGTGTAATTGCAAAAAGGAACTCACAAAACCCTGTGAACCTTCCAGAATGTGTGGTCTGATCACACTGTCCAGGACAAAGTAAATTAGGCAATCCACAACAGCTTCTTGGCTTGATATTTGTGCTGATTGACTCCTTCAGATGAAATTGCTCCAGCCTGTCCACATTCTGGTTTTGTTTATGTTCTCAAGCAGTATAGTCATGCTTATCTTGCCTGAGTTTGATTTTATTGCAACTGAGAAGAAAAGGATTCTTGCTCCTAGAATGAAGCTCTGCAGTTGTCTAATGTAAAAAGTCAGAAGGTGAAATCATATTCTGTTAATGGGAGTCTTTCAGTTTGGACCACAACAGCCAGAATGGCACCCAGCAATGACTGTAGAAACCAAGAGTCACACTAAAAGTCATGTGCAGGACCACATCACAGGGGAGTACTGTAGGGGTCTTTTTTTTCCCCTGCAAGATTTGCATGGCCCCCTCTCAGCTGTAATTGAAATGCTTTTGTAGGAGCAGCTGCAGCAATTAGTGAGGTGGAGGAGTAACGCTGTAGAAAAGTATTTAATAAATTTCAAGTGTTTGCTGATAGCTTTGCTCTCCACAGAATGGGCTGTTTATTCTCAGGAAAAGGAGTCTGAATCATAGGGTTGTAAACATTCCTTTCAATTTTTAACAGCCTTCCAGGCTCTTCGTTGCAATTCAGAGCATGAACATCAATAGGATTGCATGGCTTGGAAACCCTTCAGATAGATTAATTGGATAGGCATTTGATCACCGATGGCAACCATGCTGACTTAAGACCCTGATCTTTTCCTACCTGCAATGATGGCAGACAGAAGTTTTTTTCAGAACAGTGTTTATTTCTTAATCAATAAAACAGATGATATATGTACTCAGTTTACTTATTTATATATTAATGAAGATATTTTGAATAGCTGTTTCTGTGTTTTAATGTCAGAGGGTTGCAAATGGAGTATTAGTATCAATGTGGCAATGGTGTTTGGATGTAAAAACTGTACATCAGTATTTTTACCTGTATTCACCATACAACAGCCAGCACAATTTTTCCCTCTATGCATTCATCTGCCTCTGTATTTCCCTATCATCTAATTCTCTGTCAGATCCCTAATATGTTCTGTGCTTTCAGCCACACTCTAAGTTGAATAACTTCTTCACATTTTACTGCTTATTTGCCTTACACTCTGAGGTTTATTTACATTTTTCACCTCATGCACTCAGTAATACCTTTTCCCCAATGGAATCAGAAAGCTTAGATTAATTATGTTTGTTGGCCATGCATCTGACATGATTAGCTGTAATTAGCAGATTTGTTTACTCATAAACATTGTTTCCAGGTAGATCATAATTCAGTTGACTGGCAATGTATATCACAAGGTCTCATAAATGTTTTACCTTCATTATTGATGTCAGAATATTTTACTAACACTTAAGAACAAATTACTCTCTTCCACTTCATCCTCATATCATGTTTTACAAACCACTGTCTCTTAACACTGATTGAAACATTATGGACTGAAGTTTAGGAATAAACTCAGGTTGGAGTTCCTGTCTCCCTGTTTCCCTTTCCTGGATTGTCTACACTAGCATTCAAGAACTACTATAAAAATAAGAATCTTAAACCTTATCATATCCATAATATAATTTTATTTTAAGTAGCACAATGAAAAGTGTTATTTAATGAGTTTTGGATAATGAATCAGTATGTTCTGTGCAGAATACTAAGATTGAGAATAACCAATTCATGTATAGCTATCAGTAATAGCAAATGCACAATGAGTTATACAACACCCTGGTACAAATGGGGACTATTTTGTCCAAGCATAGATTTGTCTGTTACTGGGTTTGGTAAAATCCATGAGCATTAGGTGTTCTGTCTTAATACTGTGTAGGTGCTTCCTAGTAAAGACAATTCCCAAGCATCAATCTAACCTCATTTCCTGGCAGTGATTCAAATGTAAAAGACGTGACATTGACATCCTTTCTCTCATCTTGAATTACATCTACTCTTATCTTACAATATATGAATAAGAAAGAAATGGTTAATAAAGTAATAAAAAAATACTTCAGATTTGGAATTAATAAAATACTTTTGAGATTTGTCTCTGCTTTGTCTTTGCTGCAGGCCTGAAGCCACACCGTGATTCCTTTCTTTTCCAGAGGTCGCTTGATCACTGTATAGCAGGCACAGGTCACTGCAATCAGTTTGTGCAGCTACTGAACCATGGAGACCTTCATTCATGGTTGTGACTTGCAACCTTGCAACTGCCCTTTTCATACATGCTGTATCTTCAGATACTCTCTTAGGTTCCCAGCTCAAATCAAAGCTTTTGGGAATAGGCAGCTGTTGAATACAGCAGATGCTCACGCAGAGGCAAGGCGTTCTTCTCCGGATTCTCTGACTTGAACTAGAATGGGCTTCTTAAAAATACAGTCCTTGCCAGATGTTCAGTAATTTACCTTTTAATTTCATTGACATGTCTAGTCTAGAGAGAGCAATATATATTGACATTTTGCATCTAGTTACTTCCTTATTGATGGCAGGGCTGGTTGGCAGATATTAGTCCCCGAATAAATGCTAAACAAATACTGCAAAACTTATTCACGAACATTTATTTGAAGTAAAAAAAAAAAAAATTGGCTGTGTCTGTGGCCCCAGTGGATTCACTTTCTGCAAATATTCTAGCAAACAATTTTAAAAGGAGGCATGTTCAGTGAAGGGCCCAGCTGAGCAGCTCATGCATATTCAGGAAAATATTTAAGCATATGCTTAACTTTGAACTTCAAATTGTATTGAGTCTCAGAGGGATTCAAGCATGTGTTTAATATTCTGCTTGTGATTACTTACATCAGGAAATTTACCATCCTGTGTCCTGAGGTAAGACCATATGCATTGACAGCTATCCAGGATCAGCTGATGCATGGTAACTTGCACAATCAAATCACTTGTGGTCTTGATAAAATCTTTGCATTAGTGTAAATTTGTCTCTTGAGGCTTTTTAGGGTAACTATTGCTTAAAAACTTGACATCAAGTTCTTAATGTGCTTTACCTTAATCCACTTCTAAAGTGGATGGCTGTTCCTCACAAATGAGGGATGAGAACATCCCTGATTATTCTGAGTAGAAAAGCAATCAAAGCATAACTAATTCAAACTATATTCCAAAGAAGAAAACCCCTTAGTTTTAGATTTATTTTTTTCCCATCTAGCTCCATTGTCAGACAGTAGAGCCTAGGTGGCATAGCTATCTTGGAATTCCTATTTCTTTCCTTTGGCTAGAAACAGAAAATATGAAGAAGTTTTGTTCTTGATTTGCTTCAAATAGGGTGAAGTTAAGCCTTAAACTTATGACATGGACAAAGAAAGGTATTTGGTTAGGGTCTGTATTATGATATCTTTTAATCTTATTGTCATTAAAAATATATTTCTTGACCTTTAGCAACCACTTAAAATCCCAACAAAAGTTCTTGACACTTGCATATGGAAATAATCTCTGCAGACATAGATAAACGTTTTGTTTCCTACAAAACATTCTATGATTCATAGTAGACAATTTAATATTTATTATGACCATCAAACTTGATTTTTCATTTGGCAGAAAAAGTTATTTAAAACATTATCCACTTTTTCTCTCTCTGATGATGATTTGATGATCTCTGCTATTCCCTGGTTTTGATTGTTTATATTATTTACCCTAATATACTGTTCTATCTTTGACTTTGCTGCAATATGAAGATGTTACCATTGGTTTATGAATCTTTAAAATTGCTAGACAACATAATTAATCTTCAGCTGTTATAATAAACATTTGATAATGATCGCTCCTTAATTGCTCAATTTATAGTTCCACTCCCTCTCTTTTGAATTTCCTTCTTGTGCTAATCTGTTTTCCCCTCAGTAGACTTTACAGAAAGCAAAGAAGAGAACATTTCTTCCTCACAGACTAGAGCTTTGATTAATTACTGATTTTCTATGCACCTATTTGGGGGGCACAGACTGGGATGTGGTTTTTTTACTTGATATACGTGCATTTCTTGAACGAATGCAGGTGACAGCTATCAAAAAATGCCCCACTAAATGGATCACTGAGGTCAGTTAGAATCTTGAAGCATTCCAGTAATACTGATAATAATAATGATAACATTTTTTTTGTAAATGTACATTGTCATTGTTGTCCCTACTGAAAAAAAAAAAATTACTACTCAAGAAAAATGCATTGTTTTCAAGATTTCATTTGAATATGCTTCACTGTTGTGCAGAAAAGGCAGAAGACTGTCATGCAAACCTGAAGGTTAGAAATCCATTCTACCTATTTAAAATTACAAATTGCCATAATGAACTCAAAGGAAACCTGAAAATCTAGCTGTTCATTAACGTGGTTTCTTTTTGCTGCATGAACTAATAGCAACTCCTTTAGCAGTTTCATTTAGCGGTGTTTGCACTTCTTTTTCCCATAGTCATTTGAAAATAGGAAATGTTAGATCATGTTGACAAGTTGTCGATTAAAGTTAAACGTTGCTAGCAAGTGCCATTGAATGCCCTAATTAAAAGTACCACAACTCTTTTAAAAGTTAATGATACCTGTTGTTAGAAGCGTTAATATGCCTTCATACAGAAACAAATGCAAGTGTAAAACTGTGCTTTAAAGACTCTTAAAGTGTATGCATGAAATTCCATAGAAAGAAAATAAAAATAATTGGAAACTAAATTAAGTAATTTGGGATAGATAAAACATATTTTACCATGAATTGGATTCCCTTCCTTCCTTTAGACTGACATAGACATTATGGCTTGCAAGAGATGCGTTTGTGCCTTGTGTTCCATATGCAGCTGAGCAAAAGTGCAAAGCAAGTCCCTGGCTTAGGCTGCCTTAGGAAACAGTGTTCTGCATGAGGTGTCCACAGAACCCAGCGATTCTGCCTCACATGGTCCCAAATCAGTTCTGCCACACTTACTAGAACAATCTGTGAGCTTTTGAGGCAGCAAGATGAATTAGTGAATAGATAGTAATTTTCCTTTCACTACATCAGCTAAAATTCAGTGGTAATCTTTGTTCTATATAAAGGAAAATGAGTGTTTAAATCTCTACAAGTCTTTTCTCTAATAGGACACATTAAGCCTATGCCGTAGTTGTATAGACAATGAAATCTATGCATCATGACAGTACTGGCATACTTTCTTTCTGAAGACAAATTGGTATGGGTTTTTTTTTAACTCACAAAAGCAAAAGTTTCCAAGTAATTTGGGAAATCTGAGTCCATCAAGCAGAGTTGCTAGTGGCCTTTCAGAGCAGCTTAGTGACTTTTAGACACATTTTACAATGTCCTACCTACCAGTTATTTCATTCTAAAGTTTACTACATGCTGGAGATACTTGTCCTGTTTCTGTAATCCTAAAATTGAAAACTGGGTAGGATACTTGGCAGGGGGGAAATGCATTGGAAGGTATTGTAAATTAAAATATATCATGCACAAATAGTGAAATATTTGTGAGGTTGATTGTGTGTGAAGTATGATCCTCAGTTGACTGGTACATTAAGGTATAATTAATTTTGAAGTGCTTGAATAGGCATCTTATTTAAATGCTTGTATGTTACCATGAGATTCTTGAAATGCAACATCTCACATACACTACCAAGACACATAGGAGAAAACAACATCAAATAGGATAAGAACACTGATGTAGTTAGTATACCGAGGAAGGTGACAACAGCCTTCCATGTTTGTGGTAATGATAGCACCTAAACCTATACCCACCCCTCACCTGATCCTGGGAATTGTAGCTTCCAGGTCCTGCTGAATTGATAAATTATTACTTTCTGCTTTACAAGAAGTACTACATACCCCAGGTTCCAACCTCACATCTCTACCAGCAACATTAGCATCCATGGAATCATTGAATCATAGAATGCATGAGGTTGGAAGGGACCTTTAAAGGTCATCTGATTCCACCCCCCTGCATTAAGCAGGGACATCTTCACTAGATCACATTGTTCAGAGCCCCATCAAGCCTGTCCTTGAATATCTCTAGGAATGGGCCCACCACCATCTCTCTGGGTAACCTCTTCCACTGATCTACCACCCTCATATTGAATTTTTTTTTCCTAATATCCAACCTAAATCTCCCCTTTTCTAGTTTAAAACTATTACCCCTCATCCTATCGCTGCATGCCCTCATGAACGGTTCTTCCCCAGCTTTCTTATAGGCACCTTTCAGGTACTGGAAGACCACTACAAGATCCCCCTGAGCCTTCTCCAAACTGAACAAACCCAATTCTCTTAGGCTATCATCATAGGAGAGGTACTGCAGCCCTTGGATCATTTTTGTGAGCCCCTTCTGGACCCACTCCAGCAGATCTCTGACCTTCTTGTGCTAATGGCTCCACAGCTGGACACAATATTCCAGGTGAACATTCCACTTGGAAATAAAAACATAACCATGGTGCCTTGGAAAAGTTTTTGACCTTTGCACTAAGGTACTTGCAAAACAATATTGCACCTAAACTATGTAATTCAACTCTTGGGACAAATATTTTGGCATAACTTCAAGTCTCCCTTGGTATATGGAACAAACTTTAGGAAGCTTTATAAGGAAATTTTCCTGAGGTGGTGTCTAAGTGGGCAAGTTCTCTCTTTTGGATAGAAGACAGGAAGGAAAAAGGAATGGCAAGGTTGTGTGTGTTTGCTGCACACTCTTGAAGTATAAACATCTGACTTTTCACTCAGTTTTTCTCCAGTTTTGGTTTCATGTTGTTTTTATTTTGATAATTAGTTGTTGGCTTCAGTCAGTGATGTGTATTGACTTCTATTTGTGCAATTGGTATAATTACATAATTAGTGTAAATAGATGCAATCATCATTAGAATATTTTAGATTCCATGAAACTTTATGGAAATCATATAACATACGCTCAGTGATAGCTAAAATGCTGCAAAGTCATAGTTGCAACCTTTTTTCTTCAAATTGAATTGTGAATTCCCAAAGTATTTCAAAACTATGCCTGTATTGCAGGTTGGAGTATGAAAGTGCACTTCTTGCAAAATAAAATCCAGCAACTTCTAGAAGCATGAAATGAGGTGACTTCTCCCAACTGCCTCTGAAAGAGAGGCATAAATGCCTGTACAAAGCATACAACATAGAAATATGNAAAGTCATCATCTGCAAATATGAATAAGACTTCCTTTCAAAACAGTCCCACTATACTTACTCAACAAATTTTAAATGCTGCTGGTTGCATGAAAAATAGAAAGCCACAGCTATTCTGTGCTACAGTAGGAGAGCTGGAGCAATTAGGTGTATCACAACATCTTGGATACCGAGGAGTTCTTCCTGCTAGCAGAGTATCATCAGCTGAACCCCAGAGTCAAACATCTCTTTTACTCATCTGTAGATATCTCTAAAAAGAATGGAGTTTTTTAATGATAACTTCAAGAACCAACCCAAAGACCTTAGAGTAACAAAATCTAAAATCTAAAAATCCATAGAAGGGCCAAGACGTTTATTTGATACCTCTATTAAGTCAGCTTTGCTGTGGAGTTGTGTGGTGAAGACTGAAGTGATAGTAACACTTAGGGTCATTATTAGTGGACAGTGCTATATGAAGAATTAATACAGATATGAAAAGCTTTGGATACTCTGAGGAGTTTCCTTAGATTTTCTGTTTTTCATAATTCTTATATTTGACTTTCTGTTAGAAAAAAATGCGTCAAGATATCAAAAGGCGGGGGCTGAATTCTGCATTTCTTTTCCAGATTGTGATTGCTGAACTTTAATATCTGTCTTACAAGATGTTGCACTCTATCTATTAAATGGTGATTTCTATAACTCTATTTGTAGTGCATTTAACTTCCTCCTAAGCAACATCCAATGACATGTCTACGTCACACTAATACATGCAAGAAATTCCATTCACACAAGTAAATTTCTACCTAGAATACATCAGCATTATAATGTTCACCTTACCTAATAATTCTCATCCGTAAGGACACAGGGAAGGATGAAAAGCATTTACTTCATTGCTATTTCTGAATCGCTATTTTGAAACCTTGGAGCTCTGAAACAGACAAAAGATCTATATATCAGTGGGAGTTTGTCTCGTGAACTGTTTTAGGTATTAAATAGTTGAGTAAAAATGCAAGTCCTTTTCCATTTATATTTTCAATTCCTTTTAAATATTTCTGAAATTGCTTTTTTTCTGATTGAATATGATTTCTGTATCAGATATATTGGAGTCAGATTTCAAGAATAGCATCATTAAGGGTAAAGTTCTACCACAGATTGAAAGATATTTTAGATACTGTGGGGAGAAGAATGTACCTCCTCTGGACAGCTTTCTGAATACTTTATGAATTCCTTTGTACAATCTTGTTAGTACCATGACTTAAGTATTTTGAGATGTACAACTCTTTCAATTCAACAGCCCTAGATAGGAATTAATTTTACCATGGAGGAATTCTCATATTTTTATGAGTTCCTCAAACCTGAAGTGCCCAAACACAAACACAACCCTAGAGATGCCAGTGGTTTTTTTTTTCCTTCCATGTGTGTTTTACATTTCAAAATGTTTGGGTTAATTTAAAAATCCTGTTGGGATGCTGCGTTGGGTTGTCACTTTTGCAGGGAGGCTCAGCCATGCTCCCTGCTGTTGTCTCAGTTCTTCTGAAAGACTGGGAAATTTACAGACCTTATGAAAAGAAAAAATGCTGGCATATGCAGCTTCGTTTGTGGTTTGAACAGGCCATTTTTTTAATATTAACTCTACTGGGGGTTTTCAATGCATTTGTTATTAAGTAGCTAATAAAACAATACTCTGTAGATATCAAATGACACTATACATGTGAACAAGCAGGGCTCCATTTCACACCTCAGATAATATTTTAAACTAACTCTAAGGAAAGGTGCTTTATGGTCACCCATCATTCTCACATTAACAGGTGTATAACTCCTACTCATTTCTAAGTTAAGCTACAGAGAAAAGTAAAGGATAATTTTCAGTGGCAGAGGTCAGTACATTAGAATTTCAGATCTTTCTTCTTCATATGGCTCATAAGGAAATATCCTAATAACTGTTTTATTTCTTGGAATTGTTCATTTTAGCTTTTTTTTGGCTGGTCACCCAGCCTTCAGCTGGGCTGCAGTTTCCCTCTTGGCCCTCTAAGGACCAGGAATGACACACAAACTCCTCTACCCTTCCATGCACTGTCAGACTCTCTCCAGTCACCATCTGAGCAGGGAGAAAGGGGACCATAAACCATCTCTATCATGACTTTGGACTTTCCTTAAATACTGAAACCCAAAGTGCAGGAAACAATGTGCCTTTTTTATTCAAGAAACCAACTGACAACAGCTGCCTTGAAAAATACTGGTGATGTGCATACTTATTTGTATGTAACTTTCAAGTGACTCATAACCATTGATATTTAACCTAGGACCAGACTAAGCTACCATCTTACTGTTAAAATTCAGTCTCTCCCTCTCAGCCTTTCCCTTACCACATACATTTGAGGTCTGATCCTGGTCTGAAGGCCTGTTTGAATGCATAGTGAGTCCATTTGTCCATTATCTTTGATTAAGTAGGGTAGATTTAGATTAGCTGTTAGGAAAATAAATCTTGTGAGTGTTGTGAGGCAGTGGAACAGGTTGCCCAGAGTAGTTGTGGATATCCCTCCCTGGCATCCTCCCCAGATTGGATGGGACCTTGAGCAGTCTCATCTACTGGAGGGTGTCCAGTCCATGGTAGGGGGTTGGAACTAGATAGTGTTTGATGTCCCTTCCAACCCAAACCATTCTGTGATTCTATGCTTCTGTGATAACCGTTATCTCCACAATCTTGTGCCCAGGAAACAGTTGTGTGAAAACAACTTGCAGGTGCAGGTCTGTTTGGGTATTTTTCCTCGGTAGAGCAGTGCAAGGCTCTACAAGCAAGATTTTTAAAGGCACTGTGAAATCTATGTCCCACTGATTTTGATGAAAGTAAAAAAATCTAAATACCTTGAAAAATCTTGTTATAAATGACTTAGAGAGATCCAATTTTCCAAAGTGACTTAAGCAGACATAGGAGCCCAAGAACTCAGACACACAATTAGGTTACTACTGCTTAACATGTTACCATTTATCAGCTTAGCTTGAACTTCAATCATTTCAGGCTAGGCTAAACAAAGTTATCTGCTATTTGCCAGTGGCTAAGACTGAGTGCACAAACATTTAGACTTCCTCAGCTAATTCAGTATACCTTGTTAAGTCATGCTAACAATGATCCTGGATGATTTTTCTATTTGAAAATCAATGGGATTTGGAACTCTGATAGAATAATGACTTTCTATGGTATTACATTTTGCCCAGTGTCAATTTTTTAACATTGACAGTCTCTACTCTTTGGCAAAAGATGGCAGAATACCTGTCTTTCACTGTGTTATGGTATATGCTCATATGAGGCAAACATGTTCACATGGAGAGTTACAACTAGAGTTCATCCCAAAATGTATTAAGCGTCTTAGCATTAAAGGTCATAATTAATTTGTACAAGTACATCTTGGATATCTAATGGATATTTCTATTTTGAATAACCACATCTTATGTAAATAGATATAAGCCTGCTTTACATTCACTGCAGTGGTAATGATCAAAGTGTGGCAACATAATGTTCAATATGAGCAAACTGCATCAGTATTTACCCAGCTTGTCAAACAGGCTAATTTAATTTTCTAGTAGGTACAGCAAAAGTAATGCCCAAGCCAGAAAGTTAAAAGTTGATGTAAGAAAACAAAAATGGCAACATCAAAGTCCATGTATCCTGGCATCTTACTTCCACATGTGACTTGAAGCAGTATCTGTGAAAGAACATCAGAGTAGAGTCTACGCGTTGAGATATTTCCCCTGGGATACCCTCCAAAACTGCATCAACGGAATCTCAAGAGACTTCCACTTCAGTACTTGTATCTTTAGTTTTAAAAGTCTTTGTAATATTTTTCTTACTGGAATTTACCTGGTCAGTTTTTGATCCAGGGTCACCTTCTGCATGCACATTTTCACGCAGCAATGGATTTATCAGCATTCTGTCTGGAAAAAGAGTAAATCTGATTTTGCTTTCTTTGTTTATTTTGACCTGTCTAGAAATTATATTTTATATTCTCCAGCTCTTTACCTTTAACATTCTGGACAGACTTAACTGTCTTTCCTCAAGGTCGCAGAGAAAGACTGGGAGAGAAAAGGTCTGAATATGTTTTCCTGATTTCTGTCTTGTGACATAGCCACAGAACCAGCCTTCTCTTGTATATATCAATTTAAACTATTTGGAATTCAGATGAGTTTGCCGTACTGCATTCCTAATTTGAATCAAGTTGGCTTGCAGTGAATACTTCTTTCCTATTGCAGTATAGATAAGATACAATATTATGAAGGAAACATTACAGCAAAGGCACTTAAACATTCCAGAACATCTCTCATGCATCAGGAGCCCAGGTGTTCCTGTTCGGCTTGTATATGTGCTTTATGTGTATTTGGTTTTTATTTTGTGTTATCTCACAGTAAACACTTTAAGTATGTGGGCCTTATTTCCAGACCATTAAGGGGGTGCTGTTTCTCCTGAGAATAACCTTGTCCTATTGATTACCAGTAACATCTTTCAGCTATGCTGCAAAACCTCTTGTGAATTATTGTCATATGTTTAGTTGTCATAGGGAAATATGATGATTATACATTCCTGTGTTGTGTGCCAACATTCATCTAAATCTAGCTTGGTTCTCTTAAGTGAACAAAATAGCTCTTCATTTCATTTATTTTTTAGAACTTGTAATGATTTTTAAACCTTTGATGTTATGGGTAGAGGTAAGAAGTTGTTCTCTCTAGGTAGACATTTTCCCTCTTAGACATATTACGAGTTTGCTCCTTTTTCCCATTCCTGGTATTTTCTGGTCTGACCGTTACCAGCAACTTTAGCATCATTTCAAGGAGGGAACAACCCCTACCCCAGGACAAGGTTTGGCTATTAAACTTCATCCAGTTTACAAGTCTTATTTCTAAGATGACTATTCCAACTCACGCATATCCCTTTATGTCTCCCTGAATTTATTCTTTATTGATAGTCTAAGGTGACCTGTAAATACAGTAACAGATACAGCAAGTTAGATGGAAAACTGCTCAACTGCATGCTGTAGATTTTTTCAGAAATCAGACCCTAATTGCCTCTTACTTCAGTGTCTTTTTATTATCCATGCTTTTTCATCAGCTGAAATAATTCTCATTGGTGGACCATTTCTCTTGTAAAGCTGTTTTACATAAAGCCATTTCTTAGCAATTGGTTTATAATGATGTTGCAGAAATAATTTCTCCATGAGATTTTGGGTTTTTTCCTCTTGACTTTTAAGGAAGACAAATGACAGCAATCGATGACAAATTTGGATTCTGTTCTTCTTTCAGTATTTTTTGCATCTAATGTAGAAAAGGACATTTAAAGGGAAAAATATAAAAAACCCAAAACTGCACTTCTATTACATGCAGATAAATGGGAAAAAATGTATAAAGCCTGTATCTTGTGCTTGAAGTAAGACAGTGGAAATTCTTAAAATAAAAGCTAGACAAGGATTTGCCCTAAATACCCTAACATTTTGACTGTTAGTAACTACTTCTAACAGTATCTCAAACACTGAAGCAGCAGCTATAAGTTTAAGTTAATTTGAGCATATTTCCTTTCTTGGTGTAGTCAGAAATGATGCACACGTAATTTTATTAACCAGATACACAAATGTCTCCCAAGGATTACTCCTAAAAGTATCAATCTCATTCTAGAGTGTTGTGGCAAAATTTTGATTAATTCCTGGCAATATTCCAAACCATCATTTATTATTTATTTCTGTGCCAAATGAGCATTAGTGCTACTAGATATTTTCAGAAAATATCAAACTCTTCATTACAACTGTTTCTGATACACTGATTGTTAAAGAGCTCGGCTTGCTTACTCCAACAGTTTTTTAACTGAATCTACTTTTTACTTCCATTCATCCATCTTTGAGTTTTGACATATGCTGTCTTTCTATGAAGGCTTCAAGAGCTGAGATGACCTTGCCAAAGATCAAGAGATGTGTCTGGAAGAATTATAATTTCTTGGAAGATGATTTATGCGATTACTGTGTAAAAGACTACTTGTTCTGCAGTGATTGATGACAACACTGGCAGCATTGACTGATCATTAGAAATATTTATATGGCAGGTCCTTTAAGGTGGTGATAGTCTTGAAGGAAAGATTAAATGCATATCAAAAGACAACCGTTTCTCTGTGTATGGAATCAGAGCTTGTAGTTCTTCTGAATATCTTTACTTGTTTCATGTTTCCATTTTTTCAAAGACACAAGGGTGACATAGGTTTCCTTACAAAGTGACTTTTAGATCCAACAAATTAAATAATGCAGATATTAAATTTCTTTTTTCATTAAATATTATCAGTTGTTTACTTATAAATATACTTTTAGGTATAGAGAATATTAATAAATAATTATGAAGAAATAGAAATATATTGTCACTTGCCTGTTTTTTGTAACATAAATGGACATTAGGAAAATATACATGATTTCTTATTTGTGACTCTGGCATATTTTTAGATATTGGAGTTTTCTACTGTATTTTTTATCAAGTTGTGTTGATACATGAATGAGTAACCTTTAGTAAGTTATATGCTAGTATTTTAGCTATTTGTAGTCATTAAAAATAGATGGTCACTAAGTTGGTAATTTAAATACAAGTAGACCTGGCGTTATTCTCAGTTTCATCACATCACATAACTCCATTAAAGAGAGTGATTCAGTAGAATTACTTTTAATTTACTTAGGGGCAAGTGAAAGCAAAATTTCATGTCTTGATGGTGTATGTAGTAACTGAAGACCCACATGCACACTCAAATCCTCCCTAAATACATATTTGTGTGTAGTGAGAGGCCATATATAGTTTAAGTAGGACTATGACAGCTTAATAGAGTATGTTTAATATATTTAATTTGTGGAAAATCATTAAGTTGAAGGTTTAACTTAAACTTCCTCTTCTTTCTCTGTGTGGTAGTGTTATGAAAATTTGTATTTACACTAAAGTGAACTTCTTTAATTTTTTTAGTATCCCCATTGAGGTTATGACTTTTATGACTTGGACATATTAAAAGCTGTCCGGACATAGTCCTTGGCAGCTGGCTGTAGAAGGGAACAGATGACCTGCAGGTGTCTCATCGAAGCTCAACTCTCCTGTTGTTCTGTGAGTCTGTGAAACTAGCCTCTGAAACATCTCCATATAAAATGCACTGTTGCAGTTCTGATGATAGGTTGCATGTAGCACAAAATACAAAATAGTAAGTGATCATTAAGATGTACAGATTCCTTTGTTTTGATGCACTGAAGTAAAGCACAAGCCATGTTTCACAGTTTTTCTCTCAGAATATTTACCTACACCGATAATTACCAGAACAGATAGCTATTTTATCTCATCATATTAAAGCTACTGACATGTGTGTGTATATATATATATGTGTGTGTGTGTATGTACACACATATATAAATTTATCACTCCTTTCATTCATGTTACGTTTTATGGGAGTTAATTATTAATTTCTTTTAATTATACCTCATGGCCTTTGTCCGGGAGACTATCCAAGGAGTAGATCATCATGATATGCAATTTAGTGAAACAGTTTCCAGGCATCCTGCCATCCTCAAGACCAAGTGAAACAATTGTTATTAAAATTATGAAAATATTAGTATGCATATTTACATTATGAATAATGGGAGAGGAACAGTGGACATTATTCCATGGAGTGCTATTAATCTGGTGGAAAATTGGTGTTTGGTTTGTCTCCTACTGTATTTCCTAACCACTCCCAAATTAAGAGCATGGGAACAAGAGTGTGTCACTTTTGTTGCTCCATTTGCTGGTGGAAAGCACAATGGTTTCTTTTCTTTCTGAATCTTTTTAAAGTTCATGTGTAGGTGTAAAAAAAGCTTGCCCCACTGCTTTGGAAACAGATGTTAAGGATTTCTCCTCAGAACAACATTACATCTCAGCTAAGTGATCCAAACAGTTGAGGTTAATAATAAAACCAGCACAGGTTTTATGTCTGGTGACAATGGTTCACATGAGCCATTGTCATCAGAGAGGGGCTACCGGAAAAAATGGATAAATCCTTGAGCCAAAAGACCAAGCTGAAGTCCTTAGCTCACTGTGGTGACTTGTTCAAAGCTACACTGACTTTATTATAACATTTGATGTGAGTGGCATTTGCAGATGTAATCAAAATGTACAAAGGCAATAAACATCTATGTAGATTTGGGTAGATATAACTATAGGTTAAATTAAGCCTTCTGGGAACCATTTATGATTTTATAAGAATGTTTTTATAAGTATTTTTAAATCTTATTACTTGAAGAAGCAGCAATGCAAAGAAACAGAAAAACTGACTCAGAGACTGATCTCACAAAGACTTGCTGAATGATTATTATTAGTTCTCTGAATTGTTCTCCTACTGGCTTTCTGCAGATTTGTACTGTAATGGAAAATGTTCTAATACTTGTAATGTTGTTAAAATGCAACTGAAGACAAGTAATGCTAAAATGTTTAAAAACAATTAGCCACTATTTGCAAAACTATGTTTTACATATTTATGAGCTACCTGGGGTCAGCTATATATTCCACTACAGCAAAATTCATCTGCTCAGGGTCTTTCTGATGAATCAGAAGAAGTAATTACATACAGTTCTCAAAAGAGGCTGATTCAGAAGCAAAAAATAAAAGTTCTACTCCAGAAAACTATTGGGACTACCGAAATGTGCAGGTACCTGTTAAGCCGATGTACTGTCAATTGTATAATATAAACAAATTGGAAACACTATCAACATAAATGGAAAAGCTTTCAATAAAACTATAGGTGTAGGTACAAGTATAGTTACAGTATCCCTAGGACAAGCATATTCCATGAGCATCCAAACAGAAGTTTTATTCTGAGAAAAGCTGAAAAGTTTTGGTCATGTTAAAATGCATTCAACATAACTGCTAGTAGGAGAAAAAAAATTTTTTTTTTCTTTTTGCTGTGTCTGTCTCTTTCTACCTATACTATTTTCCGTGTCGCTGTTTTTTTTTTTTTAATTTTTATTTGTATTTTTTTTCAGAACAGGATGGTTACCCAGCATGTTTTGTCTGCAGTTAAAAAGTGATTCACATTTTAAAAAATCAGTTCAATGGCAACACCGTAAAATTTCTGAATGCCTTTGAACCCAATAAATTTCACAGTGAATATAATGTGGGTTTGGATCCTTACTGTTGAGTAACATCTTTCTAAACTGAAACTCAGCTAATCAGAGTTAATCTCGTGGTTTCCATATTACAAGGAACAGTTCTTAAAAGCTCAGGTCACTGTCCTAAGGGTTCATCATAGTTTAAAGTAATAGGTTTTGTTTAATTGTAATGATTCTTTCATGAGTGGAATCTCATTTGTAGCGAAACGATGATTTTAATTTGGAAAGTTCATTGCAAATAAGTTGTGTTCTCTTGATTTAGGTAATTATACTCACTTAATACGTTAATGGCAAGGACTGCTCAGGCTTTTTAAAAACCTTCTAGCTCTCTGCAGAAGTTATTAAAAGGAGCAGAGAGTATACAGTTCTCTTTGATCATTGTAATGAACCTCCATGTTGTTATTGTCTATTCACTTATATGCAAAGTGTAGTGCAAGTCTGTATTAGCTTCAAATTAGAGCTTTATTCATGAAAAAAATTACATAAAAGCAGCCTATGTCATAATTAAGATTTGGAACAATATTGTTCTAATGATTATCAAAGAGAAAGACAGATCCCTTTGAATTACCTTTAAAATGCATATGCCTCTTTGCAAAGATTTGCTTTAGGTTGTTTTTATGTTTATAAGGACTTATAAAAAGTTTTGTCAAAAAGACACATTAGAGCATGGCCATTGTCACACCCTTCTCCAGCCCATGGGCAGCAACAGAAAGGGGGAAAACACAGTAGGAACAACATGAAATTTTTATCTCCCTGTTGGTCTCAGTTGCAACATTTACATTTACATTTCCTGCAGCAAATGTAACAGCATTCTAAAAAACCTCTGAGGCAGTGAATGACCAGTGGCTACAAGTAAGGACTGCAGCTGTTGAATCATATCATGCTTTGACAAATCTTATCTAGATAATCCTTTACCTCTTTTATTCTGTGTATTCATGGGACATGACATTGTAATATGCATGAGATAAAACACTCTCATTGTACTTCTGTTCCCAGCACAAATTATTTCCAGCGATGATTCCTGTGATACTGTACAGAAGAAGTTCACTGCTGCATTAGCAAAACTGGTCATGGTGCAGTTCTTTGTGTGCAAAATAGTAAAATAATAGTACAAACTTGCCTCTGACACAAACAGATATTTAGAAGGTAGGGAGGAGAGTAATTTGCAATCCAAAGAATAAAGACATGGAGACATAATTAAAACCACACATGGAAGAAGACTTTGTGTAAAATAGCTTCGTATGCAGAGCGATTATGTAAACAAATACCCCACCTGTCTGGAAACTGTAAGAAATATGAAAGATCATAGGAATGGACTGTGTAAATTTGCAAGAATCATAGAGGTAACTTAAATATCACCCAAGACCTAGTGAGAAGAAAACCATGGAAAAGAGGATGTAATTTTAGATGATATATAAATCTTACTTTACAGCTTACATGGTTCTTTGATAATAAATGAACATGTATTTTTCTATATGTTTTTTTAAAAATCCTGAAGTTTCCCTTTTAAAACAAACCCATTGCTTTAAGAAATTCATAGGAGAATTTATATATATATATACACAATATAGATTAGTAGTGTATAGTAACTAATCCTTGGTTTCTTGGAAGAAGCTCATTGACAACTACAAGGAAAAACTGAGAGTTAGTCTCAGAAACATGAGACAGATGGCAAATTAGTGATAATTTTCCACTTTATATTTCTCTAGCTTTTCATCACTCCAGATCCTTAATGCCATTCAGCCCTTGAAAAGTCTTCCAGTCCAACATAGGCATTGCCAAGGCTTTCTGACAGCAACCGACATGGTAAAGAGACCCTCTGATGAAAGGTGCTCTCTATGAGTTAAAGAAAATTATTATCTTCATACTCTAAAGCTGTGAGAAGTTAAGACCATTCAGAATAGTATTAATTTCTGCCTAGATTTCCTTTTACACTTGTTGACTGAAGCATGCTGTGAGGTGGCTACTTCCCAGCTTCCTGCAGCCAGGAGTAGTGCTGCAGATGCAAGGATGTGAGGTTGCAAAAAACATCAGATGAGTGTTTTTTTCCCCACGACCAAAGTATTTTTCAATAGCCTAGAATAATGCATATGAGTCTAAGAGAGATGCAACTCTTTCCTATGTTGCTTATTGACGTTTTTCTGCCCACTGATAATTTCAGCACTTTCTTTGACAAGTGGCCAGAATAAGCTGACAGGACAGATGCTAGTTAGACGTATTCATTTGAGAAGTATTTGGTCTCTGCACTAAGATTACTATGAATAATGTTCCAACTTCAGTCAAACAAAACCCTCTAATAAAGTTCTATGCAGCTTTAGGAAATGTACTTTTTTTTTTTTTTCCTTTTCACATATGCAACAACTTTGCTTAACTGAAGGCATCATTTTATTAATTGATGTCATGTCAACAAATGTACTCAAAGGTTTTTGAAAGAGGGCATTAGATGGGTTTTGAAAGTGACACTTTGCTCTCATCAGCCCTGTGAGACTGCTGAATAACAGAACAGATCTCATGACCTTGAATGAGGGCCAAACGATCACAGAGTTAATAGATTTCATGTTGTCTTTTTGGTACCTCCATTCTGTCCCCTATATGACAACAAAAATATTGCAGAGAAATCCACCTCTTTCATCACTACAGCTTTCTGTTCCCATAGACAGCTCAGTGTCATCAAGTAAAGATTTTCTTCATCTCCTTTACTTATTGCCTTACCTAATGCCACTGGATTCAGCAGAACACTTTCCATTGGGTTTTCTGCATTTTGGATCACACAAACTGGAGTCAGTGCATTACCAGGAATGGTACACTGATATCTTAAAAGCCTTCCTAGAACTGCATTTACACCAAACACTTTTTTTTTTTTTTTTCTAAAGAAATGCTTCTTTTGATAATTGCTTACAGCATCACATGTCTCTTGCCTACAAGTCTTCATGCAGTGGGGTTCAGTCCATGCAGGTCTTGAAGAATTTCTAATCCATACCCCTACCAAAGAGGACACATAAACACCGAAGGGAGGATGGGAAGCCAAAAGAGGCAGAGGACAGCAGGAGCTGGAGAAGGAATTGATCTATCTGCAAGAGTTGAAGCTATCAGCACACTTTAGGCACAATGGCAGTCAGGCAGAATCTGAATGCTTTATCTTCTCTGTGACTTCCAGCTAGGTGCTCTCCTAAATTTCCTCAAGAATCACCAGACAAGATTCACTGTAAAGTACTTGACTGTAATCTGAGGAATCCCTAACCATCATGCATACTCAGTTTCATGCAATCACCTCTTGGGAACCACCCCTGCTCTTAGCGCACTGTTGACAAACAAAGTTGTTACCCTATCAGGTCTAGTATGCCAACATGGCATTAATTCTCTCTAACCTTCAGAAATTAAAAAAGGTAGCAATTATACCCTTAAAAAGTCACTTTTGAAATAACTAATTAATCATTCATTGCCCATGGCACTAATAAGTCATTAGTTGTGTAGTGGCTCATTATAAGGTGCAATATGTAGAAGGGCTCATTTATGCAACTCCTTGCTGAATGTTGATTAGTTTATTTATAGACAATACGTGCTTGTTATGATCAATTATGACTTACAACAGTGGGAATGCGGATTTTTTTCTACTGAAATGTGACAAGGTAAAGACTCATTTAAAGCATCTTGACAATTAAAGAATTGTAAAAGAAGCTGTTAATACAGTATCTCTTTCAGGATTATATCCTCCAAAGAAAGTGTTCTTTTGTCTTCTACATTTAAATCTGTTCCCATTTGCTCTTTAGTTTTGTTTTTCAATTGCTGTTCTGTCTACTTGAGTTATTCATACTTCCTGAAGAACCCTGCAATATAAGAACTGAAGTAAAATACATGTTGTAAACAGACTTTAATGCATGAAGGCAGTTAAGTGGCATTATTCCAGTTTTATATGCTAATGTTATAAGGGCTTCAAAAATACAATATGAAGTCAAAGTTATTGGATATATTAACCTGTGTTTTGAAAACACTGTCTGAATTTAAAAGAGGCATAATTACCCCAAAGAAAGAGAGGGAGAAAAAAAGAGACGGTAATAGGAATATTATGTGTCAACGTTTGCCAATTTGGAGTCACTGAACTAATTTTTTAATTGTTCCTTTTTGATTTTTGCCTCAAGAACAGAATTTACAACCAAACAATTAAAAACATGCATTTGTCTCTAAAAAGAACATAAGTAAACTGTAAAAACACATCAACTCCTCTTTACTTTAAAAAGCCTGCAGTAGATTTCATCCCAATACACATACACAGATATCCTCTATCCCTACTGGATTAGATCATCTCTAAGGACAGCACTTATCACTTCTAGAATAGTTACTATGGCTCCAGCTAAAAACCCAGTCCTGTTAGCTAGGGGCAATGGAAAATCTAGTTTGATACATCCCAGTCTCCTGTGCTTGATAAAGACTTGTACATCCAGGCTGTCAGAGAGAGGAAAGAAGGGCTGGAAGGAGAGGGAAGAGGTGAGAATGTGAAGGGATTCCTGTTCTAATTTTGGAAGAAAAAAAGAAGAGCTGGGGAAAAGAGAGTGGAAAAAAGCTCACCAAGTGAATCAACCAAACAAGCCCAAATGTACACCCCCAACTGTTCTTTCAGAGAGTAGCTTCAAAAATTGGGAAAATATCCAGAAGCCAGATAAAAGGAAAAGAGACTGGTCCAGAAATGGTCTGCAACACCTCTGAGCAGTAAAAAACATCATTCAGAAAATGAGAATGATGTATAATAAATCTAGGACTAGTTCCCTTATTTTCACACAGTCCTTTCTGCAGTATCTTGAGAGATTTGAGCCACTGAAGAGCTACTTAGGACTTACTAACATGAATCTGTCCAACAAAGGAGAGGAGGAGTTTATGGTACCCCTCTTGCTGAGGGAAGAACATAACATTGGTCTGAGGAAAGAATCCACAGTTACAGCAGAAGAGTGTGTTAGCTTTGGATGTTTGCTCTCCCAGGAGAGAATTACCAGGATAGTATATAGCTATATAAGGAAGAGTTATGTTCTTAAATAAATCTGGCAGGCACCAAGGGTTCTTTGGCCCTTTTTCACCAAAGTGAGGCTGTATCCAGGGATAGCACCTCCAGAAATAGGGAACTGGAAGTTGTTCTCTGATTTTTCTCCACAAGTGCAATGTTCTACCATGGACACTTCAGCAAGATCACCATTGAAGGGTGAAAATTAACTGAGCAAGGGATAAGGAGTCACTCAAATTTCATGTTCTATCAGGTCAAATAATTGAATCAAACTAGTATCATAGATAGTCACACTTATCAAAGTAGTGAGGAAACAAACTGCCATTTATAATATCACCATTACTTTACAATAAGTTCCTGTGACTCTGCTAGCACACGTTAAAGACAGCTGTTGGCAGATTGTTTTGCTGGTCACATAAGGTAGAATCCCCCAGTTTCTACGAATCAACATCCTACCACTTGCTCATAATCATCAAAGCCCTCCATGACATAGAGGAATTGGCTGGAAACTCTATACACAAGAAGTTGCTGAAGCCAGGATCTAGCAGAGTTTTAATCACATGCTTAAATCTATCCAAGAAAATACAGGACCTTAAGCATGGAAGAAATATTTAACAGCAACGTAACCCAGATCAGATTCATCATGGTGGTTAATCACATACTTATAATATACAAGCATTAAAATAGCTCCTGTACCAGGACCTGAGTTTGTTTCTGGATTATCCAATAGAAGGGAAGACACAGTTATAATATGATAATTATATAGTAGTCAGGCTGCAGCTCTCGCTTTCTTGTAGAAATATTCCTGTGAGCATTTTTATGAGTTAATAAAAGAATGAAAACTTGGATAGTCTGTATATAAAATAACTAAATCAAGAGCATTATTTAAAAATCAAAGGAAAAATATTTCCTAATTCAGTTAAATTAAAGTCAATTGGAACCTATTCAGTCACCTTCATAACTATTTAATGGTGATTGTGCAATACTTGCGTGATCAAAGTTAATGTAATATTTATGCAATCAAAGTTAATGTTAAGACATATAATGATTTTACTAGATGAGCTGTGAATATAAATGACAAATTAACATAATTATTAAAGATCATAATATTTGCATGGAGAAAAAATATTTTTTGCAGAAGTAATGGTTTGTCTCATTATCTCTAAGAGGATTCCATGTATTATTTATTTTATGAGAAAGCTTCCATATGCCAGCTTACGATTTGGCCTTTTTTAAGTTATTTTTTGAAACAGCAGCAGTAAAAGAGGAATGGAGGATAGGCAGGGTGTTTGTAAGACAATATTTAAGTACATGGACAGTTCTGTCTTCAGTGGTTTTTACTCAAATTTTGAGTCCAACCCACCAAGGTGGAATACACAGGCTTCTTAATTGTGCCTTTTAAGTTTATATTTTATTGACACATTTTATGAAATTGCCTGGTCTGACTGAAAAAAATGGAGACAAAAAGCCCAAGGGAGCAGCATGCAGCTTCCCCAGAGCTAAGGTCCATGGTGGGGCTTTCTGTTCTATTCTCTGGGTAGGCTCGTGCTCAAGCAAGACAGCAGCCTTCAGGGAGAGCTATGCTCCTCCAATCAGGGCCTGGCACAGAGGTCTCCTGTCACACAGCAAACCAAGAAGTGATGACATTGTGCCCAGCTTGTCAGACCTGCAGAAATGGGGAGGCATTTTTCACATGTCATTCTTTTCTCCTATACTCACGTGCCAGGGAAATATAATCAGGCTTTGCTTATTTTTGAAATGTAAGCTGGAGAGAAACCCCAGTGATGAAATCTCATCAAATCCTAAATTTTGCAAAGGTTTTATATTCTGAGCTTGTACATGAGGTTTAGGACATCAGAGAAGCAAGGATTTGCCTTTCTTTGTAATATGCTCACAGACTTCATCCATTCTCAATTAATTATGGAATAAATTCCTCTATTTTCTTCATTATTTCTATTATGTTCTAGTTCCTTGTAATTGTCTTTTGCATTTGTCCCCAAAACCTACTTCTTAAAAAAGCTTACTCCTTAAAAATCTCAAATACCCTGTCCTAAATTAATTAGATGTCAGGTCACTGAAACCCCCACCAAACATCGAAGAAAGAGGTGTTTACCTAAATTCTTGTGTGCTTTACCATTCAGTACAAAGAGGATCTCTTCTGATGATTCCATGTCACAGATAGAAATAATTATTATCTGTGTATATTTTTTTCATCAGGATCTGTGTAGGACAGAGGTAGATTTAGGACTAGAAAAAGTAACAGCCCTCAAAAATAGCAGTGATTGGCACACTCACCATTTTACATTTATTTAATGAATTGTTAACAGCTACATATTTGAAAATGGAATGGGTGAAATGGGCTTCTGAAATTCTGTGGAGCTTCTAGATGTGTTTTATACATATGCGTAGCCATGCACACAGTCAAAACATATATGGTGTTTTCTCATAATTTATGTCAATAACACTCCCAGTACCTTCTGTGTGTGCATTTGTAAGTACACTATATGTGTTTCATAGTAGTATACTGTTAACAACTCTATCATGCTTAGACAATAACAAATAACGAGAGGCTGTTCTATGACTGCATAATTTATGAATACCACAGTTATTCCAGGATATTATCTTTGTTCTCATGCAAATTATTTATCTTGCACCTACTTATAGTGTACCCTTTGAAATTAAATAGAAATTATGGAACGCCTTAAAGCCTGACTATCATGTACCAGCTGTCTCAGTCAGCTGGCTCGTCAGTCAATACACACTGCAAATCACAACTATATTTGACTTTGATTGGGAGGCTATTTTGGGAATTGTGCCAGTGTAATGAACAAGTTGTACTGAAGAGATCATACCCTTTGTAACTGGTGTAATGAAGACCACTGAAATAATCACAGCCCCACAATGGTGACTTCTGTTTAAGAAAAAATGATAGCCAAAAAAGCTTTTATGAAAACCCCCACAGCCAAAATGCATCCTATTTCTCTCTCCAAACATTCTGTCTTACTGATTTTCCTTTTCTCTTCCTGTCCCACTCTTTTCTTCCATCCTCTAAAAAATGACTGCCGTTCCCAGCTGTCTTGAAGCTCTTACTGGGCAGCCTCTATCCTAGAGCATGCCCACTGGATACTGCTTCAGCTTTCATTCTTGTCTTCTTCCTTGTTAGCTGAAAGCTCCTGGCAAAAAAATGTTTATTTCTTTATTCTTTGGGAAATCATGTGTCACAGGCAGCTGCTGCTGCTGTGTCACACATCACTGTAGATTTTTAGCATCACTTTGGAAGTTTTGAGAGTTTTAGGTGTGTTTCTTTCTTTTGACTAATGTTAAATAGTACATTCTAAGGTTCATTCATATGCAAATCTCTGTTAAGGCCTAGTACCCCAGCCTGATTTTCACTGGATGAAGTGTATATGGAAGTCCCTTTTAAAAGAAAATATAAATCATACAGATTTTTTTTTATTGCACACACAGATACAGATACACACACACTCCCCAGTTAAACAGTTCAATTTATGCCTGGATTGCTAAAACACCCTTTTTCATTAGTCCTGAAAATGATTGTTGCCATGTCATTCTGTTGCTGGGACACCTTACTGACTCCTCTTATTGTAACATCTCTGTGGTTTTAGGACTGTTCAGATGTATATAGTCACCCAGACCATTTCATCTGTAACCCAAAGGTGGGTCCCATAAATACCTGCCAACCTGCCTTGCTGTTTTCCTTCAGATCACAAATTCTGCCTTTTCTTTGCTGAAACGCTTACACAGCACCCAACAAAACTGTTGTCACTCACCTCGTTGTGCCTTTGCAGTCTCTGTCTGCCTGCACTTGCCAAAGAGCTGCCTTAAATCTAAATTGCCTCTGTTCTTCTGTTTGCACAATGCCTAGCACAGTAGTCACAGGAACCCTGCCTGTGCTGCTGCAAGGTTTTGTACTTACTCAAAGCAACAATGCTAATTAAAAAGTACCTAGTATCAAGATGATCTTGCTAATAAGGGAAACGGAAAAAGGTATTATTGAAAAAAATACAGTTTTCTTCTTAAATGCTATGATAGTTCTTTCTTTTCTGAGGTTGTCTAAAGGAAATCTCATCTTTAAGTATATTATTTTCCTTGAGAAGTTCATCTATAGATAGGATCTACCACAAAAATTAGTCTACTTAAAAATTTCCATCTTTAGTTTTTAATTCAAAATTCAGAATGGTGTTTGAGGAGGGATGAAATGTAGCCTATTACATCTGGGATCTCTATTTCCTCCGGGAGAGGAAGAAAGGGGTAGAACACTGTGGAAATGAAATGCCACTGTGCATGTCTTCCTCATTCAAGAATATCATGCACTGAATCTCTCCAACACATCTCTTTCAGAAAGCTACTTGTTCATGGCACTTACCCAAGCTGCTTTCCTCATTGATGAACTTGAAATGCTCCCTCACCTTGGCATGGTATCAACTATGTCAGTTAAATCAGAAAGAGGGAAAGTCAGGCCAGCAGCAAAAACACCTTTCCTGAAGAGATATGATGCTGACCCAGAAATAAGAGTGAGCAGCCAGAACATCGTTGCTACATGCAAAGTTTTTAATAGAAGAAGAATGATCTAGTGGTATCTGTGCATATTCAGTCATTGTTGTGTTTCCTGCTGTCATGGTGTGTGCTTACTAGAAAGATTTATATAAGGAAAAGTAAAAGTAATGTGCAGTATATTAAAAGTTCTGCTTCCTACTCTGTAATGTGGTATATTGAAATATTTAATCATTGACAAGCATCATTCTTTTATTATTAATAATCCATATGGAAAGTACATTGCTTGCAGTAGAATATTTTCCAACTTATTTTAAGTATGCATTCTTATACATTTGGGTATTTTATTAAAAATCATGCTTTCCTCTGCAAAAATGTAAATATCGAAGCACAGTTTAGTCAAGGCTTTACAGCAGAGGTTCACAATAGATTCACAAAGTAAGACATGCCTTTATATTAAGGATTTACTGGAACAAAATTCTTCAAGTTGGCAACAAATTTCTTTGGATATTATTTTTGTTTACATTATTATTCTCATGGTTTTAATACATTACAACAGGCTTTTCATCATATCTATTTTGTATATAAAATATACAGAGCTTACTCTAAATGCAAAATGTAGGGACATTTTAAGCATACGGGGATAAGAAAGACAGAAAATTATCCAAGCAAAGGCACATTTTGTTCTTTTAGATCCAGATGGTTTTAAGCTAGTATTTAAAAAAACACTCATTTTTGGCCTAACTTTATTGCTAATGATATCAGTTGAGCCACTGAATTCTGTGAAACGGCCCATTACTCAGATACTTGGAAAACCCTACCCAAGGTACAAAGAAAGAAGAAAAATTGCCAAGTTGAAACTCAACATGGTGTAATTCACTGTTGTGTTATTCGTATCTCTTTAAAAGCCAACCACTCAAATGTTTAATGCTAATCAAAAAGTTCACTTTGCCATTTCTTACATTATTAACCTACAGTAAACTTACATTAAGTCAGTGAAAACTTTGGGGCTTAGTATTCATGTGGTTAGCAGATAATATAGAAAAAAGATCAAGCTATTAATTCATATAGAGTCTGAGTGAAAATCATTTATGTAAATACACAATGGAATATTCTCGTTCTTCTCAGTCAGTGATCAGAAGTAGCAAACGCCAAGTCCTGTGTGGAACACAGTTAAGATATAGTTAATAATGCTTGTGTGTTAACATCATGACCTACTCATTACACACAGGTAGAAAAGAGATTCTATAATTTTTGCTTAAGCTCCATCTTTAATAGGACACTTGCAATGTGTGTAAATTGATAAATGTGTTGCTTTGGGATTTTCATATTACCAGATGAAATGAAACGTGTACCTGTTCTGTATACTCATGCAGTTTGATTTGAACCTGAATAATAAGAATATATTTAATAGTCTGCTTCAATCATTCTGTGTCGTTATGTATTACTAAAGATCTCAGAATTTGTCAAATACATTCATTAAACATGACACTTGCAAGGACGGAGTAGGCTTTTTCTTGTACTAGCTCTCCACTGGGAGCAGCATATTTCATGGTGCATTTTTCTTGATGAAGTGATAGCAGTGTTGAGCTATTTTAAAATATATTTCCCATTTTTCTCCTGTGCTTATAATGATTGGAGACTAATGCAAATGTCATTCCCCATAAAACTGAAGTTTTAATGAGAGGAAATTAACTTATTCGGTATTGTTAGCAATATAATTTTAAACATCTTTAAGATGCTGATTCAAAAAGTATTCCATTTAAAAGAGTCTATTTAACATACATAGCTCTGATTTTCCTGCATGAGATTTCTAAATTGTCTAAGTACTCTCTCGAACATTTAGTATTTCACCTTCTGTAAAATAAAAAAAAAGACAAGAAGGACATTTTTATAGGATATGGTTACAATAGTTTGCTCTGCCTCTGTCAAAGTACATATCTCTACCTTACACAGTATATAATAAAAATGAATTTTAATTTTTTATAAGCTACACATGCAATATGCCAAGTCCAGTTCATGCATTGTAAAATATTTTCACTGATCAGTCTTTTCTTTAGTAGCACATTTTCATAGTAGGACATTATTAGTGAACAGAATGGATCAATACAGTGAAAGCGTGCTGCACTACCCTAAAGTTTCTTACTTCAGAAATCACACCACAGTGAGGCAGAGCAGATACTCAGGTGCCTTTGTTATGCTCTGTGTTGTTTCTGTGTAAAATACTAGAAAGGAGTGTGAATGCTTCTATAAAGGCTGGTAATTGGGTGTATCTGGAGGCCAAGAATGATGTTTAACAAAACACACTAACTTTTCATGGCTTTTCCTATAGCACAGACATCTCTTAATTGTACAGGAAAAAAACTAATTATTAATAACTCATGATAAGAACTAATCAAGTAGTATATTAATTAAATTCATTCCATTTCCCATGATAATAACTCCAGCTCATTTATATTTGATTTACATGAAGTATAAATGGACCTTAAGGGCTGCATTAATTGAATAATATGAGAAACTCTGAAAAATCAGAAACAACGAAACTAAGTACTTTATAATTACCAGTAAGAAGTGACTTCATCTCAGTCCTTATGCAATTCATCTCGTAATATTAGGTTTTCATATATTTGGGGCTAGAACACCAAAGTGACAATTACGCCCATAAGTTTAAAGTGCGGATACTCTAATCCTTACACTCCTGTGATCTCACTTCTAAAGTATTTTGAGTCCTACAAAGAAACTTCTGCAAAACCTTTATTTCCTGTGTTGAGTTTGTTCTTTAATCCCCAGTAATATTTATATGCCGGAAGAACCCCCTGCTTTTTCCACCACCATGGTGACATCAGGAGGATGGTCATGCTGCTTTCTGCTCCTGTCATGGTCCTACCCCGGCTGGCAGCCCTTCTCATAACTAGAATATTTGACTAGTAATTAAGGTATCTTGTCTCAAATCTTTGCTTAGCCCAGCAAATCAAGTCCCCCAACATCTAAACCAGTGTCTACCCACTGATCTAAAAGGCAATAGAAGGTGGCACACTTCCAGGTTTTCTTTTGAAATGCTATAGTTTTTACTAATTAAATAGATTTTTTCAGTGCTTTAAGGATGATCTGACCCAGCAACTGTTGTGGGATACCACCCAGTCTGTATTTGTACTGGGGTTGATGCCAGATAATTTGGCACCAAAACCACTGAAATAAGCCACGTGTAAGGCCAGCCACAGAGATGTGGCTGCCCAGGAGCCTTGCGAGTGGAAGTGTTGGTGGAGAGTATTAAGGTACACACTTTGTACTCAGTTGTCAAAATGACATTTGAGATCTAAGCTGCTGTTCAAATCTTAGCCTTAATGCTCTGATCTTAAACTGAATCCATTTTCCTGTGTCATTGTAAGTTCTTTAGGTTTACAAACAGCTAATAAAGGAAGCAACTGAAGAGTCAATATACTAAAGTCTTTTTTGTTCTCTTTAAAGCCTATTAAACTCTGTTAGGAAATCTCCCTAAGACCAAAGGAAGTTCCAGTCTCACTTAGCACTACTTCATTTCTCTTTTAAGCCATCATGCCTGTTCTATCTGATTTAGATGTTTGCAACAGATATACACATAGGAGATTGCCCAGAGAAGCTGTGGCTGCCCCCTCCCTGGCAGTGTTCAAGGTCAGGTTGAATGGAGTTTTGAGCAACCTGGTCGAGTGGAGGGTGTCCCTGCCCATGGCAGGGGGGTTGGAACTAGATAGGATTTGAGGTCCTTTTCAACCCAAACCAGTCTGTGATTCTATAAAATTGCTCTGTTTAACTAATTCCTTTGTAGTGCTTTGTACAATCCATTTCTCACTGGAATAAGAGAAGCCTCTTGTCAGTTGCCATCTCAACAATAAAGCAGTCCTGTAATATTTCCTCTTGCTCTTGAGTAAGAAGCATTCACAACCAAAGTTCTTAGGGCATTCCTGGAGTCACAGTTTCTGAGAGTACTTCATGCTACAATTGACATCAACTTGTTAAGTGACTTTAAATTCTTCTGAAAATAAAACGTGTATCTGAATAAAAGTCTATCTGAAATCTGCTTATATGAAATACAAGTAAACCTTTAGAATAGTGATGTATTTTAAAGGGTTTATATCAACCTTTTAGACAAAACAGCATTAAGATAAACTATTAATAACCACTGACTTCCTGGTATTTTAAAAGTTTGTGTAAGGACTTTTACGTCTGAGAAAATGTTTTTCTGAGTTAATCATGGTTTTGATTCAAAGTGTATAGCCACACTTAAATAAGCAAATGGTGCCGTATTTCCAGAAGAGGCATGATGCAGACATCGTCTTGTAGGATTGTGCTTTTCTCTATAAGATAAAAAACTACAGACCTCTTAGCATTCTCTGGCCCTAGGATTAAAAGCTACAGGACAGCTCACAATATATCCACAAGACTCTTTTTTTTTTTTTCTTCCTTAGGCAGAGATAGAGTGATGGCGAGTGCGTGTGGGATGTGCCATTCCCTGTACTCTCGGCTGTCACTGCCTGGGACTCCTTGCACTGGCACAGCCCAGAGCTGATCCAAGAACCATACTAACAGCTGGGCAATACACACTGCCTTGGGGAGCTTTGCTAGGGCCACTGCACCACCCTCTTTTACTCACTAGTATAGGTGTCACTCTAGGGCAGATTTTGTCCTGAAGCTGTCCAATAGTAATTCCCTTTTTATTTGGGAGTCTGGTAGTAATATATTTAAAACCTCAGGTTCTCAATCCAAACTCAGACACATCATTAATGTCTTCTACTGACATAGTCATATCTGACAGATGGGGATGGAAGCATGCTTTGATGCTCTTATTCCTTCAGTCAGACAAAACATCAACATAAAGAAAATTCTCATAGTCATAGTCTTACCAGACTCAGACACTCATTTTGATCATGTCACTTTGCACTATTCATTTGCATGGATTTTTTTCTATGAAATTGTTTACAAAATGGAAATATTCTCTAGCCTTTGTGCATTAAGGTGTCAGCAAAGTATTAGACATAACTATGAACAGCATATATCTATGGTTTTAATTTTAGGCTAAAGTTGACTTTGCTAGTTATTACTCAGTTGAAATAAATTCTGTAGTGTTTTAAAAAATTTTACAGAGCTCAACAGAGAGCTGGCATGAGTCATGTTTGCAAAGTTAGATCTATACTGGAACAAATATCTTAAATTTTACTAATATAATAGAGGTATTTTCTAATTATTGCTCATTTATTGTCTTCTGTATAAAGCCTCCTGTTTGATCCTGTTAGGGATACACTATTACCTTGTTCTTCACATGGACTTTTTTGGAAATTGCTTCACCAATAGAGAGCAGTGTTTAATCTGTAGAAAATTTTGTGAGGAAGATGGCAGATTTATACAACATCTTGTTTCTTGGTGATAAATAGGCACAAGGACTTTGGTGATAGAAGAAAGAAGTTTGACACAATTTGCTAGTGAAAATAACATGGAAAATGAGGATTTAAATTTTGGTGTATATGTTGATCCACACTTCGCCCTTTTTTTCCAGATGCACCTCCTCACACTCTTCTAACAGATTTTTTGACTGCTATGACTAGGGTAGTCTAACCATCAAACCTGCAACATAAACCTGAGTGCAGTTTTGAACCATGGTAAATTCTAATTATTTTTCTATGGTGTAGTTATATTCAGCACAGCCTTGACCAGCAACAGCTACATGTTTGCACTGTTCTCCTCCAAGCTGTTTATGGCAGAAGTGGTATGAGAGTGCTACAAGCTGCCAAAGTCATGGCTTTTCCATTCATATCCTGTCCAGTCATATTTTTTGTCCTTCAAAATTGATGGAATAGCTGGAGAGGGTAATTGTTCAGGCATTTATTGAAGATGTGGGGAGGAAGGGAGGTGTCTCTGACAACCGAGACATCTGGTCAAAGGTTAGAAACGTGTGCATTCCAGTAATGTGAGAGTTTAAATTAAGCATATGAATTAAGAGGCCTGATTAGATGGATGGGCTATCACATACAGTCCAGACAGAGAAAGAGTTGTCTCTAAGAGCAGTATGTAACTACATAGCTATTCAGTCAGGATTAGGCTTTGTGCATGTTAAAGCAAGGTGAATACTCTGGCATGTCACGACTTGTGGACTGCCTTTATCATGACATTAGGCAATATTTTCATACATCTTGGAGAGTCCCAATGTATTAGAATAAGCTGTCTCCTGGGCCCCTTGTGCTCAGTGGCAGGTTGGTCTTTTACTGGAATGAATTAAGAAGTTAATCCACTGTGGAGATTATAAATCTTTCAGTCCTTCTGACAATATGTTTTTTCCACAGAAGCAGAGAAAGTGTTGCTGGGTTGTATTAATTCTTGCTTTCTATTTTGAAGAGATACTTGTCATCAGTAGAAGGAGAAAACCAAATATACTCAACTGTCTTTGTGGTGTATTCTTATTCATTTTTCACTAGTACTCAATGCTCAAATTTTATTTTTATATTGACATCATTACATGGAAATTTTACACAAGACACTGGGACACATCCCAAAACTGAATTTCAGCTTGTACTATTGACAGCCTGTGGCGTGTTGGTTAGTTAGATCAGTCATATGGTGCTGTTTATGTTAGGTCATATAGCTATCTTGCAATCAGGGAACGTAAAACATGACTGCATAGCTAGCAACAGGCAAATAGTAATTTACTTTAGATACTTCTGACTATTTTTGAATAATCAGCCTATTCAAATATATTGCAAATTAGATGTGCAATTTGGTAACACTACTGAAAGAACAACAGTTAAAGTAAAATATTCAGCAACTTCTATTACTAAATTTGAAGAAGTTCTAAAACTTTGTGCATAGCACTAACTGGGAAATCTCTATAATTTTGGTGTTTTGCTAATAAATCTTTGAACTTTGTTGTCATTATTTGTATTACCTCAGAAATTAGACTTAACCAGAAGCAAACACAGAATAAAATTCAGAATATAAAAACCATATTAACTTCAGTGATGTATATGTCTTCAATTGTTAATCTTAATAAGGTTAATATCTTAAATGAGCATATTAATATTCATTCTACATAAACAATTTGAGACACATGAGGTCATGTCTAGAATATTGTGGTTCTAAAACTAAAACATTACTGTATCAGCACTACTCTATCATTCATATATTGTCTTATTAATATTTCATATTTATGCATTGTGGTTTCTTGCAATTTAATTTTGTAGATATGGTTACTCTTGCTAAAAATCTTCCTTTCATTTGCACTTGCTTCCTTCAAGTATCATAATATACCATACAAGTTTTTTATTCTTGAACTTAATTTCAAAAATCTTAAACTCCTCCAAAAAGTGCCTAGAAGTATGTTTTTAATCAAGAGATACTTTCAATGGCAGTGAAAGTTGTCTTAGGTTAATGGTCTTCAGCCACATTCATGCTGAAGCAGAGACATTTGTTTTCAAAGTTGGAAACACTGATCGTATGGCAGTGCTCTATTATGATGACTTCATTCCTATTATGTCAAGGAATTGATCAAAACTTAACCATTTTATCAAATCAGTTGCAGTGCAAGAGAGTGATAGATTTTCAGTGTAATAGTATTCACTTTCTTCATCCTGAATTGACCTTATTTATCCAATCAAGTACTAGATTACGTTTTAAAGTCACACTATTTGCAAATGGGACTCTTTATCATAACGGTAAGTGAAAGAAAAATGATTGTGGAATAAGAGATGACATTACTGGTCATCTCTCTCTTGTTATAAAGTCATTCAGCCTTATCACTGCACTATAAAAGGAATGTTTTTGAGGTTTAGGATGTCTAACTGCCACAACATTCATCTGCAATGAATGTATCAATTTCCTATGTATCAATGAAGCAGACAAAATATCAATATGACAATTAGAAAAATATATTATCTTAGATGAATGGTTGGTTTAAACCATTAACTTACATAACATAACATAACATACATTCAACAAATTGTTTAATGTTGCAGTGTGGTCTAGAGCTTACCAATATGAAATTACAAACTAGAAGCCAGTGTTATTCAGAAAGGCAAAATACGCATAAACTAATTCTCTTTTCTTCTTAATTATTGTCCTGCTTATTTCTCTGAATGGAGCATTATTGAGGAGGTGTTACCTAGGTCCAGATTTTCAATTTTACACAGATTTAGTCTTCAGTGTCTTCTTCAAAACCACAATACCCCGGTACCCTAAAAGTAGGGTCTACTTTTTTAGGATCCCACTGTTGTCAAAGGAGAGACTGGCTCCACCAGAGCCCAAATAAAAAGGGAAAGATGGTAAAAATGCTCTGCATCTTACTCAGGGTAAGTCTATTTCTACCTATAGACTACTAAGAGAGTCTGTCTCCTTAAAAAAAGCCCTTAAAATAAGATCAGTTAAGGCATGGTTTTCACATACTTAAAAGTTTTTTTCTTCACATGGCCAATTCCCCATAGAAGCTTCAGCTCCTGCAATGAAATTATGAATTGGCAACAGTCCCAACAGCTCACACCAAGTTTTAAGTTCAGAGAGGATCCTGTTCAGAAAACTTTGTAAAGTTTAGCTGTTGCAATCTTTTTTCCCTTTTAATCCCTCAGGGGAAAGAGGTAATCTAATACACTGAAATTTTAAAATCATATTACATTGTCAGAAGCACGTTTTTACTTCCTCAAGGCATTCTTACTGAGTTGTTAAATTCACTGTGAAGTTTAACATTTAGCCACTTGTTCTACACAACAAATGGAGATGGAAGTGGACATCAGGTCCTCAGAAACAGCATATTTGGGAAAGTACATTTTTAGTTTCTTCTTATGTAGACTTAGGAAAGTAATCAATCTTTTTCATCTTGGGTCAATTGTGGATTTTATGAAGTTGCAAAAGTGTGTTTTCTTCCTTTGTATGAGCATGTCTTTAATCAATATTTATCTTTATGGACTCTTTTAGTTACAGTTTCTCTAATGCAAATTTAATTTAGAAAAGTGTAATGTTTTGGGCTTCTAATAAGGATGGAAAATGATTAAAGAAAAAAATGAAGCATGCAAAGTACAAATAAAAAGCAGAATAAAACCTCCATTAAAAAGAAAGATAAGCTTTTTAAACACCTTGTTTTGTTGGAAGAAAAATTAATATGAATCCAAGTAACTTCACAATGCAGAAAAAAATCCAAAAAGCACTTAGACAAATCACAGCAAAGCCAGAGAAACAAATTCAACTAGTTTAAAACTCTCTGTGTTATTCCTATACTTCTGAGTATCATTTTAATGCAGTTAAAAGTAAGCAGTGTGAAACTCCGCTTCCATAGATCTCAAGCAGAGTTTGGCCACTAACTTCTTCAAATCTTGAATTTAAAGACTGATCAGAAGGAAAAGATGTTTTATAAGAAACAGAAGGTTTAGGCCAGTCAAATATTAAAGAGGAGAAAAGCTTCAAGCTAGAGGCTATTTTTTCCTTTCAAATTTAGTGATACCTGCATCTAAAAGGTGAGGTGAGCCTTCCATATTCCATCAGAAGCAAGCATGGAGGCAATCTCTGGAAGCACCAGACCATTTGAAAGTCCATTCTTGGCCCACGTTTCCTGCTATTTTCATTCTTTTGAGTCATCCTTCCTCTATGGACAGTGGTAGGACACTTGTGACCTGCTGTGTTTTTCTCCACCTTGTCCCCCCATTGGTACTTTACGGTGGAATTCAGCTCACCACCTTTGTCTCTACACATCACTAGTGTATATCTATAGTAGCCATAGCATCACAATTACTGAATTTATGCTTTCTTTAAAGGCACTGGAGAGAAATAGGCTTTGGCAGGTTGCAGTACCTCTCCCCAGTTGATGATGATGTCTGCATTATAAATCCTGCCTCCATGACTCCAAAGGATGTCCACAAAAGGCAGTTAAAAAAATACATGGATATCTTAGTAAGATAAATCGTACTCCATCTTGCAAAACATATAGTCCTCATAGAGCATTTTCCACTTTTTACAACAGATTTAGTTAGTATTATTTCAGCAAGGTAAATATTACTCAATCCTGCTTAATTACATTAACTGCTGTCTGCATTTCTCAAAGTTCAAACAGGGGACATTTAGTATCTCTGTTTCTATTTGACATAGTAATCTAGAATTTAGATGTGATCTGATCATAGGAAAATTTTTCAGTCCCTACCAAAAAAAATAGTTCTTTTGAAAACACCCAAATAAAACCACTGTAGATACTGAGACTACTGTGAAAATGGGCACTGTACTATGTAATCCAAATTTAAAGAAAAAAACGCTTCTGCATAAAGGGGAAAATTAAGGTGAAAAAAGTTGCTATGCATTAGGTTTAAATTAATTTTTCATAGCACATGATTAAACTTGAATATCTGATCTTCTTCTATTATGAAAATGAGGATGTGATTGATGGAAGGCGAACATTTTAATATGTCCCCTCCCCCCCACCCCACCTCTCCACCCCCAGATCTTGGCAAGATACTTTTTTGGGTTGTCGGAATTATCTTCTGCCCCAAGCATGTTCATAAATCATTCAATGTTGATATAAAAATGGCTGGTTTCCACAGAAAATCCTGTTTCTGCAGCCCTGGAATGATGCTGTAGAATGTTTTATATAAAGCTTGTAACAGATTAATCAATCTGAGGAATTTAGTTCTTCTTCTTTTTAAAAGTAACACTTGCTAACTTTTCCACAGTTGAAATGATTACCTATCCACACTTCCAATTATTGTAAGCTTATCACAAAGCTTCATCAATTTATTAGTAAAACATCAAGTAGTTTGTATGAAATAATCGCTGAATATCACAGATACAATGTAGTATCTGGACACACTAGGAAAACCATAGTATAAAGAAAAGTCATACAAAGTTGCAGGACGTATCTATTATTGTGAGCATACCAGTGTTTTCATTAGGTTGTGTGTCACGGTTTTGAGGTTGGTTTTTTATTTAATAGAAAATAAGTTATTAATTTTTAATTGTCTATTCCTTTTCCAGAGGTTTGGTTTGTTTGTTGAATACTTAACATGTTAGCGTGATAGCTCTCTCAGCAGATTGTTTGTGGATGAAGACCTAGTGAACACTGTCCACCAGGGTTGATGTCATCCCCTCACTTCTCTCTAGCAGTGCCTTTTTCTTTCTGTTTCAGCTGTTCCTCTTTCCTGGTGGCTGCAAGATTGCACAGAGCAGTTTTAAATTGGTAGCATGCTGTTAACTGAAGAGTATAGCAAATTAGTGTAAATTACAGGGTTTTGTACAATGTACACTACAAAGCTCTTAGCAAACCATCTTTGGAGTTCTAAGAAGATAAACTGAATTCCACAGTTCTACCACAAAATTCACTGTTGAGTTCAAGGGAGATTTATCCTAGGAGCAGGAAGAAACATCACAGACTAAACTCCCCTTTCTTATACAGCCAATGCAATATTGCTAATGTCAAAGGGATTTTTAGTAGGTGTTCAAAAACCAAAATTTGCTGATAAGGAATAAAGGGAGGAAATACTGGTTGCATGTTATTGGAAGAAAATGGAGTGTGGTGCAATGGGTTAGAAAAGGAAAATACTAAAAAAGAATTTTTTTTTTGAAGTGATGACAAAAATAAAAGTAAGAGATGTCTGGTAAACAGAAAAGGAAGTGGATAACAAAACCAGGTATGGAGTATACATCCTATCAACAAAGACTATTTTATTTCTCCAGAGAAATTGTATCTGCATATTCTTGAGGCATACAGAACATTTCTTTAGCTCAGAGCTCTTTGCTCTTTAATTATTCTCAGTAACATCTCTTCGTAGATTCATGAGCTCATAGGGATGGTTCTCTATTTGCAGCAAAGCTCATTTCCAGGATCAGGTGTCATAAAAAGTGCATTTTTGCTTTCCAAATAAGTCATTTTGAGCACTTTTCCAGAATTATAAT
The DNA here is from genome assembly GCA_013399135.1 of Heliornis fulica. Classification (NCBI taxonomy): domain Eukaryota; kingdom Metazoa; phylum Chordata; class Aves; order Gruiformes; family Heliornithidae; genus Heliornis; species Heliornis fulica. The sequence goes on from VXBZ01011778.1 coordinate 307,030, forward strand.
GAGTTGCCCGATCTGTTGAGAGCCCATCCTCACTGGGAGAAACCATGCCTGCTTTGGCTCTCCAGACTTAGAGGAAGTCTGGCCACTGTTCATAAGCATGAAATGGGATACCATATCAAATAATTTTCAAAGTGCTGTAGAAATATAATCCAGTTTGTTCACTTCCTTGTGAACAGAAAGGGCTAGGAGTGAGTAATCCATAGCATTCTCAACAACTTTGATAAAATCTTTGGGTGTTATTATAGATATTCTGTATGTGTCACTCTATGTCATAGCAATTTTTTTTCAAAAGTATTACAGTTTTATTTATACTTTGTCTGGTTTTTGTATTGTTTTATTTGTAGAGAGATCCAGACCTATTGTGAAACACCTGTGGTCATTACTGGAACCTTTAAAAACTGACTTAAGACCTCTTTTACACATAAAGATGCAGCCATTACTAAAAAGAAAAGTATTTAGTGCAGTGTGGCCCCTTGGATGGGGTTTTTTGGTGTTACTGCACTGCTGATTAAAGCAATGATATCTAGCAAAGGCTCAGAGACAATCTATAAAGGAACCAGTCAGTGAACCTTTCTTTCCTAAGCATTCATCCAGTGCTTAAACACAAATCTATTCTTCCTCTTTTGTTTTTCTAAGGTAGTTTTAGTGTATACAACTCATGCATTTCTAAGTGCTTGACTGATTCCTACAGTGAAATATTAATTCATTTCACAGATAAAACCTTAGTAAATGTGGATGAAGACCAACATGTTAAAGTGTAGCCTGAAGAAAGAGAAATAGGTTCTGGTATTTCTCATAGCAGAAGAGGACTTTTTAATCTTCCTTTCCTGTTTAATAATTTTACAATATTTATAGATTCTTTACTTGGCATTTCATTTAAATTGAAATTAATTCCATTAAAAATATGTATCTGCATTCAGAAGGAAGAAAAGTTATTTTAAAATATAAAGAGTATTTGTAAATAATTCAATATATTTTTACCTGATACTAACTGAATAACAGAAAAAAAAGGAGTAGTTTCCGCTCTGGAATTATCTTCTGCAATTATGTCATAGAAGTTCTTGAACTGTTCTGTCTGAAATCTACCTATCTAATTTTCTCATGATTGCATCTTTCTATTTATAAGTCATATCAACCACTAACAGTGTTCTATTTCTTTGCAAATAGTTTAATTTCACAGACCACACAATTTCCTTATGTAATATATTAATAACATTCTGAAAGTTTTCAACTGCAGGTCTGCATAATCCTTTTCAAAATAACTCAGATGTAACCAGTTTATTTTTTTGAAATTAATTCTGTGCATAGCAGGTACAAACCATTGGCAGTTTGCTCTATAAGAGGAATACTTTTCATTCTCTTAGTCATTGGCATTTCAAAACCAAGGGAATCTTTGTTATCTTCTCCGCTTTCCTTCCTCTTTTGTCAATTATTTGTTGGTATGGCAAGCTTACTAAAAAGGAAGCAGAGCATTTGATTAAGAGAGACTTCTTCAGAGTAAGTTTGTCTCTCCTGGAGGCTGTTGCCTCATGCTTCTGAAAGGCTCACCCTAAATTAACAGGAAAGGAAGGAGCCCCAAAACTGCAAAAAGGAGCTGGTCACAAATAGTAATGAATGGAAATTTTTCTCTCAACTGATTTGGATGTAGCTGGGCTGATGGTGAGAAAGAAACTGTGCCACAAGCACAGACTCAAACCCTTGTCTCTTTAGAGTAATAAATAATATAGAATCACAGAATCATAGAACATCCTGAGTTGGAGGCAACCCACAAGGATCATTGAGTCCAAATCCTGGCTCCACACAGGACCAGCCAAGTCAGAGCATGGGACCGAGTGCATCAGCCAGACACTTCTTGATCTCAGTCAAGCTCAGTGCTGTAAACACTTCCCTGGGGAGCCTGTTCCAGTGCCCAACCACCCTCTCAGTACAGAAATTCTTTCTAACATCCAACCTAAACCTCCTCTGTCACAGCTTCGTACTGTTCTCTTGGGTTCTATCACTGGTAGAAAAAGAGAAGATCAACATCTGCCCCTTGGCTTCACCTTGACTGGATATCTGAAAGGGAATTTATACTACTTTTTCTTTTTAACTGATGCATCAGGTTTCTTTGTTATATTCACATCAAGTTCCATTATAGTGCTTTGGGATTGAAACCAGTAGTGTGATAGCAGCTTGTCCTGAGGAGCAACAAGTAGCAGAAGGCACCTTGTGTGGGCAAACAGAAGCATGGGACAGGAAAATGCTGTGTGGTATTTTTTAAAAAAATACTGCAAATATTACTATCTAAACAAAGTCAAACCCTGACCTGTTTTTGGGTTCAAAGCCAGTTGCAGGGAATTTGCCTTGCTGTGGTAGTATCCAGAAGTTTTCCATTTCAGTCAGATTTTGATGATTGGATGCAATCTCTTTAGTGGAAGTCTGGAGATTTAAAACCTGAAACTGAGATGGTTAAAACCTTAGTCCAGTTACTTGCCAGAAGAGTGACCAGAGAATTACTTTTTCAGAGTTTGTTTTTGTTACATACCAGGAAATGAATTTTGTACCTTCATATCTTACATATTTGGTAGAAATCCCACAAACCATCCCAGTTCATAGAACATCAACAGCAAAACATGTTAAAGCATTTTTACCAACATTTGTTCATTACATGTATTTCTTGAGCTTCTTAAATGAACTGCCTGTTCCCGGCTTTAGCTGATCTTAAAGGCAGTAATAAAAGGCAGCCTCTGAAATACAATAAAATCTATAATGAAAAATTGAAAATATTTGTCCCTGTTCTTTATGCTGTTGTTTATGCTGTACATCCAACAAGCTTGTATAAAAATATAGGTTATGTGATACACTTGACAGTGAACCAAAAAAGGCAAGATAGATTTAAAAATCAGGTTGTGGTTGGAGAAGGACCAGTAAGCAATTTTTTATTTATTGCAATTTTAAATCTGTATAGTTTTCTGTTAATACTTTTTTTCTGTTTCTGATTCATCATATGTTCAATACAAATGTGTACAGTAGCATAGGATTGACCATCCAAGAACCTTAAAAATTCTACAGATTAATTAATCTTAACAGCATCAAAATGGAATTTCTAGATAGGAAAGCAGAGTTCTAGTATATTGGAAACATTTCACTTGATTCAGCATGGGAATAGAACTCAGAATCCTATATCTGAAATCTTGGTTTTGAACAGCCCTATAAAGAGGGCATTTTCATTTCCTTGTATTTTCTTTACACATTTCTGGAAGTTGGCTATTTAAAAAACTTTCCAGGGCTCATAACTTCTGAACAATTTTGCTGCCTCTTTTAATGATTTGCTTATTTCATCAGCATGAAAATTAACAACAAAGAAAATTGAATTTTTTTTATGGGCTTGGATGTTTTAGCAAAATGCAAATTTGTACATCATCTCTTCTTTCCATGCTCTATATAATAGTGCATTTCCAAAGGAATAGGAATTTGTATACGGTATACTGTTCCATCCCTCAGAAAACTGGCACATAAACAATAGATAATTGTCTTCCTAATAAACATAGGTATGGAAAACCCTCTCACTTTTGCTATCTATTTATGTGTTGTTAACACAGGTAGAAAAACAGTCACAACATTGCTCAGTCCCAATTCCAATGGCAGTATAATTTTTCTAGTTCTGGATTCACAAAACACTTTTGTAAAATTCAAACATATAAAAAATGCTAACTGTACTTTTGCTGTATGATGAACTAGCACACATATCTTGTTACATAGTCATGCAGGTGCTGCCTAGCACAACATTTTCTTATTTGCAGGAATTAATATTTCACTTAAATTCAGTTACATTATGGCTACATCAATGCTGCTGTTACCTTCAATTGTCTCCTTTTTTCCAAATTTATCATCATGATCCCTTCCAACTCAGTTTATTCTATGATTCTATGATAGCCAGGGATCCTTTTGCAGACATCTGTATTGTGCCTTTTGTGATAAGGGCAATTTAACATTCTGCTCCATGTTATTTAAGAAGTCTTTCTGCAGTATTTCATCTCCTAAGAAAATAATCTGTATATGAAACTAATGTTGTGTCTACTATAGCTCTGTTAAAAAAAAAAATTAAATACAACGCATAAAACCTTCTGTTATATGTTTAGAACTCTTCTGTCAGCAAAGCATAACAAAACCCAAGCTGCATGCTGCTATTAGGTTTTTGAAGGACACTTCTTGTCCTGTCCTTGCTCCAATAACAGCTTTTCATGACAGACAAACCACAGCAGCCAGCCTGTAAGCAAGAGCTTAATAACATGTATTGTGCTGTGATTTCTAGCCTGACATGGTCCAGATTAGTTTAAAGAACATATCAAAGTAAATTACAATAGCAGACCTGGGATTTTTTTTTGCATTTGTTTGCATACTGTTAAGATGTTTTAATTGGTTTCAGAAATCTGTTGACATAAAGTAATTCAATTCATTATGCTGCTGCTAACAATAAACTCTAAATTACCTTGTACCTTCTCTATAGTTAAGCACAGTATGCTATATAGGAATGCTTATTTTACAGGTTATTAGGCAAAGGCTTTGTATTACAGACACATACACATTGTCTGTGCACCTTGGAGAGTCGCATGTGTTATGATTGATTCAAGAACAGTAAATATATATTTTGTATTGAAAAACTGATCAATTTGTGGTAAACTGCAAAATATAAACTAAAACCTATAATGAAAGCTCTAGTCTAACTCGCATTTTCGACTCCAGTCAAATTATGCCATGATTTAAAGAGAAAACTGTTGCAATGCATTCAGTTGAATTTCCATGAGATCTCTCTGCTGTTGCTGGTAACTTCTCAGACAGTGCCTGCTGTAGTGTCCCAAGTTAACAGATTTGATGAGAAGCCCAGATAGAAAAGATTTTCACTTGTTCTGCACATATGTGGTAAAAGTAGCATTGGGACTTCCCTGGGCTATAAATATAACTGGAAGATGGCTAGGGATGGCAGGGTGCCAGAAAATTTTGCCTCCCTAATCTCTAAGTGCTGAGATGTGCCATGATGTTAATTGAACTGATACTAAAAAAGAAACTTTCAGCTTTCCAGTATTCCTAAATAGAACACATTCTCTTTAAAATTAGTAATACCAGGAAAAAGATTGCTAAGAAAATGTAAATCCACAGATTTACATTTTACACAAGAAAATGTAAGATCTAAGCTTGGTTTTGCGTTTTTTGAGGTTGGCTATTTCTTTCCTAGCAGAATCTGTTCCTATGGACTGCTTATTCTGACAGAAAAATGGGAAAGCTTTTGAAAAAATGAACACACAATTCTTAAAAAATTGTTTGTTTTCCCCAGCAAATAAGAAAATATTATCTGCTTTCTCTTCCTACCAGCCAAAAGCTTGCTGCCCTTTTAACGTGGTGCACTTTGGGTGCACTATGAGGGGTAGGCAGGTCTGACGTCACCCTCCTGGGAACAGAGAAAGGTGGAAAAACCATTCTCATGGGGTCACAGCTCAGCTGAACTAAGACCCTAGACCTTGGGAATGGAGGAAGAATCCCGGTCAGCTCAAGAGTCATCCATCTCAGGATGTCCTTCTGCCATCTATTTCTGGAAAGAAGGTCCCAAGTGTGAATTGAATGAAGGCTGCCAGGCTTAGGGCTCACCTGCTCCAAGCTGTAACTAGCTGCGATATCCATGATGAAATCTGTGGCCCACTGCAGAGGACACAGCAACCCAGGGCTTGCAGAGCCACACACTGAGCTCAAGGGTTTAGTGTATAGTCTGTATGTAGCTGGCAACTTACTTTTAAAAGAAGATATGGGGGTCAGCGTTTCAAAATGGGCAGTGTCCTGTGTTGAGGGAAGTGTGAGGAAGACGCTGTGTGAGGATGAGCTCTGTTAGCAAAGTAAGCCACCCTAATTTTCCATCCTAAATTGAACATGGCATCTTTTTTAATAGCTTGAGCATGTGAAGTCTGAGGAGCGTGTGCAGGGAGGCTGGTGTGTCACCTGAAGACAGCTGATATGCTCTGAACGTCCCCCCAAAGGCTTAAAGGTTCAGTGAGACAATTTTTGGCATTTTGGGATCTTCAGATTCCTTTCACAGTCATTAAAATATTCTGAAGTATGCTTTATTTAGAGGAATGGAGGCTGTTTCAAAGGGACTAATTAACAAATATGCTGTTTTCCCTGAAGCCTGTTTCAGTTCATGATGTTCTTCAGGGACCAGGAGAACCTACATGTGAGTTGTAAATATAACTGCAGCCACATTCTTCAGGTTCTTCTATGGGGAGCAGATGAACTGCTTCAGAGAGGAAGGTGTATTCTCTTAGGACCAAACAGCATTTTAAGGGAAGTAAGTATTTCTTCTGTCCTGTGCAGTCCTCTTCCTTCTGTTTTTAGGCTTTTTTTATACAGAGTAAAAGTATTTAATGATAAGTAAAAAGTATTTAATGAAACAAAAGTTATGGGAAGGCTTTATGGGAGGGGTATTCATTGTGAACTCTTATTCTGATAACTAAGTTTGTGAATTTCAGGAAAATAGTAAGACTTTTGACATCTTTCCACATCACCTAACTGCTAACTACCAGTTTAGGCAGCTTTGGAATTGGGGTTCTATAGATGCAAGGCAAGCAGTGACTCCAATACATCATTTCACCAACCATGATGAAATCTGAAGAGTTGGGGAAAAAAGGAAGAGTGATGTTGATGGACCTGACTTAACTTTCTTTGAGCTATTCTTATTCATGGATTGTCTGTTTCCACATCAAAGCGGATTTTTTTTTGAAGTAAGATGTATTGGTCAAAAATATCTTGATGGAGGAAGTAGGAGTGTGATAATGTCTGTTGCTATCAGTAAGCTATACTAACCCAGCTCTTTGCTGTGTCTCAACATGTCTAACTATCACGTTCAAGATTATACAAGGCAATTAAGAAATTATTATTCAAAAGAAATGTGTGCTGAAGCCTTGTTATTTAGGGATTGAGAACATAGATTTATAATTTAATGCTGCTTGTACATTATATACTCAGTGTCCATCCTGCTAAGGCAAGCACCTCAGAACAGATTCTAGGAAAATATTTAAATGTATAATACAGAAGTTCAAATGAATTCTGAAAAGAAACATAAATTCTTCTTTGATTTTTTGTAACTCTAATGCTAGAGGCAGCTACATATTCTATCATGATCTTAAGTTTTATAGGATAAAAAGGAATGCAAAATGCATCTCAAACCAGAAAGTAACTTGGCTTTAATATTAACAATGTAAACAAACAAGCTGGCTCTTTTGAATATAGGGTGATTTATTATTGGTTTGAAGGCCTTAAAATTAATTGTACTTTGGACTTTTTACTCTTCCTGATTCCTCTATCTGCTCGCAGGACAATGTGCTCATTTCAGTTGGAATGTTTGTTTATGATTGTTCAGTTCAAAAGGAGAAAATTCCTTACCAAAATATTTCATTTTAAGAAACAATACAGTAAAAATAAAAGCATCTACTCACAGCTTCTAGGAAACCATTTAAGTAGAAGGCAATTCTTGCTATATTTAGGGGACAGAATGTAATACTGGTCATCAGTGGTGCATGTAAATTACAAGTTTCACTTCCAGTGAAGCTACACAAGTTTATAACTGTTATGAGTTGTTTTAAGATTAGACTTATAATGATGAACAGTAACACATTAAAGTTAATGATGACATTTCATTTGACATTTGGTGGTTTATAGTTTCTTATTCAGGCTTTTCCAGATAGACTGTAACAATAGATGTGGTAAAGGGTAAAGAAGACTCTAGAAATAGTCATACTTGAAAAGGTCATCATGATTTCTCTATGTACAGAAGCACATTTGTTTAAAAGAAACACACTTGTTATAAAATATCCTTTATACTTTGGCACATACATAATTACTGATATATCATTTAGGTGATCCTTTTCAGTAGGGTGAACATTTGACCAAAAGAGTTTTCCTTCCTAGACTGAGAAGCACTAGATGTCTTTCTGCTAACATTTCTATTTTCACATAGTCAATCGCTTTCAACACTAAATCTCATTAAGTCCTCCCTAAAACTTGAAAAAAAACACTTTTTTTTTTCCTTCTTTCCTTTTTTTTTTTTTTTTTAAACTACTTTCAAAGTCATCAAGCAAGGGAATTCTTGCTTGAACAACCATATGGATGTTTAAATCTTAGTACATTCTGAGCCTGAACAGGACCTAATGTTTTGAGCATGTGTAAGCTAGTCTGGACACAAATCAATAGTCCGTATCCTCTTTCCTGTTATATATCTGGAGATGTGACCAGCATATGACATAAATCCAGGCATTCCTGCCACATGCTAGTAGTTCTTCTGAATATGTGACAGCACAATATTATGTAATTAAATTTCTATTCCTGTGGTTTTATGTGATGAAGGGGGGAAAAAAATAAAATAAAGCATAGAGCATGAAAGCAACACATCCAGCCCAAGCATGATAAAGGGTATTCCTTACTATTTTAGAAAGTGCCCTGGATTAATTATTCTCAAGAGAAGGATGTAACCTGAAGGAGACAGGATGGGTAAACATGAATTATGTAGTGTTATCTCTAAAGTAATTTGCAGATGACATCTACTGGTGCTTCTGAGGGATGAATATGTGTCTCCCCTTCTCTCCAGAGAAGCCCACCCTGCAGCCTGTAATACAACAGTGACAGCCAGGAGGCCAAGCAAGACTCTACTTTAATTTACATAAACTCAATTTATTTTTCAAAAATAACTTCTCTTATTAAGCGATAAGTCTACATACTTGGGCACAGAATATGGGATCCCCTATTCCAAGTGAAAATCAGGCTCCCATTTTCCTGACCAGGTGCTGTATTTCTTTCTCTTAGTTTCTCAGCTCACCTGTTGATGGCTTAAATCTTTCTGTAACAGCTGCTGATCAGCATTTAGTGATTAGTTACCAAACTTTACTGTATGACTTTCTGTTGCCTTAGGGTCCATACTGCTGTTTATAAAAGTAAAATGTGACATTCTTTCTCATTAATTAGACCAGCAGTAGGGAAGTTCTTCTTCTGTTTAAGAAGAGCAAATAACACCATGACTTTTCAGTTTATAAAAAAATACTTACTTCAGGCAGAAGTTTGAACTGGGAAGGGTTATGTGTATATTATTTTCTTATTTTGAAGTTGAATGACCTTGCAAGAAACAAACAATTGCACTGGCTGAAGTGATGAAGCAATTCTGCTGAAGTGAAATGTAAACACTATCAGTGATTGTTGAGTAACAAAAGCAAAAAGCTTTATTCTTATCTCCAAAAGTGCTAGAAATTGGTTTCCTCGGTGTTTTTAAGATTAAAAATTCCACTGAATGTAACTTTCTGTTGAAGAAAAAAGCATGACTTGATGATGAGTTTGATCATCCCGCAGGTGGTACATTTGCAGAACTGTTAAAATTGACGTATGGACATGATAATAGTTTAGCTCCTCTTCCAGGTTGCTACAGTTGTTCTCTGCCAGCACATAAGTAAGTGTGGTGAGGATTTCTTTTCTCTTTGTGCTATTCCTCCTACAAGACAATTGTGTGCCACAGACACTGCAGAAGACCTTTTGGCTTTCTTTATGTTGCTTTCACTTGTTCTGATAATTCCTTGGGGTGTGTGGGTGGAGGTGTGAGGGACCTTTTCTTTAGGATGTTTCACTGGAAAGAAAAGAAAATTACAGTTGCAGACTGCCTAAAGCCTTTTAAGCTCTTCAGTCCTTAATTTCAGACTGAGTTAATTATTGGACACTCATCTCTTCAGCTGTTTTATCTGTGGTATCTTTTTGGTTTGTCTACATTTCGACAGATCATGGCTAATTCTTCATGTTGTTTATCTCATCACACTCCAGACTGTGACAAGTGAGTGATTCTTGTTACTTCAAAATGCTCTTGCCTATAATTCCAACCTGCATTTTAACACAAATTCCCAGACCAGCAGCCATCCTCCAGCTTTCTTCTGAAATGTCAGTTTAAGGCTTTCAATTTTATTTGCTTCTGGTTTACTTCTGTTTGTTAGCTTACTCACATTACTTGCACACTCTTACCTAGAGATGTTATCATTCCCCAAAGGTTATTTCTTTTTTGTTTATTTTGGCATTCTAGTCTAGGAAGGACCAGAAAAACAAGTGCCTTAAAATGCATTAAAGTACCTGTATAGTATTAGTTGTGATCTTTTTATAAAATCATCAACACAATTCTTCTATGTATTTTACAGTATTATGTTTTATGCATTGTTATACCTCTGAAGCTGTTACATTTTTCTCAGAATCCTTAATGTTCATTCTCTAGGTTATCTATCTCAGCAATGAGAGAACCAACTACCAGACTTTTAGATTTTTTCCTATACGTCAATTTAGATGAATGTTACACCAGCACAGGCATAGGATAGGGATAAAAGTAGATTTCTTGCTAGTAAATTAAGATGTGCAGACAACTGTGGAAAATTAAGTACATTAATAGTTTGTGCAGATATCAGAAATGCCGTCATTGCAGTCCAAGTTTCAACAAAAGTGCTGATACTGTCTGTGCTTTTATATCATTTTTTTACAAGGAATTTGATCACCGTTACCTATTATTGAAAGAATTATATGAAAATTCTTTCCTGTAACTTTCATTAAAGACTGAGTTTTGAACAAGAGCCCTAGGCAAGAATCCTTGTAACTGTATTTTTCTGGGAAACATTGGAGCATTCTGTAGTAGCCCTGATATTAAGTCTTGAGAGTCCATTTTTTATTTATATGTGGTGCAGAAAGTAAGCACAACTGAAATGACTGTCAGATTAACATCTAATTATCCAAACTTTACTGCAAGTTCCTGGCATTCTGTGGTAGATTTACCTTGGCTGGACACACTCTATCACTCTCCTTTTCAGTGGGATATAGAGGGGAGAAAAATAAGATGGAAAATCCTCATGGGTCAAAATAAAGACAGTTTAATAACGCAAAAGGGCACACATGGAAGCAAAGGAAAACCAGAATATTTATTCTTTACTTCCCATCACCAGTCAGTGTCCAGTCAGTGCCCAGGAAGTAGGACTTCAGTACCCATAAGAGTTGCTCTGGAAGATAAACATTATAAATAACAAACTTCCTCCTCCTTTCTAAGGTATGGAACGTCCCTTTTGCCAACTTAGATGAACTGTCCTGGCTGTGTCCCCTCCCAAGATCTTGCCCACCCCCAGCCGGCTGATGGCAGGGGGTGGGAGGAGTGGGGGTAGGGTAAATGTTGGGGAGACAGCCTTGATGTGCACCAGCACTGCTCAGCAGTGGCCAAACACTGGTCTGTACCAACACCTTGATGGCTTTCAAAACACAGCACAGTGCTGTGAGGGTGCTGTAGGGAAAGTTAACTCCAACTCAGATGGAAAATTCCATCCAGACCCAATACACATACATGTAAATGTACCACCATGGATGTAGGGAGAATGCTATTTAGGAGGCAAAAGGAAATCACTCCTCCAGCTTAAAAGAAGTCTGTCACAAAACAATTACATTTTAGCATCCTTTCTGGCAGGATTAGATAACACTCAAAAAGTGTAAATTGCCCATACATGATATGACTGCCTCACTCCATGTAATTATATAACTACACTGTAGTGTTTGAATCTGTGATTCCGTCTAGTGACAGGTTAGATTGCATACAAATGCATGTTTCAAAATACAATAATTTTTAAAATTCCCTAAATGACTAGGAACTGTGAAGGAAAATGTAACTGTTGTGATTTTGTAGCCTGATCCGAAGAATTGAGCCTCCAGGCAGGAGATGCCATTGCATGGGTGGCTTCCTACATAGGTAAGAACAGCTTTCAATAAGCAAAAAATAGGACTTGATGTCTGTGACTTCGCATGTAATTTACTTTGAGGTCTTTAAGACAAAAAAAAAAAAGTGAAAAAGTGTATGCATATATATATATATGCCTATATACATCTCTCTCTTTTTTTCTTTCAGAATTGCATTTTTTAAATTGGTTCTGGAAGCAACATAATTAACAAGTACTTTTAGCTTTTTTAGCTTACTCCTTTTTTGACAGTTGACCTAAAATAACAGTGTAGTTTGCGGGGTGTTTATCTGTTACTTTCCTAAGACAATATGCCTCTTTATTCCTCTCTGATGACTAAAGTATTTATGGAGATTTATGGGATAGCTACTTCCTTGAGCTGGTGGATTTGCTGTCCAGCTCAAGAGGATACACACACATTTTTTGCAGCATGAAGTCCTCAGTTCATAGCTTGCAAGAAACTCCACAAGGCATCCTGAGCAGCATACATGCTATTTTTAATATATGTACAGATAACCACTAGTTTTTTGGTCATACCCTAAACAGAATTGCCTAGGCATTCATTTTCAGTCTTCTGTTATGAGGTACCATGTGTGCACATAGAGGTACCACTTTCCTATAGACATGCATAATATTCCTATAGATATGCATCATAAACTAATGCCGCTAGATTACTTAATATTCAGCTGTCCATGTTATGGGTTTAGTGAGGGTTTGTTTTTTTTTTTTAACTTTTCTTAGATGAAAGATGAATAATGTTTGATAGACTTATTTCAGTAGGTGTCTTCTTTCAGTATAGAAGCCTTTTTTTGGATAGAAATATGCAGTGCTATTAGTTTGTGTATTTAGGGCTGGTTATGACATATATTAGGTGTAATGCAATAAGATTATCTGTTATATCAAACTGTTTTCTTCCTAGCATTAAGTCTACCTGTGCCCATACACTCAATTAGCAAATTAGCACAGCAGTATACGTTAAATGGAGTTATGTCCTTTATTCAGATTTTCTTATAGTATTCTTTTAAAACTCTAGTGTGGACATTCAGCAAAACATTTAGGAGACAGAGACAAAATAGTTCTTTAACCTCCTGACATTCAATCAGGTTGAAAACAATTCAAGCAAACACAGTCTAGGCATAAAATGCTTAAAGCACAAATTTCCCTAAATGTCCTAAAGAGCTGGCACAAATGCAAAATAGATATCTTGCTGTTACTGATCAGGATGGTCTGCAGTCTAAAGCCTTTTGGAGTTAAAAAAACTAGATTTCTTTTGCCTAAGTTGATGTCATATATGTTCCTGTAAATAGGGAATCTCACCGGAAATTTCTGCCTGTCTCTCTGTCTGCGAGGACTTCAATATGTACTGGTCGCCACCCTTTTCATAACATCCCAGTAGCTACAGTACATTCCAATCATCTGGCATATTTGGATTCTAGACCTTCAACTTGAGAGACCTCTGGTGCACAGCTCTCCAGTTGTAGAACGTCCTGTTGCTGTCTTCTGTGGCTCTTCCTTTATTTCACAAAAGACTCCTTCAGTATCTGTATATTCCACCCATGCCCTTCTCCTCCCCGAGCCAGGTCCCTTGTACCCTTTCCCACTGTTGGAAAAGCACACTAACACCTCCAGATCACCCCTTGTACCTCTCCTCCCTTCCTTGCTCAGGTGAGTCTTGCAAAGCTGCACAAAGCCACCCACAAGGATAAGGACACCTACTCTTTTGGGTTACAACAATCCATTTTGTCTATGTTCAGGGGCAACACTGAGTGCCTCAGCTCTCCCATATCTCCCAGTTATCCACCCAGTCCTGCCTCCTCCTCAGGGAGGGCTGTTCCATGAGGAGTCCCCCTACATGGCTGGCCCACAGCACCCTGCATCAGGGAGGTGCAACAGCCCAATCAATTTCCTAGAGCCACGCGGTGCTGCAGGCCAGAGAAATTGCTTGTCAGGCTGCATCTGGCCTGTGTATATATTTGTTGTCAAACAGCAATCACACAGCAATAGCTTACTGTCAGGTTGACATTTTATATTTCATGTTAAGTTAACCCTCATATAAAAGACAGAATCACACAAAATATTATCAGGATATTTTTTCCCTAGAGGTTTTTGCCTTTTACATGTAGTTTTTTCTAAGCAATCAGGGGCATTTTCCAAGGATGACATGGGTATCTATGCTCCTCTGCTCTTCGACCTAATCTTTGACTCTTGGGTAAAAGGTGAAGATCTTTTTCTGATTGATCACACATATAATGAGAGTTTTAAAGCACTGCTTAGAAACGTCATTGTAAAATCTAGGCGTGTTCCCCTTTGGCTCAGAGCTCAAATGAAGCAATAGATCTCTCTGTTAAATCCTAAGATTTCCATCTTTGCATACAGATTATATTTTAAATGTTGAGTATACTGTGTAGGTAATAGAAAATCAGGCCTCTTCTGAAAATAGGAACTTCAGTTGGTAAATGAGGTGCAGGCAGATAAAGCTGCATCATCAAACCAGCACTTGAGATTTGAGATAGGCTGAGAGTTACCTCAAGCAGGAATAACTTTTACTGCCCTTGTGACAATCTGCCAAAATATGGTCACCAAGTGGAAAAAAAAATCTCTGTTTACACAGGAGGCTTTAATTCTTCCCAGATTGTTTGCCATGAACAAACACATTCCAAGTTAAAGCTCCCCTTACAAGACTGGTCATACCTGGCCCCACGAAAAAGGGTGAGCAAACTCCATCCAGAATCTACAAGGCATCTGTCAATGACTCCATGTGAGCACTGGAGGCCACCATAGAGTGAGGCAAGGTCAGGCAGCAGCAAGACTCTCTCCATAGAGGTGGGAAAGTACTCTGCTACAGGAGGAAACAGAGGTCAAGCAGGTAAGGGGGAAGGAAAAAGGGAGTAGGAACCACATACACAAACAAGCAAGAGTAAGAAAAGCTCTCACAGAGATGCAGCACTTTGAGAGGGATGGGGAAGTGAAGGAGCAAAAAATAGTCAGCAGTAAGAGGGAAGGAGGAGCAAAAGGACTGCAGGAAGGGAGAGAGGCATAGCAGAGTGAAAAATGAGAGGAGGGAATGCAATTGGAGAGGCCAGAGCAGGAGCTCAAGGGGTGTTACTGTGAAGGATGGGCACACCTGCAAGTACACCCTATATCCTTGTTACCCACGCTCCACTCTAGTGCCACCTGAAGTTTGGACAGAGTAGGGAAAAAGTGTTCCTCCACAGAAAGCGCATTAACTTCTTAATCTAGCCAGCAGCTTTCTTTGCACTCCTGCAGTGTTTTTCACTCCTGCTTTTGCCCAAAGCACCGTTCATTCCAGCCCTGCAGACATACAGGCAATATCACTGCCTCAGGGTGGACAAAGAAGCTCAGTCTGATGCTTGCCAGTTTGTGCCTCATGGCAGCAGTTTGTGCCTGAGAGCTAAACCTGGCCACAACAGTCTGCAAGCTGACCTTGGGATGGAGGCAGCTCCTTTGAGCTCTTAGCCTGTAGGTCCTTCCCAGAATGTGCCTACCCACAATTTTGTAACTGGAACAAATGAAGACTCACGCGCACACAAATGCACACTTGTCAAATTAATCCAAATTCTTTTTTAATATCATACTAACTTAAAGATGTTGAAAAATATATTATAGCCATCACCAAAAATATACATTCCTGCTTGTATGAAATGGGAAAGGAGTATCCAATAATTGACTCCAGTCTTTGAGTGTACTAGGAGCCAGGTTTCTTTCTGAGCTGTCACATAGTATTTCTGAGGCTTGCCTTTGATGTGAAATCTGATGGGCTGACAGAGTAGCTTTTCCCTTCCTGATCTTTTAAACTGTCCTACACAGTGTGCCTGGTGGTGTCCACCTCAGCTGCCTGGGATAGCCAAGCTAGGGAGCTTTCAGCAGCCATTTCCTCCTCATGTCCCTTCAATCAACACAGATCCCTTTTTCCCTCCTAGTTCTATTCCTGAATGGATTCATACAGCTTTTTAATGCAAATGCAATAAGTGAGCAGTCTTCTCAACTCCTTGTACGGGAGATTTCTCTTAGGTTGCACTCCTGCTGTGTTTTTCACTTAGCACTTTTTGCTGGTGTAGTCCTCCTGCCTTAAATGGCCTTCCTGTGAGATCACACTGCTCTCAGAACCGCTACAAAACATTATAAATTGCATACAATAAGAAGTCTTCATTGTACTACATTTCTCAAGCTCACAAAATTCAGATAGTTTTCAACGTTTTAAAGAAACTGTGGACCATCTGTGGCAGGGGCGACAGACTGCTTTGTCTGAACCTGCTTCTCTCTTATTTATTCTCAGTTTTATGCAACACTTCCCCTGTGTTCCATATACTGAGAGAACAATCACAACACAAAATAAAATACTCCAAAGACAGGAAATGCCAAGATTAGCTTTACCATGTCAATTTCAGTCTCTCTCCTTTTGCCCTGTAGGTGCATATTTCCAAAGTTTATGAAAATTATTGGTTAACACACAGATTAACATTAGGTGGCTCAGTGAGTCCTCAAACCCTCTCACTGTAAACAAACATCTCAACTTAATCCTCTGAACACCAAGGAGCACAAAGGCCAACACTCATGTCATGGATCTATAACATTCCCTCTTTGCGCAGTGCTTGATGTGTATTCAAGCTTTTACCCTCATTGATGCTCAAGACCTCCGATTGCAGGATAAGTCTATAGCACTCTACTAACACAGATTTAGGTTTAGAACAAATGTAGCACACAAAGCTATCTACAGTTTGCCTATAGCTTATCACCTCTGGGAAACCATTACCATTTTCTTTACATTTCCACTGATGATTTTTCCCAAGAAACAGTTGAAGGAAGATGAAGGACATCGCTGATGAGTGTGCCACAAGTGTCTTGATGTTTCTGTGGCAATGTCTGCTGATTTAAGAACCAAATATAAAATAAAAACAAATGTCAATCAACATCCAACCTGCTTATTTCAGTGTTGTTCGGCAAGCACTTAACAGAAAGTAAAGCTTGAGCTTAGCCATAGCAGGAATGAAACTCCTATATGAAAAAGGGTACAAAACTCAAACTTGTTAACATGAAAGTGGGATTGCTGGAACACTGCAAAATTAATATCTTAGTGTTCAGTTATCAAAGAAATTAAAATATTATTTTAGCCTGATCGTATGGACACCTAAATGTTATAAATTCCTTTTTCCTGCTCAGGGTTGAGTCAGGGCAGACACAGATCGGAATTGTGAGCTGTCGACACTGGTGTGTGCTCATGGGTTTACCCAGACTCACGGTGTTCTTCATTTCTCAGTTCCTCCAGACTCAACAGAATCCACAAGTCCTTGGAAAACTTTCCCACACAACCTCCTCAGCTTGCATTTTTCCTCTCTACATACTGCTGTATTCATGTATTTCCTATCCAAATCTATAGATACCTGTAGTACTAATTCACAAAGAAAAAAAACTCAAAAAACAAAACCACAAAAATAATAAATTTTGATCTAAAATCACAATAGAAATTTATCTGGTTTAAAGGTTCTTTTTCTCTCCAGTACATTTCTGGATACATATGTATATGAATGTATACAAACACAGAACAGGAGAGTGTGTGTGGACAGCATGTTTATCTGTACAGCATGTTTTATTTTAGTTTTAATATACATCTAAAAGCGCCTGACATACTTTGTATGGCTTTAAAAGTATCTGGTTTAGTATTCTATCCATTCCTCAGCCTCACACTAATGAATAATCAACAAGGGATTAAATTAAAATCCAAACAATATCTCCTACATGTGCTGAAGGAAGTCAAATGCCTCATTCTGCAAGATGTGGATGCGCCCTGTGTATGAACTTGGCACGTTCAAAGCCTATTGATTTTTTTTTTTCCCCGTGGTGGGCTCAAGCCAACTCCTACTAATGTCAGTGGCCACCTTTTCACTGACTTCAGTAGGGTTTGGGAGCAGATTTTTTTAATCTTTTTTATTTTAACCTGAACTTGCAGAAATCATGAACTGTAAACCTTTATGTTTGACCAGTTTTTAGATGTGAAGTGTTTTGCACCATGGGGTTAATTTATTATTTATGGAATGATTTAAATTTAGAGCTACAATAAATGTTATTTTCTGATACATAATACAGTTTGACTGCTTGATGATAGAAAAATTTATTCAGCAAAGTGCAAATCCAGTCTAGGCTTTGTGACAAAGTATTTTCTGGAATAAAAACCCACCATTTCTTAACAAGCAAAATATACTTTTAAAAAGACATGCATTTATTTATTCATGTAGTCCATTTCAGGATCTGGAAAAAAAATCAAGATTTTTAAGCTTTAAAAAAAAAAGGTAAGGTGTTATGCTATTTAAGTTATAAGGCACTAGAAACATCTCCTTCTCTGGAAACATTGAATTCCAATCTGGATGCTTTCCTGTGTGATTTAATCTAGGTGATCCTGCTTGGGCAGGGGGGTTGGACTAACTGATCTTTCAAGGTCCCTTCCAAGTCCTAACATTCTGTGATTTTGTGATTTTGTGATTCTGATTCTGTGTGATTCTGTGTTTTTCTGAGGACATATATCCATTTATATCTATTTGCATTTATTTAGTTAATAAATTAAACATTATTTTTTTAACAAGGCAAAACTATTTAGGATATAGGGAATCTGGAAAAAAAAAGTTCATCTTAGTGGAAAATATCAAGTGATGGATTTAAACACCTGTTCACTTACACACAAGACTCCAATGCTCCCTCCAATTGATATCACTGACATGCAGGGTAATAAAAGTTAAACAATTGCATTTTAATGATTTATTCTCAAGTTCATATTCAGAGATTCAGCCATGTTGCTGCCATTAATGTTAATAGGGGTTACACAGCTAAAGCCAATTTAATCAAGTTAAGAACTTATTCCAGAGTTAAAAACCTGTCATATGACAGAATATGCTTTTTTGTTTAACTAATGACATTATGGGTTGTAGTAGAAATTAAATGTGTCTTAATGGGAGAAAAAAAAAAAGGAAGAAGAATATGCAGCAGATGCTGGGAAGATTGTTACTGCAAGGAATGAATTTCTATCACTAATAGCACCTTCTCTTCTCATTCACAAAAAACCACTCAGTGGGAAACAGAGCTTTGGAGCTGTTGAATCAGACAAAGCTTAATACAAATAATTTTTTTTGCGTCTAATGTGTCCAAGAGGTATCCAAGCTGTTTTACCTGTTTGAGGTAGGGAGATAAATTGTAATTCCTGCATCAGAAAGAGTTTAATCAGTCAGGCTTTGTTTTGTTTTGATTTGATTTTTTTTTTTTTTACTGTATAAGAACACCTTTCTTGTCATGCCTAATATGCAGGAAGAGATGAATCACCCCCGGGAAGCTGGATGAGACCCTGTCTCCTTCTCCCTTCCTGAGCTGGACCAAGTTTCCTTTACAACCCATAGCTCAATGCTATAACAAGACTGCAGCATCTGCAACTGAAAGGGAACTGGTCTAGACCACACAGGTCTGGATGCACTGAAAGGGATGGCTGGGTGCTGAAAAGATTCCCCAGCTGACCTTCTTCAGCACATTTTCAGAACTGGTGGGGACAAGACTAAGGGATGTGAGACATGATGTTCAAAGGACTGGTTGTTGGCCTTCCTGCCCAAATGGGCAAACAACCATCCTTTATATCTGCTTTCATATTTGTACCCTTGGGAGAGTCAAAGCTGCAGCCTTGAGAGTTAGCTGCAGCCTGGATTTCCATACTTCCAGCAACTGGAGTGATTCACTAAAATATGACTATGTATTTCATGTGTTATTGTATGTGGAGAAAGTGCAGAGATACTAAATTGAAGCAGAAGCCACGGATTGAGCAGAACGATTCGAAATGTTATGGTCCTTAAAGGTTTCCCTTCACACAGTAGTTAAGCCTCATTTAGGAAAAATATCAGCAAGGACCTGTGGTACACATATCTGAGATTCCACATCCCAGTCCCGATAATGTGTCTTCTGTAGCATGGTGTTCCTGTGACTAACAGGTGTGCAGAGGGCCATGAAATAAGAACAGTTCCATGTGTGCTGAGTCCCATGTCAGGACATTTCCTCCAGTGGGTATTTGGATGTGACACAGTGCTATGCAGCTGCTCTGGGGTCAGGATTGCAGGACAAAGAGGATATGCTACAGCACTGCTCAGCAAATGGATGTGGCAAAATGGGAAATAGGTCCTGAAAGCATGAGTTCACACAGATGCTGTGAGGCCTGTTAGGCCTGTAGAGCACCAGCAACAAGGATGAGCTGGTAAAATGAGTGAACACAGTATAAAAATGTGGGAAGAGGAGGAAGTGGCTAGTACACCCCCCACCACCAAAAAACCCCGTAGCTTTCAGTATAAAGGCAGTGTGGAAAAACAAGATTCAACTTATGGCACTGTGATTGCTGAAATTTTGCTGTTAGAGTGGGAAACATTTGTTTATACTCAGATTTTTTTCAATCAGAGCTTCAGATATGACAGAGGGTTCTGGTCATAGGTTCTGGAAAATGCAAACAAGATTTTGGAAGACAGTGCCATTTTGTAGAGCAAAAGTACAAACCTTCTTCTGAAGAGAAAAAAACAAAAAAAAAAAACAAAAAAAAAAAAAAAACCACAAAATCAGGGAAATTAGTAGTGGTCATTATGGACTAGCACAGACTGGATTTGTGGCTCACTGACCACTGGCAGGATCTTTGTGGAAGCTCATTGCTAGGTCTCAGTGGTGAGAGTGGTTCTGAATTATTATGGCAAGAAGTATGTATTGAAGATAAACCATCTTCTACCTTTATTTGAACAGAGGGGTATGTGAATAACCAACAAGGGCCTAGAGGTAATAAAAGGATAAAATTAAAAGCTAGGGAGAAAAGGCCAGATGCAGAGCTGGAATCCTGTAAAGCACAGGTTCCCCTGAGAGCCTACAGCAGAGGGTTTGTCTGGGAACCCCTCTAGACTTCATTAATTGATTGATGAAGTAAGGAAAAGGGTTAAGTCACTGTAAATTTTGGTGTAAATAGGAAAGTTGATGATTGCTTATTGTAAAACTGCATATTCATTATCAGAGTCACTGAAGAAAGAAACAATTCATGAATATGATACTGTCTGCTCTGCAGAACAAAATGTCACCAGTCAGAATCCAGCGACAGAGTGGGGGAGACAGCCAGCTCCCAGTGAAAGTTTGGATACATGTTCAATAGGGATCCTCACAAACCAGCAGTCAAGATAAATAGGTTGTGTCTTTTCCTAAGAACAATGAAAAAGAGGTTAAGAATTCCTAGCATCTGATAAAATGACAAAAGAATATGTCCCTCTTCACAGTTATCAACTTGAACAGAAACATGAGGTGAACTGGTGATAGTTCTGTGTGGTGCAGGGAGGGACGGGCAGAGGAGTGGAGAGCATCTGGCTCCTCATCACTCAGCAAAGACCAGGAGGCAGCACAAAAAGAGAACTTTTAGCAGATCTCCCTCAGGTGATGGAGCTGGCCCTACAGAGAAGTTACTAATACATCTATCTTGCAAACAGCTTTGCTTTGGGGGAAAGATGGTATAAAAATATCATCTTGTTTTTCCCTGCATTACATTTAGGATCCAAGTTATGTTTGTAACAAATACTTAAAACCAAATAAATATTAACTCTATCTAACAATGGGTCCTGGATGCTTCTGGCCAAATTTTAAGGAATTTTAGTTCCAGATTACAATAACAACCTCCAAGTATGTCTGCGTATAGATGTGGTTTCTAAAATGTTAACGCTGCAAACCTTTAAATATTCCAAAGCAGAAGGAACAAAAGATGCATGAAAGCATGTTTCTGAACCAGTAATCTAACTAATCCAATTTAATTAACCCAATAATCTAACCATAACATAAAACAATTAACAGTGTAGTGCCCATACATCTTAAAGAAAAAAGGAAAATGGAATGTAATGTTCCATTAACCTATCTGGGACATAATAAACTATGAAATTAACTGAAAAAATGGGTGAATTGTCTTGTAAAGACAGCAAGAGCTTCTTATAGTGTCAATCATCCCTTAATTCATAAATCCCTTTACTACATACTGCAGCTGGCTGAAAGTATTCATGTGAATTTTAAGTAATGCCAAGCATTAACCTTCTAGGTTCACTGTAGAAGATTAGAGATAATAAACAGACTACAGAAGATTAAAAAGCAAGCTCATTTGATAGATCTAGTCTTAAAAACAACAACAAAAAAAACTAAAAACAAACAAAAACCCCATACAAACAAACAAACAAAAATAAACAAAAACAAAACAAAACAAAACAAAACAAAACAAAACAAAACAAAACAAAACAAAACAAAACAAAAAAACAACAGCAAAGTTTTAACAGTTTTTCAGACTAATTAAAAAAACCCCAAACCTCAAAACTTTTCTTACAGGGTGGCAGATCTTCCCTTTCACCACATCACTACCCAAAAGTCTTAGAATCTTTTTTTTCTACAACTTATATCCAGTCTTGAAAACAGACCCTCTTCATATGTAGCAGTAATAAATGGTTGCAAACCTCAAACACTGAAAAATGGTTCACTACACTTGAAACATTAATGTGGTGACAGCCGCTGAACAAGTAGCTGAACAAGGACTCTTCATCAACTGTCTCCCTAGAAAAGCCTTCCAAAAGTTGTGTTTTAAAGATAAATAGCATTTTAATTCAATCAGATATCTTTCACCCTTTAAAGTGCTGATAGAAGCCAAAAGTGGCAGATGCAGCTCTCAGATGTGCAACCCTTAAACTGATGAACAAACAAGCTGCATTCTAACTCTACAGCTTTCACCTGTGTGTTTATATGAAACATCGTTGCAGGCAGGATAAAACAGGATAAACTTTCTTCCCTCCCACCTGTGCGTATCCTCATCCACACTTAGTGCTGGTCTACAGTTCTCCCACTAATGGTATGATTTCTCATGACTGTCCTTTACCCTGACAGCATGCACAGCATCTCATCAGCATTCCATTAATGTCCAGTAGTGCTTTCTTTGCTATCCACTGCAGATGAATGTATCCTATAAGTCACATCCTTATATGCCCACAATACAAGAATCCGTGTTACTCTTTGCTGGCAGTCCAACACTGAGTGCCCTCTTATTTCATGAAACCACTTGACACCTCCTGCCAGAAATGCTCCATTTATACACTTACAGACACTTGTAACTAACGTGTATTTTGAAGGAAAATTTAGGTCTCATGAACCACATAGCTGCCTGTGATTGCCCCAGAAGGTCTTCTCAAAAGCCATCCAGGCAGATTATCTCACTGCTGGGCTGCATTGCCTTTTTATAAAACCCTGCCAAGTTTAGGCTTATGTGGTAGTTAAAGTAGTTACCCATAACTACAGATTTTAGGTCTTGCCATTATATCTGTAACACTGCTGCAATGGTGGGGTTTGTTGCATCAGAGTATTTTGCAGTGCAGAACGTCCACAAGTTTTGGAGGCAGATAATAAGCATAAGATACAGGAAGTCACTCAGTGGAGTATTCCCTGCTTCAATATGGAAAAGGGCAAACTTGCAGATATGTTCTTTTTTTTTATTATTGCCAAGAAGTAAATGTTCAAAAGTATAGCTTGTGTCTTAGAACATAATCACTCACTCTCCTCTCCCAGTTTTAATGTCAGCATAAAGAAAATTGTGCAATAACACAGCAGGTGTTAAACATAATAACGTTCTGCACTAGAAAAACCTTTGGCTGGTAACTAAATTAAAAGGAAATGAATGGAAAAGGTCTAACTGCACTTGCGAATATCCAGATCTGGATGATGGCAAAGACTTCTAGTTCTTTCCTCCCTTTTAGTTTAGGCAAATGAGTGGTTGGGATCTGACCCAATTATTCTGTTTAATTTAGGAAGATAATTTGGAACACATCTTGATATGAACATATGCCGAAACACCCTAACCAAGATATCCATTTTTAATGCTCAGATTCTTTTCTGTTGAGTTATTTGGTTCATATAATGCAGAGATCAGTAATTATTAGACCTTGATGAGAAATTCTGCTTTGAAATTCCCTTTGTGTCCTTGTTACATTTAGGCCAGTAGTGATCTTTCTAAGCCTGAGAGCTTGGCCTTTTGGGTTGTTTTGTGGAATTCATTAACACCCCCAACTGTACTGATTTTCAATTTACTGGTGTGAATTGGAGCCTTTCCTCTGAGTTAAGCCCTGCAAAATGTCTCAGTCTGTCTGAGTTGCATCTAGTCATTCCATACTTTCTCTGTGGTGGAGAAATGAGACTGATAGTATCTTAATATTAAAACAAAACATGCCTTTTTATAGTATTCCATTTTCCTTTGTTTTTCCTCAGATTGCTTTAAAGACTATTCAGGGTATGAGCATTTCTAAAATATACAAGAACTATCCTACTTCTTCGTTGATATGTTCACCTAAATTTACATTGCTACAAAGTGATTCAAATAAACGTGCTTTTATTACATGTATAGTGAAAAGCTGTAAGTGCGTACAGATTTTTAATTTTTTTTTAAGATATATTGTCTCAAGGTTCCTTTAAAAATGCACTGTCTCCATATTCTTGCCTCTAGCTGTCCTTAGATTTACTCCACTACAGTTTAATTTGTGGGGGCTAGATATGTACTTGAAGCTTCAGGAATTTACAAGTGACATCTCATGTGTAACATATGTTTACCATTTTATGTACTAACTTTTAATATACAGAATGAGCATTGATTTGTCTGCAAGTTACAACTTTATTACAACAAATGCACTTTAGAAAAACAGCAAAGTAGGCAAGCAACCAAAGATGAAGAATATGAGAATCCTGGTGATTGATTCCACCTTCCTGTACAGTGTAGCATGACTAAACACTCAGTATTTCCTTCAGAGACCTGTGCTCACATTTCTGAACTGTACAGACCCTTAGCTAGGGTCCTTCTGGCGTGTGTTTGGGGTTAGCCCAGCTGTCCCAGGAGAACTGTAAACATGAGAGCACAGACAGCTTAAGGACTCTAGGGATTTTCCAAGTGGACTTCAGAATTTATTAGCTTTTAATTTTATACAGTCTCATAAATGTCCTTTCAAAGGGAAATCAACAGCCTGTGGAGGCAAACTGGTTTTTGAAAATGTGTGAGCGGGGTTAGTTATGTGGCAAAACTGATTAGGTGGGCACAGCAACATTTCAATAAAATATCGGTGTGAAATTATCACCTTTTATTCTATATTTTGTGGTGTGACATGAAATTCTGTTATATTTTTTTCTTTTTCTCAGGACCTTAAAGATGTCCTTTTTGAATATGTCATACATTGAATCTTATTCTACAAGAAAACAAACATCTTGATATTCCCAGAACGGTTTACTTCTTCTCTATGTCCATGATATCTTTTGTCTATGACAAATATATCATGATGAACCTTTTCTTTTCTCTTTTTTCTTGTTAAATGTCTGGTTAATAAGTGCATTAACCTTCGGTTATCACCCATAGAACTGAGCAGGTGGAAGTCTGAAAGATGCAATGGAATCCCATTGTGAATCAGTCTCTATATTGCAGAATAAGTCTCATGCATATACTTCATAATAAAGAATTTGTGGAAGCACAAAAGTACCCGTTCTCCCCTCAGGGCAGTGAGGCTGTGGTGCCTCATTCAGTATTGCTCATCACTCGAGGCACAGAGTGAGAAAAAAGTAAACAGCATTGAATAGGCTGCAGATGGAATAAGTACATCAGAAACTTTCATCTGCACGACGAAGTGCTTACAGAGCTCTTACTGAGTCTTTCTACTCAGAAAAGAATTCACTGTACAGAAAATAACACTGGAGACCCTAACTATTATTTATTTTCTGTAAGCAAGTGCAAATGAAGCCAGCAGGCCAAAACAAGCAGTTTTACAGAGGAAAAGGAAAATATTAATGAATATCAAAGTTGTACTGATATATGTATATTTATTCATGTTTATTTATTTATTCCAAATTTATCTCATACATGTGTATACATATGCATATGTGTAAATACTTGTAATTAGGAGGGGAACTGCTCCACCTCTGATAAATCCCATGCTCCTGGGGGAACGCGGCTCTTTTAACTGTATTCTGCAGACTCAGAGGAGAATGGGCTGACTTCTGCTAGGATGTTGTATGTGGATTCTCAAAAGGCACACAGAGATATATGCAGAATAGTTCCTAAAGACGGGCAGATCTACCCAAGTTGTGCTTCTGACCAAAGTGTTATCATTGTTTTTGACTGTGATAATTGTGACAACACAGAGAGCTGTGAAGCACAGGCCCTTAAACATGATCCTTCTAGCACATTCATCCCTGGCATGGGACAATAAGCAACACTGCAGATGAGAATTCCACAATACTAGATACCTATGGATCACTACCTTGATGACATTCAACATCATCTCTCTTAAGTTTTGCCCTAATTTGAGCTTCAGAGCAAACCAATGTTAACTATAGCATAAAAATAAGGATATACAAGGGTAAAGAGACAACTTTTACCCGTATTTTTTAAGAATATCTTCTTCTGTACAGATAGGAATAAGCAAGTTTTATGTGGCATGACATGTTGATGCAGATTGAGATGCGGAGAGGGAGTTTGCTCAGCCATCAGAGCACTCCAGGAATCCTAATAGAGAGCTCAAGACAATAACACCCAGGCATTGCTATCTTAGAGTCTGGAGAGTTTTATACTTGTTCTTTTCTTATTCCTGATGTGATTATATTGACTGTGTTTAGGTCTGTGCCTTAAGTCTGTCAATGGCTCATTCTCATTAGAGTTTCAGTGTCAGACCACTGTAATGTGGTATCATGTGTGATGGCAATGTTGTTTAGCAAACCACACAGTGTGAATACCTTGCCTACAGTGGAACGATGGTAAAAAGTGCTACATCAAATTTATCTGGCTATGGAAATCTCAGGCAGTAACCTGTCTGATTTCCTTTTATGAGGCAATATTTTCTTTTGTGTAGTTTTCAAAAAAGAAAGTGGCACGGATTGAACAGAATATCAGAAATAAATATGCAAAATCAGAAGCCAGTCAGAAAACTTAAAAAGAGGGAAATTAATTTATCCAGCAGGAAAATCCTACCATCCTTCCTATGGAGAGCAGAGAGAACAACAAAAAGAAAAGGTACCCATGACTAATCAAGTCTACGAAAACGAGCAAGCCAACTAGAAGTTGGCTTGCTCGTTTTTGTAGACTTGATTAGTCATTTTCATTTTATATTGTATAATTTTTCTGTTAATCCCTGTTTCTGTACAATAAATTTTTCTCACTACTTTTAAAATATTCTATTTGGATGTAAATAGTTTTAAAAATCCACCTTGGAAAACAGTGCTGCAGCCAGTTAAAATAATCAGAAAATGTTTTGTATTAAATATCCTGTAAATTTGTCATACATTTTATATGTATATATATTTAATACTATACTTACAATGCATATCTACATACACTTCAAATCTCCTGTCAAAGGAATATGAAACAAAACCACGGGAAAAAAAGTAATGTAAATGTTTGATTCCTGTTTGCAAGAATGCAATAATTTTACATTACAGTTCTCACAAGAATGAGAATTTCTGTGAGCAGTGTAGAAAATGTGATATTGGCCTTTAACATAACCACTAATGCTTAATCCTTAATAGTTAGGTCACTTTATAATTATGGTAGGTAGTCATATAAGCTACAAAGTATGTAATAGCTGTGTCTAATTACACAATGGTGCTATTGCAGTATCTAATTTGTGTACATTTCTGACTTCTGTGCTGGCAATGCTATGGAAGAAACCACACTGACTATTTAATAAGAGTTTGGTTTGTTCATATGTATTAGAATATAAATGCATTTCCATTTTATATTTTTCATGTATTTGTTGTAAAAGTATGTATGATTTTATTAAAAGACAGTGCTTTAGCACTGGTAAATCTGGGGTTTTGTTCAAATGTTTAAGTAAAAGGATGAAGTTTGCTTTCATTTCTCATACAGTAAGGAATCCAGGGCTCTTACTTAATTCTTTGAGTGGATCTGCCCTATTATACCTTAGCAGAAGGATGCTGCTGTTCATGTTAAATCCAAAGGCCAATGAAACTCAAGATCACTCAGAGGTGATCAGCTGGCAGTTTCACAGAAGTGCCTTTTAAGAAACGCTGGATGCATTGTTTATAGGATCCAGGATTTTAATGTCAGACCCAACCACTATTATAAAAAATTAGCCTACACTTTAAAGCAGGAAGTTTGGGCTTTGGGTTTGTTCCATATTCTTGCAATTATTCACTCTAATTATTCAGATGGTAAGAAATATAATTTCAGACTAGATTTACTTATATTCACTTACTCTTTTGCCTATATCATCCCTCTACTTAAATAATTCTTTACCCTTTCCAGTCCATGTTCTTAGAAGCACCGTGATCCCCCTCAGCTGCTTTTCCCTGCAGTAAACAAGAAGGTACTATATCCTGGTCTGTAAGGGGCTCTGTACTCAACTGACCACCCCAATACCCCACATCTGTTTTTCTCTCTGAATTACTTTTTTTTTTCACACAGGCGACTCCAACTGAACACAAAGCCATGCCAAAATCATCTATGACAGTGGCACGTTCCATGTTCTACTGTTTTTATGTAAACTAGCCATCAAATTCTCTCAATACATACACACACACCAGTGTTATGAAAATGGCTCTTGATAACAGTATATCTATTAGACCTATTTTCTCTTTAGTCACCTCCACTCAGTAAAGTGGCAAATATTTCTTGTCACAATAGAGGTCTAGATATAGTACCCCTTTAATACCATAGTTCTTCCCTTGACAGTACTTTTCAACTTTCTATCACAATCAACTACAGTGCAGAAGTAACATAGCATGTTAGAAAAAAAGAACGAAAACCAAAACCAAAAAACAACAAAAAAATCACCAAAATCGGGAATTTGGCATCTTAATCTTAATATTTCTTTCAAGAAATACGTAGTACACTTCTGTAAATGTACCAAAGATACCCAAAGATGAGTGAGTAATGGGGTTTTCAAGAGTGCTGTGGCACTCACAACACATCATTTTAAAGCTTACAAGGACTTGCTTTGCAAACAGTATAGATATCTTGCAATGCATTAGATATGTTTTTCCGAATGCTAAAAGCCATCAGTTCTGCCTACTTTCCTGACAGCTAGAAACAGAAGTTTTCCATCTTGACAAGGAGTTCTACATCATGTCTGTACTTTACAGCTGACGTTCCTGCCACCTCTTCAACCTCTTGTGAGAAGCCCTGTGGACAGGAGCTTCTCAGAATAGGAATCCCCTTGCCTGGGACAGAGGATTCAACTATATGTGAAGCATTTGAGAGTTAGATGATGCAGTTTTGATCATTGAAGCATAGAACTCCATCTGTTCATTTAGCAACTGATTTAGTGCTTTGATGATGCTTCTCTGTCCGTTGAAGTGCCTAAATAAATTGAAGGTATGCATCTTTATTTTAAAAATTGCAAATACTTTTCAGGATGTTCCTTTGTCATACTTGGTTCATGTCTGCTTCTATAGGGTCTGGCCTGGGAATTCTACCTACCCCACATTGATTTCTGTTTCCAGACTAAGGCACAGTCAGGTAGCACCTAATGGATGCCTGTTAGATATAGCCAGTAAGAAGCAGCTTAAACAGTGATTGAAGCTAACAGGTTTGACTGAGCTCTTTCTGAGAAGTGTCAAACATGTTCCTTTTAATGTGCCAGCTGTTAGATATCAACATTTTCTATCCACCCCATTGTCAGGGCTGCTAACAGGGAGAAGTCCATGCACATCTTTGGAAAGCTGATCCCCTTCCTGCACTTTGCTGCAGGGTGTCAAACTGCAGACAGCAAAAGTTTAAGATTCAGTATTTAAAACACACTCACGCTCAGAAACAAGTGTAGGCCTAACAAGGTCAACATACTTGCGCAATGACTATGACGGGTGGCATGAAAGTTCGTTGGAGCTAACAGGAGATGCAGGCATGTCACTCTGTCATGCTCATCTGTTGTTTCTATCCATCACATTTCAGTTGTACAGCTAGCTGTGATTAAACTATTTACAGTTACATTACTAAACATGTATGTGATGCAGAAGTGTTTGACATCACCATAGGAGGAAAAAGCAGCGTCAGCTGAAACAGTGAAGCTTAAAATATACATCAAGGATGTTAATAAGAAATATCTGAGAGAATATGATTACTTAATTTTTAACATGCATCAGAGTATCAAATCACAGGCAATGAAGGACAAAACAATGATGTGCGTTTCTGTTTAGACAAGTGGTCATGAAGAAAGGTGATGATATAAAAACAAGGCCCGGGGTAACCTGCCCATTACTCAGCCCCTTAAAACAAGCAGAGAGAAAGTTCCTTATTGTAGAGGATGATCTTAAGAAGATACTTTATCTCTAGTGTTTTTCAGTTATTTTATTCTCTTTTTACACCATCCATGTTTGCAAAGAGATATTACTCCATTCTTATATAGCCGTGCAGTTAAATTTCTCATTTCTTGCTATATGCCAGTCACTGAAACAGCATAAGTGGGACATTGTCAAAGTACCCTTCGGGTTCTCTAGTGTACCCCTAGGTATCAGGGTACACCTCCATAGACCTGCACAGTTTGCTGTTAGGTATACAGGAGTTGACAAACAGAACACCACTATCCAGGACACTTCATTGTCCAGAAACAAAAAGCTACGAAAAATTCTGTCACTGTCAGCATACCATTGAAAGTTTGTGGAAGGTAAGCTTCTAAGTCACTAAAGTTCTAATAAAAAATTCAGCTCAAGACTCCCTATCACTAGGACTTAGGCACGTATATCCTCATAGGCTCATTTTGAAATATTTATCCTACATGTAGCTTTTAGGGAACTAGTATATGACATTTGGCAATCTAAATTTTCCATTTAACCTAAATTTTTCCTATCCTTAAATTACATATTGTGCAGGAGGGCTGTAATGGAGCCATAACTGAGGCATGCAGTAATTAACATTTATCAGTAATTTCTTTAAAGTAGTCATTATGATCAGGAACTGGCTTACACAAAATCTTTTTCATCAGACGCACTGCTCCTGTGCATTCAGTCACACAAACTTATTCACCTTTGCTTCTTTGAGTGGCAAAAAATCAGTACCAGCACAAAGTCAATAGAACTATGAAATGGTCTATTCTGGCTTGCAAATAATTTGCAGAATCATTAAATAAATAGCAAATCCTCTATTAAAGCTATACATCAGCCAACAAGAAAAGTGTTTCAGATTTGTTTTCTGATTAATTTTAAAAATGTATCTCCTCTTTACAGAGAGATAAAGACTGTTTGCTTATTGCACAAGGGAACACAGAATTGCACCGTGCCATGTAGAAGGGGTTGCTGTGTAGAATGTGGTTGCACCTCAATACATTTGCACATCTGCAAACAATATTTGAAGAATCAATCATTCAGCAGTAGTGCTAGTGGCTTTTTAAACCATATTTGTTTTGCTAGAGTGTGAAAATAATATTTAAAAGGTTTGATTGTCAAGATAAACAGGTTTTCCAAGATACTTTGCAAAACTTGTGTGGCTTACTTCACACAAATGAAAGGAGGTTGCAGTGAGGTTGCTCTTCTCCCCAGTAACAGGTGACAGAACTACAGGAAATGGCCTCAAGCTGTGCCAGGGAAAATTTAGGTTAGATATTAGGAAGATCTTCGTGACTGAAAGAGTCATCAAGCATTGGAACAGTCTACCCAGGGAGGTGGTTGAGTCCCCATCTCGAGGTGTTTAAAAGATGGGTAGATGCGGTGCTTGAGGACATGGTCTAAGGGTTGACTTGGTGGCAGTAGGTTAATGGTTGGACTGGATGATCTTAAGGGTCTTTTCCAACCTTAACAATTCTATGATTCTGTGATTCTATGATTCCATTAAACAGTAAACAGCACGGATCCCCTCCTGCCCTGCAGATGCAAAGAAAACCCATCTCTATATGAGAAAGGAAACAGGAAATAATTTGTCTCTACTTTTTTCTTAATTTTTAAAAATATTTTCAAATCTTTATTTTTTTTAATCTCACAGCTTACTTCAATATTCTTTAAGCAATAATTAGTTAATTAAGAAACATACTAGAATCTAGTTTATTTGTAAAATCAGTACAGATCATTGTGAATTATCATACTCTGTCAACATTTTGTGTTAGACATAAGATTGAATTCTCCATGCTAATGCAACCCTTGGGTGATGGATAATACATAACTCTTACACTGTAGAAATAACTGCACTTTTCCCTGCCTCTTCTCTGTTTGCAAACGCCCAGTGCCAGGAGAAGATGTTAATCTAATCAAAGGTTTGAAGAGGAGATTAAGAAAATGGAGATACCCTGCACCGCCATCGCTTCTATCCATAAACATAATAGATGATCCTTTCTCTCTCCCTTGTGTCAGAATTGCTGGGAGTTAATGAATTTTACTTTGGCAAGGAACAGAACGGTCATACTGTGTTTACCTGTCTCCTGGGACAGTTTTTTCATCCCACAAATCAGCCTTTTGGTCGGGATGCAGTTCTGTGCCTCTTGAGTTCAGCATGCATTCCATCTTGTTCTTTGTACAAAAATGATTCGGCATTTAGTAAAGATCTTAAATGGTAATGTCCCTTAGCAGTTGTCAATCACACAGCACACAAGGAAAGTGGTAAGCTAGTTCTGAGGTGAGTGATATTTCCTGACAGGGAGATAATAGATGCATAATAGGATTCAATTCTAAGTGTTCACTTGGCTGAGGACCACAAGTCATGGAATGGCATTGTGGTGTACTTTTAAAAATAACAATGTACACCCTCATTGCTTACAGATGCAGGCACTTTAATTTAACTGAAACATACAGTCCTGAGTAAACTGTTATGTATCTGCAAGCTTATTTCTTAAAGAGCTGAGACTGTTATTTTAACAACTGATGTTTTCCTCACTTGATAGATTTTACTGTAGTATGATTCCTTTCCTGCCAATCTGATGTCATCTGAATCCATCAAGTAGAGTTCTGTTTGTATTAGGTTTACACATGGCTCATTTGAACATAGTTATAAACATTACATTGAAATGTTTATATGTGAATAAGTTGAAAATATGACTCCCCTTAAAAGTCTATCTGCCCAGTTTCATGAAACTTATAATTAAAAAATCACTGAAAGTCATATTTGCATATTTATGCACTGTACATTTCATTTTTAAGCATTGTGCAATGTGATACTTCACTGGTATGGAGAGTGGCAATGATAATAAGGGAATTGTCAAATACTGGGAACTGCATAATCAGAAAGACCTTTAAATTATGGAACAGAGATTTCCTTTGCAAGTCGAGTCCAGCTTTTAAAGACTCACAGCCTATACCAAAGATAAAGTAAAAGTAAGGGCTACTTTGTGTTTCATTTCTGCAGGGATGAATACAAGTAAAGGAGTGTATAACTTAACCTTTTCTTGTCACTCTGTGTTGACTACAGGTTTTGCAAACAAGTGAAAAACATGTGAAAGGAAAGGCAAGAGAGACAAAGAGTCTGGGGGAAAGGGACATCTGTGCTTATCCTGTTTGACTTGACCGAACCTCCAATTTAGAATCCTACTAGCATCAATGGATGGAGGCAGACAACTCTAGAGGGCAAATCACTTCAATAAGTGATTCAGGATCTCAAACTCAAATGCTGTGAATCCAGACCAGAATTCAAACTCCAGATAACCCCCCAGTTATGGTGTTGAAAGCGTATTGTGTGTCTGCTTAAAACTGAGTTGTAGCTGGCTTGCAGGAGTGATTCAGTGAATATTAACAGACAGTAGATTCCATATGGCTTGTTGCAACTGGTCACAACGTGCAACAGCCCTTGCTTTCTGCAACACAGAGGTAGGTAGCACCTGAAGAAGCTAATTTTGTTAAATATTGAAGGTAAAAAGGAAAAGATAGGGTTTCTTCACACCTGCTTATTTCTTACTGAGTTACTTGTCTGAATTCTCTGCTTAAAGAAAGGCTTTCATTAACAGCAATCATGCTGTTGAGAGAAATAATCTTTTTTTATCCATTTTGGCAACAATTTATTATGTTCAATCTTTATGTCCTCAGTCCAGAAATTAGTCTTAATTAAAAAAAAATAGTTCATATGCATATACATCTGGGCATGATGAGAAAAAGTCTGCATCACTTCTGTATTCATGTGTGTAGATTCATCTAAATACAGATTTTCTTAAATTTATTTGAACAACGTTATATAAGTTTACTTCTAAAGTTTCTCAGGTAACTTTCTGGAATATGGAACTTTCCTAATATCTGTGTATTGGAAGCTAATGCACATTAAAACATTCATCAAATTAACATCATATTGACTATTTCCCAGAGTTGTACACTTTTGCTTAAAGCAGAGAAAAGAATGATAGTGGCTTTTAACAACCCACAAAATGGATGTGCAAAAAGCACCTTTGAAAGAAATGGAACATATCTGTGAGAGAGTCTAAAAGGATCCTTCATTTCTCTTCACCGACGACCCTATCAGAGATTTCAGCTTGAGCCATCCTACCTACTTGCTGATAACATTGAACCCAGTTGCCTGTGTAGCTCATTTCATTTATTAGTTATTAGCATATTTTTATAACGGCAATTGCAGGAAGCTCTGTTTAGGCCCGAAGGCCAATGTTCCCGCTGTAGGGAATTGTGAGACTCTGATTCATACTTGATTGGATTGCTGGGTCACAGGAAACGGATTACTGTTAAAAGAAGAGACCAGACCCGTGTCAAATACATTTAAATGGAAAGAACATTTCTTTTGTAATATCATTGTTGCTTTGGGTCCAATTTGAGAAAGTAAATCTCTAAGAGTATTGTAAGGCCTGGGAGGCACTAGAAAATCACATTTCTCTGTGATTCAAAAGAATCCTCAAAAGAATTTAGGAAATTAATCCCAACCACACTGAAAGGAGCTACAGAAAGTTGTCATTAAGATAACTTATGATTTGCTGAAATGCACCAATATCTGCCAATCCAATATGAAAGTCTTTGAGGGAAAATATTAAGGGATTCTTCCCATGGCAAAATATTAAACTATTGGTACAAAGGAAAGCAGAGGATGCTCGTTTGTCAAGCATCAGCTTTGCTCTACACTGGGTGTAACAAAGCATGCAACCCACAGGAACAAGCCTAGAGATTGTGCTACAGTCCTCTGAAGCTGTCCTCTCCGTATCACAGGCTGGTCTCCTTACACATGCTTCCCATTACTACCTAACTGATGGTTCTTGTGATTTCTGTGGACCACTAATCCATAATTCGTAATGTTCTGACAGAACATAAAGCTGCAACAGATCTCAGAAAGCCCAACCTATCTGCCTATGCCATAACAGCAAAATGAAGATTAACCATCTCCAAATTTTTTCTTGAAGATTTTTGCCTAGTTTGTTCTTTGATTTTCCACACGTTTCTTCTTCTGTAGTATCCTGCCCAAAGCAAAATAATTTTTTAATTCACATTTCCTTTAATGTTAGACCTTGCTCACAAAATGACCTGTAATTCAAATACAAAATTACCAGTGGGACAGACTTGAATATGCTGTATATATTTAAGAAATGCAATTATATATCCTGAAAGTGAGGGTTTCCTCTGAGTGATAAAGGTGAAGTTGTTCTATAGTTTTACTGTATTTCAGATTGACAGACTGGAAAACTTTCATTTATGAAAATTAGTCCCAGAATTCTTGATCTGACTAAACTATCCAGCCTTAACTAAGAGAGAAAATGCAGGCTGACTTTACATCGCGCTCGTACAGCGCAGATCTTGAGGCCAGATGAAGACTAGGCAATGTATAATGTAATAGCTACAATAATGTACAACCATAATAACACTTATTATCTCTGATAGCT
Organism: Heliornis fulica; assembly: GCA_013399135.1. Lineage (NCBI taxonomy): Eukaryota > Metazoa > Chordata > Aves > Gruiformes > Heliornithidae > Heliornis > Heliornis fulica. The sequence continues at coordinate 342,584 of VXBZ01011778.1, forward strand.
TTCAATGCCAATTCCTCTAATTTCTTGAGACATCAAGCAATACATTCCCTTTCCTTGGATTTTATCTGTTGTGCTAGTAATGGAAGTGTATAAAGGCATAACAAAGCACATCTGTGCCCTGAAATCATTCCCCTGAGCAAGGTAAAACCTCATGAGACAAACACACTATCTATAGTGAATCACCAGAGCAGGAAAGTTGGGAAAGGGATTCACCAGCATTGCAGAATCTGCCACATTTCTTCCTGTTCAGACAAAACCTCTGGGGGCAAAAGGAGAAAAGGAGAGGTGTGACTGTAGAGTACTACCTGTGAAATGATTGAAATGTGTGTCTATTCCTGCCTGCACAGCATGTTCTCCCTGAGTAAAGTTTAGACAAAATGTTTGCAGCACATGAATGAATATTGCACCCTTCTCAACTCCTGCTGAAGAGAGTTGCCTACCAGTAAGACTGGACGTTCGTAAGGAAAGGAGTTTTCTTCCTCCTTCCTCTTTCAAGGGTGGAAGCCCTGTTTCTGCTTTTTTTTTTTTTTTCCCTCTTCTCATTTTCTATGTTTTATCCAGTTTTCTTCATTTCACATCTACAGAAGTCCTGTTCCAATTATATGAAAAAATATGGATCTGCCCTGAGTAATTCCATTTTTCTGGCATTATATTTTTGGAGAGAAACTATGAGAATGTGTCCTGATCTTCCTGGCCTGTAAATTAGTGGTGAATGTTAAGGACTAACTGAATGTATTTGGTTTAGGGCCCCAGGAGGTTTCCCCTTTCCTATTCACCAGGGCAACTATGGATCCAAAATATTGCCATGGCACCCCAAGGTAGGGCATAGAAAAGGGTAAAATGCATATGACAACAGACACCCACGTACACACACAGAGAAACATGTACAAAGGATGTTTTCCTTGTCTGCCTCACATATGCACACTCATACATACATGCTCATGCCCTTCGTATCTTCTCTGTTTTCAGGCAACCAGTAAGTTTTGCTATGGCAAAGGCTAGTTTGGGGTGGACTATAGGAAGATTAAGTTGACAGTGGAGCAGACAGAAAAATTAGTTGTGCATGTGTGTGAGGAGGCATGTGCATATCCTAGAGAAAAATAAAACAAATACTGTTACTGTGTTCTGCAAGAAGTTGAAAATTTTTCAGATCTGATGATAACAGCCCTCTGGTGAAATGATTTGCATGTGATGATTTTGGCTAATGAATGCTAAACAAGTATTTCATGTCTCTAGCAGGAAGGTGCTGGGCATTTTGGAGGCAGGCAATACTGTCACCTATAACATCTTGTACTCATTTTAGTGTCACTTATGATAAAGTTTTTATGGATCTAAAGTACAAGACGTACTCAAAAAATCATTTTTTTTTTAATGAGCAGTCTTCATTAAGGAATTCTTAAAACTTGCTTTTGTGAGGTATACATTTTAAAAATATTAATCATACTCTCCTTTGAGTGAAAATATACTTAGGAGAAGTGCTCTGAAGTATTAATTCCCAGAATGCATGTATAGGTGCATTTTATTTCAGGTTAATAACTGCTCTCAGCTCCCTCCCTTTAAATGCCTCTAGACAGCCATAGTTTAATGGGAAATTTATTTTACATGAATACATACCTGAGCTTGGATCTGTTTATAATTCTTCCTGCACAATCCCTGATTTCCTTGGCATATTTTTCAATATATCTACTCACTGAATACTAGTTTAGAGGTATTTTATACTTTTACACAATACTCTCAAGAGAAATAACGGCTAGAACAGCTGGTGATAATTAATTTTTTATACAGGAAAGTGGTATTGAGAACATATTGAGCTGAGAAAGAAATAGAAATGTTTGGTAAGGGAGCGGATACCTAATATATTTTAGATGGAAACAAAGAAAAAAAAATCAATGTTTTGGGGTTGATGATGCTATGCTCTCTCCTTCAGTTATAAATTATAGAGTGAAAACAGATGGATGTTGGTTCTTTTTTTATATATCTTCTTTATCTGCAGTTAATACAATGATCTTGTTAGCTATTAAGAAAACATGAGATATTCCTCCACTGTGCATTGGCCTCCTTTGAGTTCATTTAGCCCACGAACAGGATACCTTGCAAGATTCAGAGACTCCTGCAAGGAGTCTACAGCTTGAGACAGAAAAAGCTTGAACATGTATCTCATTACATTTAATAACACTGCTGAAAATACTTGTGTAAAAGCTACTTCCTTCTTAATGAATTTATAGAAGGAGTCTTGTACGGTTTGCTCATTTTACTAACCATCAGAATTCCTGAGTTATCCATATTAATGTCCAGCAGCTGGGAAAGAGGAATCTCTGTGTGAGGTTCAGGCTAGGGAACACCTGGCTGAGGATCAATTCTGCAGAAAAGGCTGTGGGGGTCTTGGAGGACCACAGACTGAACACGAGCAAGAAGAGTGCCCTGGAAGCTGAATAAACCAATGCCATGTTGTGCTATGAACAGCATAGCTAGGTGATTCTGGGAAGTGACTTTCCCACCATACTCAGCAGGTGCTGGACTACATCTAGAGGGCTGTATCCAGTTTTGGAAAAGACACTGATAAACAGTTGCAAGTTCGGCAGAGGCCCACCAAGCTGTTTAGAGGACAGGAGCATTTGCCCTGTGAGGAGAAGAGTTTCTTCAGCCTGCTGAAAAGAAGGCTTAATAACAATTTTCCAATATGTGTACGGGGGGTACTAAAATAGACAGAACCAAACTCTTCCCATTGGTGCATGGTGGGAGGACAAGGAACAACAAGTATAAGTGGAATCAAGAGAGGCATATGCTGGATGTTAGTTAGAACAGCCAAGTCCCATCAGGACAGTCAAGCAGCCTGGGAAACAGTTGACTGAGGAGGAAGTTCAGCCTCCATCTTTGAAAGTTTTCAAGTTCAGACTGGATAAACCCCTGAGCAACCCAATCTCACCTCTCAAATGAGTCTATTTGAGCTACCGAGCACTTGGCCTCGGTAGCTGCTGAGGTCCCTTCCAAAAAGAATGGTCCCTGCAGAGGTGATGGCACTGTCCATGGTGCTAATCTTGCCTGGTGGTCTGACTGATTTTGGCACTAGACAAAACAACTACTAAGCATATATTTATGATATTGCATAGCAACAAAGTTTATAAGATTCTAAGTGGAACATGGTAGCAAAACTCTTAACAGCACATAAGGAAATTAATTAATTAATTAATAATTAAGTAGTAGGGGCTCTTCAGGTTCCATTTCAGTAGAAGAGCAGTGCTCAGCACCATTCAATACTGGATTCCAGTGCAATGAACCAGTGGACCCAGAAAATAAACAAAACTTACAAGGTCGATTTGTTAAACTCAATCTGATGGTTGTTTCCGATTTACATTTCCAAACACCATGAAAGAGAAATTTGAAAAGTGCATCTAAGAATTCAGTGCAGCCTCACATCTTTTAAACCAGATGTAATGACTTTGAACTAGCAAAACCTATTCTGGCTGTACTAAAAAGATTGTTTGTTCTTTTTGAATAGATGCTCTTACATCTTTTAAAATATTCATTTGGCACCCATTGCAGAAACTCACAAATGTTAATTAAGATGCTGAATAAATGCTGGAAACTATTTGCATCACTTTCTTCTTCAATTGATTTCAAAACAGAGAAGAATGGAAACTAAGCAAATGTTGCAAACTAAAATAGTGGACACTCATCAGAAGCCAATGAAAATCACATTTCGTACCCCAGTCACTTTCAGCATTTACTACTCTTACACAAGAAACAACAAAAGAAAAATATGTACTGGTGGAAGATGTTGGAGATTTGTAAATATGAGCAATTTAAAGATATAATTAACAATATCCTAAATTCACAGAATAACATGTAGTTGTTAATTGAATAAGCAGAGAAAGAATTCCCTAGTGTCTCCCTGTTATCCTTCTAACTTTAGAAAGAATAGCTGCCTATTAATTTTTATTGAAAATAGTGTTATTCATACATTTGTCTTCTTATAGTTAAAAGTCCATTAGTATTTTCATAAATGTCCTGCTCTGTAGCAGGACTTCTAAGTATTGGATATTAGCAATTGTATTTCTGTTTATCGTATCATTTATTATATGGATGAACAGAAAAGTGTGTCCTGAATTATTCCACATTTTTTTGTGGAAAAATATAGTGGGCACAAAGACATAAATATAATACCAAAAAAATGCCATTCTCAAAAATAATTAGCATGGCAGGTATCATGTGTGAAAACTCCATTAGGAACTTTGCAAACTGAGTCTTTAAAATCATACCAGGTCTCAGGGCTGTTTTGATAGAATATATTAATACTTTTTTTTTAAAAAAAAAAAAAAGCCAAGTATCATCATCAATGAAGAATATCATTCTTAGAGATGTAGGTATCTCTGGTTTTCTTCCTTTTTTTTTTTTTTCAAATTTTCACTGCGGCAGCACTGAGTCATCATGCCAATAGAAAGTGGCAAGCTGAGATTTACCTTTAAGTTCCATTGGTGCCCTTCGTTACTGTATATATAAATTCAGTTAGCAGTGACGGCAAAGATAATAGGCAGCATGTTTTAAATAAACCTTCATTTAAAAGAATTCTAAGCATTTAAAGGAATTTTAAATATCTCATTTGCTGAGAGTAATTACTCATGATTTTTAGGAATGACAGTGAATCTCATTAGGTCTTATTACTTGAAAAAAGTAATTAAGTATTTATAGTATTTTTTATTGTATTATGTGGCAATAACATGTAACTCTGTATGGGATAAATACCTTATCATAGTGTCAAATTATTTAATTCATCACTTGGAACTGATTAAGTAAATTAAGCCACTGAAGAAATAGTAGAAAAACAGCAAAGCAAGGCAGTAGATGACCTTTTTAGACATTTCCTGTAAAAATTACTCAGTCTGACCCTCAGTTCCTATGTAGACCATCTGACTTCATCCACATTTTCTGTTCATATTAGTAGAAGCTGCAAAGCATACATATACCCCAAATGAAAAATAGAGAAGTAGAAAACACAACCATAAAATTGAGCTGGCCCTCCCTCCTTGGTAAAGGCATGGTAAAATGGTTTGTTCTAGAAACTCAGAAAGACCCACAATTACACCTCTGTCTACTGTATCTTAGCTCCTTTCCTTTTGCTGTTTCTCTTAATTCTCAGTTTTCTACAGACAAGTGTCTGCCTTGCCTGCCTTCCAATATAGCTTTCATCTACCTAAGCTGGTAGAAGCATGATAAAGACTGTAGTCTTTTGATCTACCTACTCACTGGCATATTTAGGCCAAAGTATCTAAAAAGTCCATTAATTTTACATGACTCCACTGTTTCTTTTAAGAAACTCAGTCCTACATTTTTATAACCTCAATCATAGCTATAATCAAAGTAATGAAGTTTCAAGAATGAGGAACTTTAAGTTTCCTATGAGTGTCAGGAAATGGGTACATACCTGACCTCCATGCTGAAAGAAGGCTGCCACATGACTCACTCAAGTGCTTAGATTCACCTGTTAAAATTTTTTAACACCAGTAGCACTCTCCTTTTGAAGAACAGGAAACATTCTTGGAGCTCTAATTGCAGTAGTCCTCTCAATCTAGACTTAAGACTTGTAAGTATGCATTAGACAAATTAATGTAATGCTGTAGCATTAAGAATACAGAGGAGAATGCTTAATTAGTCTGCAGTGGCTACTACCTACATGCTGATACTGACACTCATGTCATAACTTCTGAGGTTATCCATCAGCATTTCAGTGGGCTTCCAAACACCTTCTAAAGTAGAAAAACCACAAAATGTAGAAAAAAACAGAATAACTTAAAATTGATTTTCAGACTCTCAGTGACAAAAAACCTCTGGCAGGTTTTCTGATTGGAAACTGGATACATAAACAGCTTTTAAGAAGAAAAACTACACTGCTGGAACACTCCGTTCCACAGAACACTCCCACTCTCTCGCGTGTGCTTATCAATAGTATCATCTTCACAGTGATATTTTCTGTGGAAGGAACTAGAAAGGTACCAGCTGTTTGATCCCTTTTTACAGTGTAAGAGTAATTTCATAACAATAAATCCATCACTGTCTGACAGAAAGCAAATTATCTTGGCAGCTCTGGACCTAATATTTGGACTGAAAGAGCAAAAAGTCTTGATATTTTTCAAGAAATTTCTAACATTTTCTTTGGAAGGAGTTCCCTCTCTGTCACAAATATTCTTTGTTCATTTTCCAGAAGGGTGGGAGGTGTGATTTGGCTTGTTCATTTGTTTTGGGGTTTGGGGTTTTTTTGTTGTTGTTGCTGTTGTTTTTTAAACTGATTCCATAGCTTTATTGGCAGAGATAATTTTTACAGTAAGTCAGTATCTGAGGGCAATGGTTATCAACTGATTTTCATTACTAAAATGCACTCCAGTATATATTTAGCTACATATTATGTCTTCCACATAAAGGTTTCTTATAGTTTGATGTCTCTGTCCACTTCCTCTATGTTTTTATAGCAATAAGATTTGAAAAGTATGATTTCTGGTAGAAGTGTTCAGAATACAAGGACCTGGATTTCTCATGACACTGAACTATTTCTTTTAATATCTCTCTTCACTATTCTTTCACAATAAGTCTTCACTATTGCAAGTTATTAGAATGGTATCCCTGGATTGTTCTTCACTTTGTTTAGTTTACTGACTTCTCTGGAAATATGACTAGTCATCATTCAGCTTCTCAACTATTTCCTTTCCTGCATATTCAGAAATAATTCATACAGAATATTTGCTGCATTGGGAAAAAAAAAAAACAAACCAAACCAAAACAAACACAACTGAAAACTTCACACAATCATAGAAGAGGCAAGTTTGGAAGAGACTTCTTGACATTATCTAGTTCAACACCCCACCCGCCCAAACCAGGATCATCCAGATATAGCGGGTTTCTGATGATATTGTCCAGAACAGCTTTCAGTTTTCTCAAAGATGGAGAATACAAAACTATTTCATCTATCAAGAGGTTGAATTCTGTTTGCTTTAGGCTTTGCCTCCTTTTGGATGACAAAACCAGAACAAAACATTAATTAATTAAACTAATAAAACAATCTAAATCACAAGAACACAGGATTATGGGGGAATAAATCTTATTGTCCATATACTCATAGTAAGTAATTATTCAGTTGTAAAGAAAGTAAAAGGCAGTGCTAATTCTGCCTAATGCATGTGTGTGTGCATGCAGGCATGTGCACATTTGCACATGCCTATCACAGAATCAAAGAATGTTGGGAGTTGGAAGGGACCTTGAACGATCATCTAGTCCAACCCCCCTGCCTGAACAGGATCACCTAGATTAAATCACACAGGAACATGTCCAGATTGGTCTTGAATGTCTCCAGAGAAGGAGACTCTACAACCTCTCTGGGCAACCTGTTCCAGTGCTGTGTCACCCACACAGTAGAAAAGTTTTTCCTTATATTTAGATGGAACTTCCTATGTTCCAGCTTGGACCCATTGCCCCTTGCCCTATCATTGGCCATCACTGAGAAGAGCCTGGATACATCCTCCTGACACTCACCCTTTACATATTTATAGACATTAATGAGGTCACCCCTCAGTCTCCTCTTCTCCAAGCTAAAGAGACCCATCTCCCTCAGCCTGTCCTCATAAGGAAGGTGTTCCACTCCCTGTACATACATGCTGTTTTACATTTCAATATTTATGCCATTATTTACAGACAGTAAATTTCTAAAAGTTTTCTAAGAACACACACACAAAATTATATGAAAAAATAAATAAATTTGGACCTGCATAACACAATGTGAAAGAATTAATGTTCACAGAAAACCCTTGTTGAATAAGCTGTTGTTCAAATGTTGCACGTTGTGTGACTGGTAACTAACTGTTGATATTCCTGGTTTATTCACCTTCCAGTGAAAAGGACCCAATAAAAAATCAGTCAGTATCCACCCTCAAAGATCTCCAGCATTTCCTCATCAGAAGTTTAGGTCATTGACTTTGATCTGTTGCATCAACAGAGAATGCCTACACGTGATTTCTAGAAGCACATTGGTGTTATTAGTCACCTCAAAACATTTTCAAGAAGGCTTCACCTTGACCATTATATCTGTTGTGAAGTGACACGAAAGGCAGAGACAGGGGAAAAAGTGGGAAAGACTCAAAGCATAAATAGACTTTGAAGCCAAACCATCTACTATAATGAGGCCAGCAGCCCTGGAAAATTTCAAAGTAAAAAATTTGTATTCCCTTTTCTTTTTTTTTTAGAGTATATTAATATGCAAATTATACTTGCCAGAAGCAGACTCAATATAATTTCATATGGCAGAATTTGAAATTAGGTGTGTATGACTGTTAATGTTATGAGTGCTGCTAACTACATCTGCTAACTAAATCTGTAAATTGTAAAATCTTTTGGCTTAGTGATCACATCAGCCTTAAGGAGCTACTGTTTAATAGAGGTTATCTGTATTGCTAAAATCTCTTTCTAAAGTTTTTGACAGAAAGACAGTGCATGATCTAATATATTAAGGTTCATCTCAAAGTTTGATCAGGGTAACAGTTTTGATCCATTTTCACCCAGGGAGGGTTACAACAAAACTGGAAAATCCTAAAATGGTGTTTATGCAAGCTGAAATAATATTTTTACAAACTTTTATCTACTGACCCATTCCACATTCAAGGCTACTTTCAGTGATAATGCTTTCTCATCATGGTTAAGAATATTACCTTTGTTTCTAAACAGCAGGGCTCATCCAGCTTTTAAATAGACAGCAGTAGAATTTGAGCAGGGAGCTCAATAACATTCGAAACAAAATAAATTTGATATTACTTGATAAAATTATTATCTGGAAAGTAGGACTTAAAATCTGATATAATGTAGACCTGAACAGGGAAGATTTTAATATCTGCTTATACCCTTCAGGAATATTTATACAGAACACTAGAGAAGCACCTTAAAGTATGTTTTTCTTCCTAGATCCAAAGCAGATAAATTGATGCCAACTGGAGCTTTACAATGACTTGTGCTTCCTAGCTAGTTCCTCACTCACAGCAGTATCTGGAAATTTTCCTTGACTTTATCTCTTAGTGAGAGGTTACACGGTTCTGCAAAGTCAGAATTTTTCAGATTTTAATGCTAAGAGGTATTGGACCAGAGTCTGGACCAGCCTAATGGTGCCTGACACTAAGGGTTCTCCATAGACAATATAATCATAGAATTGTTTCGGTTGGAAAAGACCTTTTTATCAAATCCAACAGTTAACCTGACACTGCCAGTTCAACCACTAAATCATGACCCTAAGCATCACATCCACACATAATAAGGTATTTAAGGATTCTTCTTGTCAGATGTCCTCCAAAGGCAGAAAGGGGGAGAAAGGTGATCTAAGTCTAGTACTGCATGAGGCAATGCCCAGCTCAGGCCATCCACTCTGACGGCTTTTTCAAGTGAGGTACTTCAGAGACCCTCTGGTGTGGATTTTTTAACCAGTCTTAAGTCCAATCTCTTTTCTCAAGAGGGAGAAAATAGCCTGAAATTAGCTATCTAAACATAAGAAAGCATATGTTGAGATTGCATTGTAATTTTTTATCATAAGACCTCAAGAACAAAGTTTTCCATGTGTTCTAAGAGGAGTATGACCCAAAACAGGAAGTGTGAACCAAAGTCATGCTAACAAAATTAGCTACTGAAATATAGGTAGCATGGTATATACCTGATAATCTGCCCTTTGGGCTGAGATCTCAGCCTACCTGAGGTGATCCTTTTAAAGCATGGAAGTCTGTGCTGATTGACTGACTGACACACATTGAAGCAGATCCAGAAAATCTGATGACCATAGAAATAAGTTGAATGTCATGAGTGTGGGAAAATATTTTATCTGCCTCATCCTGTATCTTGACAAATTTATCATCTGTTTCCTCTTCCTTTCCCTATGTTCTTCAGGAGCATGCCAGGCTGAGAATTCATAATTCTTGGTGTAACAGCTGCAGTTTCTTCCAGTAACTGAGCAAACCTGTTGAACCAGACACATAACAACTCATGGAAAAAAATTCAAAATCCTAAATTATTGTGGTAGTTATACAGTATAAATCCAGAGACAAAGTTTCTTCCTTTGTCCTTTTTCAAACTAGAGCTTCTAATTGGCTTTCTGGTGTATATTTAATTTATGATTCTGTAATTGACCTGACTCCTAATTTCTTTGATGTTATAATAGCTGTCAATCATAGGGCTGATTTCTCTTCAAGTACTGAGCATCCAACATCTTCCATTGATTTTTTATCTAGCAATGTTCAGCAAGTAAAAGAAAGAGAAAATGCACAGAGGTATTCAGGAGTCTAAATATCAATTGAAATATACCAATGAATGTTCAAGCATCTAAACAGAAGCCTACAGAAAAGGTTTCCCAAATAAAATGAATCAAAAAGTTAGTTCTAGCTGTGAAGTTTTACAAAACTGAGAAAGACATGCCAAAATGTGACATTTAATCTAAAACAGGTTTGCGTATTTTTTTAATATTTGGGTAACTGAATTTCTCATCTCTACTTTCCCCTGCATCAAGAACAAATTAAACCTGAGTTCACACTGAAGTATATGTAGATATGTATAAGTATTTATTTTTGGAATGTTGTGTTCAGGAGATAAACTCCAGTTGACATAAGTGGTTATTTTTAAGAATAAATGGTTACTATCTAATGACAAAAGTTAAAAAAAAAAATATTCTTTATAAAACCTTCCAGTGCAGCTGCCTTTGAGGTGGATTACTCACCTCTCTTTTTCAATCCGACCCAGTTTGCTCATGTCTAATATTATTCATCCCTGCACAAACTGTGAATGGAGAAATGAGGCTGAGACAAATTTAATCTACCAAGTACATGTTCCTTCTTGCTCAGGTTCTCATGTTCTTGCTACAAATCTATGGAGGAATTTTATTTGCAACTAGGTAGTAGCAGGTAGAAATGGGCAAACACTACAGTCAAGAGAATTGTCTTTGCTTTTGTCAGCCTTTGACCATACTTTGCATTGCTAAATCATACTGTACTCCATAGTAAGTACTTTGTACACAGTAGTCTTTTCTTCAATGCCTTTGAAACAAATGATCCCTACGTAAGAACACAGAAAAAGTGAATGGAACCCATTCTTATGTCTAATCTGAAATTCACATGTATGTGTCATTTCACTTTTCAGAAATCAAATTTAAATTACATATATCTTAAATGTGGTTTCATAATAACATTCATTGCTTTTGAAGATTGATTCTTCAGCAGTATTTCTACTTTTCACTTTTCAGTACTTTCAGTCTACCCTGTGGACTTTGAAAAGTCTAGTAATATAGTGAGCTTTCAATGAAATTTATTACCCTTTTTAGGCTACATATAAATATCTTAAATAAAACTTTGGCATCAACATCAAAGCACTAAAATATGTCTTCTGTTCTCTCCAGCCATTCCATATTTTATGTGTTTGATGTTAATGTGAATGTGATATTCAAGCTTTATAAATGTATGGCAAAGGGAAAAGTAAATGTCAATAAGCTTTGTTGAACACTTTTATTAAATGCTTGTGTGGTGTAAAAAAAAATCTTAAAGTTAAGAGATGTTGTAAATCCATTTGTGCATCAGTATATAGTAAGTTACAAAAATATTTATTATCATTATTTATTATCTATACAATATGTTAAAGTTATTCTGATATATTAGTAAAAATTGTTAACATACTAGTACTTCCATTATCACTGAAAGGTCTTTCAGCTATTTAGTTCTGCAAGCCTTAAACCATACATATAGTGAGTGCATAATGAATAATGCTGTCCCAAAAGGAATGATGTCTTACTTGTTCTATTTTGTTAAATCAAAAATTGTAATAAGTAAATAATTTTCAGCTTATTTTTCATATTTTCAATTAAAGTCCAAGAGGTCTAGGAATGAAAGGACATTACTCCTCTGTGTTGAAGTTCTGTGTTTTAAGAATCTTTTTATCTACACATTCTGAATGAAAAACCCTAACCTGCATGCAATAACTACTTCCTAGAACTAGTTTCCAGTTTTCCAGCAGTCTCTAAGGAAAGACAGATGTAGCAAATATGGATTATTCTATCACCCTCTGTATGTGAGACTGAGATCACCGGGAAAACAATTTCTTGGACTGTAATATCCATCCCTATGGATCCTTCCATGCCCACATGGTTCCTATTCAAGTCATTTAACAGGGCAGTATCTTCAGAGAATCAGCTACCCTGTTCACAGCATCCAGCTCCTCCAAATGTCAGGCTCCAGCTCAAAGGGTACTGTGATCACAACAACAGGAGAAATGGTTTGTTTCAGAGCTTGGAAAGCACTATAAATAGTAACCATTCAGTAACTATCACTGGATGCTGTGCAGTCCTTGGGGAACAAAAGTTTCACCTCAACAGTAAAGGTAAAAGTCACATTAAGAACCAACATGTACATACATCTCCCTGCTCTTTATGCTAGCCATCTTAGTGCCACAATGGACTCCATCAGCCTAGGTGCATCTAGCCCAAGGTCTGTTTGAAACCACAAGCAGCTGTTGGGCTACTCTGGCAAGTGTGCTGGAGAGCAGTTCCCTTGGTGATGTACACCAGATGGACCTGATGATGTGGTTGTAACAGCGAATGTATGGTTTTCCCTTCAGCACTTCAAATTTGCTATGCAAGACTTTGCTTTGTGATTTGGTCAGTACGTTCTGGAAGTACTGAATTGCTATCTTGAGCCCTATGCCCCATTTCCCTTATCCCACTTTGTATTGTTTATTTCTACTACTTTGTAAAATCAGTGCTGGCAATGTAGGACCCTTCTCCAAACTAGATTATCTTATTTCTGTCTCTTGTGAGACCACTTCCTCTTCACAGATCGATCATGAATCTTGAATTACATTTATCTGAGGTCTAAAATTGGGGGAAAAATATAACTTTAAAATTTGTCACATACTTAAAAAAAAAAAAAGTGAGAAAAGAGAAAAAATACATTCTCTGTCCATATTCTTTCCCCATGGAAAATCCAAAAGTATGAAACCCTTAAATACGGGTTCCTATTTCATGAACAGCTAAATTTCTTTGGCTTTACCAGGGTACACCTCTGTGCAAATGGCACTAATCAATGCTAGCTAGTGCCCTGCCAATTTACACATTCTGAGGTTTCCCTCTCAGGTATTTGCTTGAAAGTTAAAATTCATGGTGTTTTCCCTGACTATTAAAATTCTAATCCTTCAAATCAAAGTGGAGCATTGAAAGATGCCTCTTACACCTCCAGATGTACCTGACTAGGCCTAAAACAGTTCTGCTACCCTCGGTGGGTTTATGCATGAGTGGATTGACATGATTAGCTGTTATTTTTAACTGTCAGAGAGCACTTTTTAAATTCAGAATTATCAACAATACAATAATTAGACTTTAATACCCATGAATTTTAATGGATATAAAACTTCAGGACACATATAAATAAAGACTTAAACACTTAAAGGAGACTTCAGGTGAACTTTAGTTTGCACACAACTGTGATTCCACAAGCTCCTGTTGCCTAAGCCCTGCAACCACCCTGCTAGCCAGGTTTCTGTCTCATATCCTCAAACCCCTTCCAAGCTGCTCCTTCAGCTCCCCTGCAGCACCTCAATCCTGACAGGAATAAGCAGCTTGGTGTCCTTCTCGTGTCAGTACTGTTTGAGAACCTGGGTGTCCTTCTGCCTCTCTCCAAGTCAACTTCCCAGGAACTGGCAAAGTCACACTTCCCAAAACACCACTTTGATAGTCACTTTGTGACCACAGTTGCCACCTTTGGATACTATTTAAATAGTCTCCAACTATTTAGTGGAGACTCACTCCCATCTCCTGAGAAGGGATGTGTAAGCAATGGTGGGACACTGTTAGGCCATTCTTTTGAGTTGGTGCCAGAGGGTAGACTCATCTGTTGGCCTAGTGCTAGCTCCACAGAAGGTATGTAACTAGCACAAAGTGCATGAACAACACTTGTGTGCAGAGCAGAAACTCCAGTTCTCAGGTGTACTACCCAAGCTCACCTCAGCACATTTGCCTCCTTTTAGTCTCCTCTGTAGACCAGCAAGCCCTGAACGACTTCCACAGCAGGGATGGAAAGAGAGAATCACATCACCTTATTTCATGTATGATTAGCACACCTTTAATTTTTGCCTGCACTGAAAAACATTGAAAAAAATAATAAACACCCAAACTACAAAATCTGTTCTTATTTAAGGAAAGATAACCAGCCCCTACATTCAGGACAAGCTTCTGGGCATTCCATCATGCCTGGATGGGGATGCTTACTTGCAAGAGGTGACAAACCAAGATTGAGATTTTCCCCCTGCATTTCTCTAAAGGCTGTCCCCAGATGAATCCCCACTTGCTTGGCTGCCTGATTTATCCCAGGTTGGGGTGCTTTATTCTTCCCATGTATATTTGTAACTGCCAATTATTGTGGCACATAATTTTCCTAGATACTATATTGCCATGCCAAAAATAGCCTGTGTGATCTTATACATTCTTTCAGATTTTCATCTGTAATACTTACAAAATCTGCTGCAGTAAAATCTCTATTTTCTCCCATTTCCTCCATATCCCAGCTGAAATTTTTGTTTCTGTAGTATGTCATAATATTAGCAAATAAAACTAACTTTTTCAATCGTAGATTGATGATTCTAGTGGTCAACTTGAAACATAGCACATCTGCCTGTCAGAAGTCAAGTTCTGAGCATTTTCTGAAAATCAGATCTCTCAGTCTCCAATTATATCTCTACTTTTTCTTTTTTTTTCTTTTTTTTTGGAGCTAACTTGACTGGCACAGGTGAACTCCCAGGCTCCCCAAAATCAGCAGCAGCTCTGCCATTGATTTAAAATTGTCATATAAATCTTTGTCATGAGCATACAAAGCCTATAAAAATCCAACTGAAAAGTCAGAAAATGGCAGCTGCCTATCGGACATTCTCAGACTTTCTGCTCCAGTAATGTGTATTGAAGTTTGATTCCATCTGATACCGACCTCCAGAATGAAGGGAATTAATTAGTGAAAACCAGCAAAAACTGACAAGTGAGATGGAATCAGGGAGAGCAGTCTACATAGCCCCAAAATATAAGCAGCAAAGTCATTTAACCTATTTTCTCAGCGAAGTTGGCACTGTTTGCAATTTAGACTGTTTACCTATTACTTTCTATTGACTTTAAACTACACGTTTTTGTAATTTAGCAGGTTGCCTTGAAGCCTGCTACTGGCTTTCTAGTAAGCTTGATCTTTTATTAGATACAGTGCTTTGTGGTATTCATTATACATTAATTTACATTTACATTTTTAGATTTCAGAAGTAAATTCATTTTAGCATTCTTTTGTTACTAGCAAATGGAAGAATAATTAACACAGAATATTTGATCTCTCTAATAGAATTCCTGTTTGGTCTTTTGAGTCAAAGCCCATAAAAAATGAGCAGGGAAAAAAATGGTGAAATATCACTCTCTTGATATGTTGAAGGATCTTTGGTTGGTGTGTCCTTTTATGTTACTTGATGTTCATTTTACCAGAAACACATCCTTCCCTGTGCATTCATGTTAAGGTACTTATTCATTCTATGGGAGATAATATACTCTAAAC
Organism: Heliornis fulica; assembly: GCA_013399135.1. Lineage (NCBI taxonomy): Eukaryota > Metazoa > Chordata > Aves > Gruiformes > Heliornithidae > Heliornis > Heliornis fulica. The sequence goes on from VXBZ01011778.1 coordinate 358,159, forward strand.
TGAAAATGATTGTTTGAAAACAGAAGTGCAAACGCTATATATACTGTTCTAAAACTCTAAACCAGGCATTTTTCCTTTTTCGTGTCATATCATGTTTACTCCTGTGAAATTCTACTAATGAGGCCAGTTTCTTACACATAGACCTAGGGGAATATACTGAGCCAAACTGTGCTTAACTTTTTTAAGTTAGTGACTTCATATAAAACATACAGCATTTCTCTCTCCTATCCAGACGATTGCCTTTCATTTGGGAGCTGAGAGGAGTTTGCTCATCAGTAGTTAGTGCTTTAACTCAAGAGGGAAATGGACAGCATCCTCACAGTTTCTCAGCAGGTGTTGGATAGATACATAAACTGAGGTCAGATAAGACAGACATAGGAAATTCTCAATGTGATTGCTAAGTATAAGGTAAATGCAAATGTTGAAGCAAAGTGCTCTTTAGATGATTTCTCAAAAGACAGAGAAGACACTTCACATTGAGCTCACAGCAAAACAAACCATCACACGCCCAACTGGAGTGGACTGCGACACTGGTGGATATAACCAGTGTACCCAGGATGATGGCAGCCTCACAAAGGCGAGGCCACACATTTGCCAAAAGGCTGTAGCTATGTATGACATCACTGTCCCTAGGTAACACAACGGAATTATTACCCTCACTACAGAATATACATCTGTGCTCAGCTATCTCGGTACAGTCTGGCAAGCTAATTCAAACTGCTGTGGCAGATGCTTGAGTAAGCTGCCAGGGAGTGCACTGAGGAGCACTTACATGCCGTATCCCGGCCACTCAGCTTCGGGGACAATAACCTCTGGCAACAGAGAGGGAGCAAGGAACCACAGGGGAAATAACATCAACTATCAGAGCTATTTCAGCAGTGTGCAACTGCCTGTGGCCTGACACATTAATTGTTCTTGTTCCTGTATTTTCTGAATGGTAAATTTTCAAATAAAAAACATGGGGGGAAAAAATCCTGAAATCTTTAATATAAGGAAATAATTCTGTTGACACAATTTCCTACTATTGTCTGAATGAGGAACTGCCACAGCAGGCAAGCTGTTCAGAGAGACACCGCAGAGCAAACTAATGCAGCTTAAAAGCTGGGATAACCAGCACATCAGGCTTCAGCCAACTATACCGACGGTCAGTGACTCAGAGAGATAGCAGGTGAAAGGGCACCATGGGTGTTTTAATAACTGTAGAAAGAGCTAGAATTAAATGATGTATCTTCAGCTTTTTGTATGTGCAGCAGCTCACTTGCTCCAGACTATGGTGCTTAACCAAAAATGGATGGAGGGGGAATCAGTGTTCCCTTTGTTCCTGGATGAAAAATAAAAGGTTTTCAATTCTTATTATAAGTAAGAAAGCCTGAATTTATTAAGCAAAACATCTTCATGAAGTCCTCCTCTATGGAGGAAACAGAATATTCTCTTGTTAGATAGCCCATGCTGGTTTGAAAACATCGAATTCACTGCGGAATTTAAGGAGTAAGGGGAAGGCCCTTTAGGGAAGGCTCTCTGGGGATCCAGATTCTTCAAAGTTACTATGCAAACTGCATGAGGCACCTCTGTGCTCTGTGGGAGCACTGGCTACAAGTTACAGTCTCGTATTAGACTTTCTGATTTGACAGGCCCAGCTAAAACTAAAATAGAGCTTCATGATAAAAAAGTTGCTGATCATATTCTTTATTAGAACAGACTTCTATAGAAGAATAATTCATGAGGAATTATGAACAATTATCAGTAGTTTTTTTCTAAATTAAGGTAAATAGTTGTTTTTGAAAAACAGCAGAGGGTTACTAAAAAAATATCTGTGAAGAGCCTTGAGCAATTACCTAAATTAAGTTACATCTAACCAAAAGTACAGCCCAAAAATGTTGGGTGGAAACTTTCAAAATATCAATTACTGTTTTCCCAGTTCTTAAAAATAAATGTTTTCCAAACTGAAAATTTTAAAAATTTAATAACAGAATAAAATGTTTATATAAGCTTTTTATAATGCAAATAAAAATAATTAAATGCTACAATAGCATTTTCCAGGTTTACTTCGAGTTACATATTTGTTCCTTTTTTGTCTTATCTAACATTTCCAGGCATAACATCTCATTTCAAAACCAAACTATTATTTATCTACCAGGCAAAAAAACCCCAACAACCCACACCCCTATTACCTTTTCTTTTTCTAATTGTAATTTGGAACTGAACAAAAAGCGTATCTGAGGCATTTCTGTACATGTGTGGGGAAAAGCATCATTTTTTTCAATCAATCAGTAAGACTATTTTGTAAATTCACTATATTCTTTTATTCCTGAATCATGTCATTAAACTGCAACTACTTTATTTCAAAAATGCAGAGTCAGCTGCTTAAAAAGAAGAAAGATGAAAAGAAAAATTCCTATTTTTGATAACATGAATGAGGCATCACAATCAAAGTGAAAATTTCTGTAAAAAGAATGTATGTAAACCACTGGTCATTAAGAAAAACTTCTTCCCAGAGATGGGTGTTAGGCATTGGAGTGGGCTGCCCAGGGAGGTGTTGAAGTCTGCATCCCTGAAGGTATTTAAAAGATGGTTAGATGTGGTGCTGAGGGACACAGTTTAGCAATGGATGGCAGGTTAGGGTGAAGGTTGGACTTGATCTAAAGGTTCCCTTCCAACCAAGACAATTCTATGATTCTATGAGTTATACACCAACTTTTGTTCAGAATCGTATTCCCAACTATGCCTTAGAAAGAGGTAATTATGCCAATGCAATTACTTCTTCCCTGATAATGTGGTAGAAGCAGTACTGATACTAAGGTACTTCTTAAAGAATCAAATAGTTCTTGGAGAAAAACTTTACAATTTTGCATATCCTTTGCATTAGGAATTGATACAAATAACAGCAGAGCGGACATGGGGTGTAAAAATTACTTTTTTTATTCTTAAAATTTGGCCAAGTTATTATATTTAAATTTTGTATGAGAAAAGAATCCCACTAGTGTGTCACTTGCATGCTGTTGAAATAGCATACCAGCACCTAGAGGAAGTATGATATTTAATTGTACAAGATTAGTTAAATGTTTATGTCACTGGTTTAAACGCAATTCACACTTCTCCAAGATTTATTGAAGTTTCATAACTGCAGCAACCAGAGCAGCCAACTGGAAACCCCATTTACTGGGTGGGTGGGATATGTTGGTCAGGAACCTCCAGTATGATCATCAGAAGTATTTTCTGTGAGTTGGCCATCATCACACACTAATCACAAAGGGAAAGAGGAATTTGGAAAAAAAAACATGTTTTCTCCCTTTATTTAACATTACGGAGGTTACAACTCTCCAAAACAACTCTCAGGAGTTTCTTATCTCTACAAGTCTCCTGTCTGCCTTCAGTCAAAAGCTTTGTTAACTTCTGCTGACAGATGGCCAGGGGTAGATGTGTGGTCTGAAAAAATCTGCTGGGATGGAGTTTACAGCAACATAAGATGCCTGTTGTTTCCTTTCCTGGTAAGGGACTGAAAAAGGCCAACTTGGTTTGAAAAATTGGACAGAGAACGCAAGAACAAAATTGCACAGAACACACAACTAGAGAAGTAGAATATGCACAGAGGTAGCTTCCCTCTGGAGCCCTGGCCACACTGAGACGTGACCTACTTTTAGAATAAGATGGCTGGAAAATGTCTTGTACTCTAACCAGATGAAAACCAAATTCAAGAGGTCATGTTAAGGGAGGAACAGGAGATACTCATCTGGAATAGTTCAATATATGTTAGCTGTATAATATCTGTGCCAGTACTTAGTGTACTTAGTGTAGATCACAAGATTTTACTGGGTTCCTGGCAAAGGACTAATGTTAAATGACCTTTGCTGCATTTTAATCCCATAAATGGTTGCAGCTATTCCATGCAACTTTCTCAGAGACAGTTTGTGTCACAGATTCACAAGATGTTAGGAGTTGGAAGGGATCTTGAAAGATCCTGAGCCTTGTATGAGTAGAAATTGATTATCCTTTTTGTAGTAGGTGGGTCTTTTTATTCTGTTACTGTTGCACTTCAACCTCTTGTTTTAAACATCTTTCTCTAATACATAACTCACTTTTAATTTTATCTCATATTAACTGCAATATGGTGCAATTAGAACAAATGTAATTCACATTGAAATGACATGTGACACTTCATCAGTAATGCGTTTTAATGGTTTTTTACAACCACAATGAATTAAAAGTTAATTTATTATTCCGGCTCTTATTACAGGAATTCTGTGTAGCTATTTAAAGATGTTTGATTCCTACCAGACTCACAACAGAGCATAATTCAGATGTATTCCTCAAACTGACACTGGTTTTATCTGGTTCCAAGGGTATGTGGATCAGAAATACACATTCTCTCATTAGCATTACCACTTTAATATATACTTATTATTATTTGTCTACTGGTATTTGAGGAGCTCCTGAAGCCAGACTCTTGTACAAAATGGGAGCAAACTATAAACCTTGCCTTTTAAAATCTAGGGCAATAAATCAGAAATGTATTTAATACATGAAGATGTTTTTCACTTCAGAAAAGCACTTAGGCAAATAAGTTAAGTTAAGCACATGTATAAGTATGTTCCCATTAAGAAAAGATTTCTGGATTAAACCTCTGAAATTATAAACTTCAGATACATTTTTATTTCTGCTTGTACAGTTTGAATAATTCCATTAATACATTTTACAGCGCTCTGTGTCTCTGCCTGTAAAAGGTACACACATTTGAGAAAATTTCATGTAAGAGGTTAGTTATATCATGTCTGCCAGGTTTTTTAATGCTGTGAAAAACCCTGGCAATTCACAGTGCAGACTGTAAAGTATTGATCCGTTCACTTGTACTAACCTATTTCTTCACCTTCTCATGAATAAAGTTGCAAAAGTACAGTTCTGACCCTCTTAATCTTAGAAGTCACGAAGCATTGTTTTATTGTCAACTGACATAGTATTTTTCATTTTTTTACGTTTTTATCTCATGAGTGAGGTTGGGGTTTTTTTTCGAATTGTTAAGGTTGGAAGAGACCCTTAAGATCATCTAGCCCAACCATTAACCTACTGCCACCAAGTCTACCCTTAGACCATGTCCTCAAGCACTGCATCTACCTGGCTTTTAAACACCTCCAGGGATGGGGACTCAACCACCTCCCTGGGCAGCCCGTTCCAATGCTTGATGACTCTTTCAGTAAAGAAGTTCTTCCTAATATCTAACCTAAATTTTCCCTGGTGCAGCTTAGGGCCATTTCCTTTATTTCTGTCACCTGTTACTGGGGAGAAGAGACCAACCCCCACCTCACTGCAACCTCCTTTCAGGTAGTTGTAGAGAGCAGTAAGGTCTCCCCTCAGTCTCCTCTTTTCCAAACTAAACAACCCCAGCTCCCTCAGCCGCTCCTCGTAGGGCCTGTTCTCCAGACCCTTCACCATCCTCGTTGCCCTTCTCTGGACACGCTCCAGAACCTCAACATCCTTCTTGAAGTGAGGGGCCCAAAACTGGACACAAAGGTTCATTACTTGAAAAAGTGGATAGCTTTCAACAGAGATTTAACTACTTTGTATTAATTCTTTCATTATTCTTTGCATTATTCTGCTAAAGAACTTCACTGCACATTTATATTTTTATGTGGCTAAACATTTGCATTTAATAGCTTTTGAAAGGCAAGTTCATGGCTGCCCTAATTAATAACAATGATATAGTGTGGATTTTATAGAAGATTAACTGTCCAACAACAAGGCTGAACAACAATAACATAAAAGTTATGGTGTGTGCTTCATTCCAAAACTAACAGAGAACAAATAGACTGCAAATGCAGAACATTAAATAATTCCTCCATAAATCAAGCTTGCTCCTCATTTAAAAATTTACATCAGAAGTATCTGTCTTACTTTAAAACACCGTGTTAGTTACAGAATACAGAGAAGGACAGAGCAGTATTGTTTGCTTCTGTGTTTCTTTCTCTAAAAATGCTTATCGTATCACTTTTGTGTCATTGTTATGTTTTTGTGAAACTTGTACACACCCATTGTTTTCACTGTTCTTCAGAAGATCTTACAAAACTTTGTAATCACTTTGCAGAACCTCTGAAAATTAGGAGACTGTTGGGCTGAGAAAAATATTTCAGTATCACAGAATTATATTTTTTTCAGTCCTTTCTAGTGCTGTAAATGTCAGTTGATGTTACTTTTGTATTTTGCATTCAGAGCTTTTACAAGTAAAGTCAACTGAGTTGAAATGTCAAAATAACCTGAATTCTTGCTCACATAGAGGACAGAGTCATTCTCAGCTTGTATACTCCTTCCTTTTACTCCTTTCAATCTTGTCATGAGAGCAAATAGCAGAGATAACTGAGGTCCTGACTATTGGGAAGAGAAACAGGGAACAGGTAATAGACAAATCCCAGTTGCTATGAGGAAGGTGAGGAGAAGATCTCACCTATCCTAGGTGAGACTAAGATCTTCCATCTGGACACCTTTATCAGAGAATGGGACTGAGCTGGGACAGATCAAAGGTGATAGGAAATCATAGCTTGAAAGAGAGGAGGATGTGAAGCTAATAGGCACTCTCATTTATCTCTCAGAATACTCTTCCCATGGCATTTTCTACTTACTGAGAGTGATCAGTCTGCTACACAATTTGATTTTGAGGGGAGATTTTCAACACCAAGAATCAATCAAACACCAAGATTCAACAGGGTCCTTTACTAGACACACACCAGTGCCTAATCTAGCTCAAGTCCTTGGTTCTACTGCAGCCTCATGCAATTTTGCTTATACAGGAACATGATTTATTTTTTTTTTTAAATCACGTATATCATTGCACAGGCAAATTGAATGCATGACAAAACCAAATGGAGTAAGGCACAGTTCTGCAGAAGACAACTTGCAGAGATCTTTCTATAGAAGGGCACATCTAAAACAATCATTGCTTTTCCTGGTAACATTGTTTTCCTCAGTTCAAAACTATTTGTCTCAGGGTCTGTAGTCAGAAGGGGAAAATTTTTGGAGGTTTTAACAGGGACAAAGGAAATTTCATCCTTCGACAGTGCTGAGACTTGCAGAGTTGCATATACATCTAAGAATTTGAAACAGTCTATCTGAGTTCTCAAGAAGTGACTTAAGAGGTCAGGACCACAGGCATTGATGTCTTCTATTTGAATGAATTATAACATTAGTAACTAAAACAACAGTTATCTTTTTAAAAAAGAACTTTTTTCTGCCACGTGACTTCCTCGACAGGCTCCTTGTATAAAAAAGTAATTCTGTGTTTTGTAAACTGAAATCAACCCAGTGAGATACCTGGCTCCCTCTCCCTGTAATAAACACCACAATCTACAGCAAACATTTAATTTCTAAAAAAATAACCGAATTTAAAATGCAATTCAATGTTTCTACTGCTTAGTTAGTGTTGTGAGTCAGTCTGAGCACAGGGGAACCTACTGAAGAGGCCAAAGAAAAGGTTCTTGCTTCACCCTGTTTATTTTGCCTTTTGTGGACTCTCAAGGAGCTGGATAATATCTATTTTTTCCTTGTTTTAAGGAGGAGGGGTGAGGAAGTCTTTGAAGATGAACAACAGCAGAGTCAGTACCTCATAATTTATTGGGAATTTTGCAGTGGTAGAGAGAATATATTTTATTTTACCACTCCTTCATGGAAAGCCCTGACAATGGCAAGCCCCAAATGTACATTAATTCATGGCATTAGTTAATCTCTGTCCATCTCAAAGATCAGTCTATCTTCTCCTCTGAGCAAAGAAATTGCCATTCTCAATATACTTTTAGAAGGCAACAATCAAGCAGATGTAGAAGAGTTTTAAACAGATAGCTCTCCTTAAGTACTTTGATTTAAAACCTAAGCACATCTGTAAACATTTTAAATATATGTGTATTCTGTTTCTACACAAAAAGTAGGTGAGAAGGAGATCCATTGTGCTCACTCTGTGGCATGGCCCGGGGAATGCAACATTTCCACTTTCACACAGTAGACTTTGAGATGGAAGTAAGATTTGATGAGCCTCACATCTGGTATTAGGGTATAAATCTTGACCACACTGAAAACAAAAGCACCTATTGACAGGAGTGACAAGATTTTGTCTTGCCCTGAGTACTGACAGAAATCTCTTGTCAAATTCCATTAAATCCTAATCAGCTATGCTGGAGTTGGGGCTGTGGCCAGGGGGAGGCGTATGTGTCCTTCTTTCTTCTCTGAATGTAGCTTTTCTCTTAAATGTCACACTTCTATCCATAGTTACTTCTCCTGAAGTTAATTTGCCATTGGTTGTAGTTACAACCAATTATAACCCATACTCCAAGCTATTGATAGATGCAAACTATGATTATTTCACATCTGGCACACATACAGCACCCTTATTAGTATTTTCAAAGACACTTGATCAAATAAGTACTTTGATTTTTTTTTTTTTGCTTTGTTTGCTGCAAGAATGCAGAACTCCACTTTACATGATATACCTGGGGTTTTTTTGCTATTCTAAATTGATGAAACTCCTCATTAACTAATTTTATTGTTACAGAGTAATTTGCCAGTGTAACACTAGGAGAAGCACAACAGATTTAAGTCATAAAGTTTTCTTCATAATGTTTTTAACAGCTTTTGTTCCTTGAGGGCAGGAGGAAAAGGTGTTGCATATGCATGCAACTTTGTTGCCAATAAAGCTGAAATAAAATTAGTTAAAAACCTAGGGAATTCATACTTTTTATGGAACACTTTTACTATTCAAAAAAATACTACAGTAATATCATTTCCGTTCCTGTTTATATTAATTGACTAACAGATTGTTTCATACGGGATCTTTAAAAGATTTATTTCTCAAAAATGTCTTCTAAAGCAAAGAGGAAGGCAGATGCAATAAGCAATAACTGTATGCTGCTCCGTAGTTTTAAAACATTCTGTTGGCAGAAATAGGAATAACATAACCCCAAATCTGCAGAGGCCCCTCCGAACTACACTAATGGCAAGGAAAGGTCATGATGGACTAAGCAGTACTTGTGATTCAGTAACTTGCTCCAGATCAGCCAAGCAGCCTGTGAAAGAATCCAGATGCTGAGCCTGCTGGTTCTTTACAATAGATGTGCTGTTACAAAGCCTGGTCTCCCAAGGGTCCTTCTGCAGTAGATGAAAAAAGAGACTCCTTCCAAGGTCTAACCTCAACCACCCAAGCTCCTGCTCTGGATCTTTTGGCTTGTGAGTCTCACCAAGATGGGGATAATAGTCATTCTCCCTGAAAACTGTACTATAAGGAATAACTTCTCTGTTTAATAAGGAATAACTTCTCTGTTTAATATTTCTATGGGAATTAGGAAGGGTCATTTCAGCAGAAAAGAATAACCTTGCTCAGAATAAGTTGCTATAGAGTGCTTTGGTTGCTGTAAGGTGCTTTTGCCCCTCAAAAACTTACTGCTATTATTTTGACTACTGAATACTCTTAGTGATTTTGGTGTTACTATGTGTACCATGTTAAGTCATACAGATGTCTGCACCTTTGCTGCATGGAGTAAGAATCTGCACCCGTCAATGCTGCTACCACTACTGAAATACTAGAAGCCTGTTTTGGTGTATGGCATGGACAACATGTAACTCAAAAATCTTGCTTCATTGTAGATCAGCTCTAGGAAAATGTCATACTTTTTGTTTTGCTGAAATTCTTAAATTTTTGATCCCAATTTTTAAATTTAAAAATATTTTCTGCTCACAAAATGTTTTCATAGGAGTAGCTGACAAATCTCTTGATTTCCAGCAGCTTCTTATGCAAAAACGTTTATCTGAAAATTGATTCATTTCTTTGAATGAGTTAGTGAGCTTATTGGTTTTGTATTTTGCTGGATTACAATGGATTTACTTTCGCTTAAAAGATTTGTGAACCTTAAGTGAATATTCTTTCATAAGGTATCTCTTTGTGGATTGTGTAATGAACTGTGAGAAATAAGTGCAATTTCAAGTGAAATATAGTTCTATAAATTTTACACGTATTTTAAATCATCTAAGTATTCATACTTGAGTGTTAGTCAAGTAAATAAAGTATTTTCTTGACAAGGTAAGAGACATAGTTCAGCAAAGAATTCAGGACTTGTATAATAAAAATTGCCTAGAACCCACTTACTTGAAAATATATTATCTTGGAATTAGTTTTCAACAATAATTTGACCTTTAGGGTATTTCTTCTTGAAAGAATATCATTGTGCTGAAAAAGCAAAAACCCAAACAGAATAAAAACCAGTGATTTACACAGGGGCATTCTCAGATGAATATCTGGTGAAGAGCTAGACGTGTTCAGAATTTTTCTGAGCATCAAGGTTATCCATTTAACTGGTGTCTCTTTTCGTATCGAAGAGCATGCATTTTTCCAGCCTAGAAGATTTCACACATGAATGGTGGTAACACATTCTGTAATTATCCTTCATACTATGTCTTTGTCAAAATGTGTAACACTGCAGTTTTTCATCATTAGAAACAGGGCAGGAATTTAAAATTATTTCAAGTAAATTTTAAACATAACTGTTTTGTTGATGGATTTTTTTCCTCAGAATTCTTAGAAAACATAAGAGTATGTTTTAATCAAAGCAATGACTTTTTAGGCATGAAAAGGGAGAAGTAGCTAATAATACTATTATTAATAATGGTTTTGAGAAGAAGCAAAGACAACAAAATTATTTCAGAATTGTTCTGGGTTTTTTTTTTCAAACTAAATACATTGGATTCAGTGGGTTAGTAAACAAAATACAGAATTTGCCATTATGAAAATCAAGACAAGACATTCCATTCAATTAGTAAGAAATTAAGTCCTTAGTAATTGTTAATCAAAATGCCTCTAATGATTTTGATGCTCTCCTTGGCTAGTCTGGGAGTAAATGCAGACAAATTTCAGCAATGACATATAGGCATTTAATAATCTTTGGTAAAAGATAATTTCTACATGCCACTTAGAACCGGAACAGATAGAGCAAATCAATAAAATATAGTGTATATTTCATCACCTCTAAAATTATGGTCTTTTCAGAAATATGCTAATAGGAATACCACATCATTTACTTTTATCTTCCACATATAGTCATTTGTCTGTAATTTCTCTGTAAGGCATGATCAGTTTCTTGTAGAAATATTTTATAGCAGCCTAAGGTTTCACAACAGCTGTTCAGTGGCAGATCTTTAACTTTTACTACCCATTCTTTGCAGACAACATACAGGCGTACCTGCAAAGCCTATAGTTGTGAATATGTAAGGCCATCACAAAACATAGTTGCCAGAGGTGAGGAAGTCAAGAATTATCTTCTGGTCCAATTTCATGCAGAGTTGCTGTAGATTTTCCATGTTCACTACTTTGCTTGTTACTGCTTACACTCGAGTCTGCCAAACTTAAAAAATCACATATACTTTTAAATTAAGCTTCCTGTTGGGAGCAGCAAGGGCACTGGAGGGTGGTTTGGGGACCCTGTCCTGAGGGAGCAGGGCATACCAGAGGGGCACAAGGAGCAGCCACAACCCCAGGTATTGAGTATCTCCATAGGGGTAAGGACAGACCAAGGCCAGGCCAGGGTGTGGGCATAGCTTGTTGGAACCCATGGTTGGCAAGGGCTATGAGCAGCTGCAGACCAGGTCTTCTGTGGCATCATTAGGGCAAGGGTTGAAAGCCCAGGGAGGTCTTGGACCATGGGAGGGGGAAGAGAGGCAAGAAAGGTCTTGTGTCCTCAAAAAGTGTTCTCAGAGCCTTAACAGTACCATGAAACCTATATCCCCTGGTTAGCATGCTTTGACAAGCATGCTTAGCTACAGCTGTTACACTATGCATAATAAAGCTTAATTTCCTGTAACAGACAATAAATTATGGATAGGTGACAAAATCTCATATTGATAAAGGCATTTAAAGCCAGGGTCAAGTCATTGAGTAATAAAGTGCATTCTCAGATCTAGTGCCTTTTCACTGGAACAGGCTGCTCAGGTTGTGGAGTCTCCTTCTACGGAGATACTGAAGACCCACCTGGACGCCTCCCTGTGAGACCTGCTCTGGGGAACCTGCCTTGGCAGGATGGTTGGACCCTGGAGGTCCCTTCCAACCCCTACAATTCTGTGATTCTGTGAAAATGCTAATTCCAGTATCATCTGAAGTATCTGCTCAACTTCTTTCATCATTTAACATCTTCCCATTTCTTAGAGCTACTAGCAAAGGCTCTAGAAAGTCAGCACACCAAGTATGACAGAAGCTTGGTTTCCAGAGCTTTGGTTTAACCTCCATCTGAAACAATTGTGTCCCACAGGCAGAACTTCTCCAGGTTGCCAGTGACAGTTCCTTCTCTCATGAAAAAGACTACATGATACAGAGGCAAAGGGTAAAAAACTTAGGAAAGAGGATTTTTTTTTCCAGGTAGTTTCAGGCTGCTTTCTCTGGAAACAAAGGAAGAAAGGATGTTTTTCACAAGGGAAACAGTACACGCAGAGGCAGTAGATAAAACTGTCCCAGTAACAGAAGACCCCACCATTTAGCAAGAACCTTAGCATGGGACTGTGCTGCATTCCAACATCATTCTTGCCTCAGCAAATTGAAAAGGGCATAAAGAAATGTAACGATTTTCAGGATACCTCCTTTCTTTTACCGTAGGTCACTAAGGTAGCAGCTGCTGGAGGTTAACATTGCATTGGCAGCACTTCACCCTGCCTGACCCTTTCCCACTTCCAAAAGAAAGGAAGAAAGAAAATAACAACGTGTATAAAGTTTGAGACAGGACACAAAAATCAGAAGAAGGCCAATAGATCTTAAAAGGTTTCCTAAGCCATTCCTTTCAGATATCTGATGAGATGGAAGAAGAAAAAAAAATGTTACTAAAATTAACTAAATTAAATAAATGAGCACCTTATAGCTCATAGGTTCGGGGAGCAATAGAGAACCTGAGCACTGGGGAACATTATTTAAATTATCCCAAACATATAAATATCATAAATACTTATCATAAATATTCTTTTTTTTAATAAATTGAATGTTAATATTTTTAACTATTAATAGCATGTGATCGTAATTTGATGGTATATCAGAGACTTCCATTTCAATATTGGGTAGAGGCAATGGACTTATTGTGATGTAGGCAGCAGGTATTAACAAATGCCAATGCTTCCCCAGTTTTACAATATTTGAGAAATCATATAAAATATGCATGTGTCTCTAGATAGTACCCCACTTTTGGGGATAAGAAATTTCAGCATAAGTCTGCAGCTAAGAAGCATGCATTGTGTACCTGTTCAGTAAACAGCAATAGAAGACAAGCCTGTCATTCAGAGATCCTTCAACAATTTATAAATTCACGTGAAGAGGAAATAAAGCAGGAAGTAACTCAAGCACAATAAGTCATGCCCTTCTTCATTACCAAAATATTCTGAATACTAATGCATTCTATGGGAATTCACTTGATGCACCTCTTGGAGTTCAATAACAAAAATGCTTTTCAGTTTTAGAGCTCTTCAAGCTTCAAAACTAAGCTGCGTGGGAAACAAAGTGTGCTTATGAACTAATGAAATATACAACAGGGTGGGCAATTAAGATGAAGAGAGCCTTAAAAAAACACTTATGGAGGAGCCATATTCTGCTCCTGTTTTTAAGTTTGCAATCCACGTTAGCTTCAGCAAATTAGAAGTGCATGAGTCTGATGAGAGCACAATTTGTCATGCTAGCTAAGCAACAGATTGACTGCTCCTGAGAGTTCTTCCTTTACATAAGTACTTATTAAGGAGAGAGCAAGGATTGTTTCTGAAATGGTGTATCACAGCAGTCAAAGAGTGTTTCTGCAGTACTGTTCTGAACACCACATAGTACAAATAATAACAGCGGACACCTGTCTTCTTCAGGATGTCCCTTTTCTCTTCATTGTTCTTACAATTGATACTATTTTAATTGATGTGGCAGTTTATACCAGTAATGAAATGGGCATTCACTCTTTCAGGAGGAGATTTTCATTTCCTTTATGTTCAGTCAAAAAAGAGAGATTTTCCAAAAATCTGGTATTTGTTGCCATTTGGCATTTTTGGCACTGTCAATGGATTTTGAAAAACATGGTGTGCAATAAGTAATATTTCCTGATCTTTGTTATGCCACCATCAACTCCATGAAAAGTGTGGAACTATGCCAGCATGAATCAGATGCACTGGCTTTTAATTTTAACAAGTAAACAAGAACCAGTTGACCTTTTCTGTGCCATACTTCTAATAATATCTCTTTTATTTATATAAGAGCATCATCCATAGCTTTTAATTGCAGTTGCACAGTGTTTTTACAGACCACTTCCCTTCATAATTTGTAGTGTTACTGCACAATTAAATGAACTCCGCAGATTCTCTACATTTCATAGGGAATACTTTCCTTTATTTTTTTTTTTTTTTAAAGAAGAGATACTGGAATGCACTGTACATATATCACAAACCAGTTATTTTTACAAAATCCTTCTCCAGAAAAAGTGATTTATGTTAAACCTTCTTTAAGTGATCTGTGATCTGTTTTTGCTGGAAGGAAAACATGTTCCAAAATACCACAGATAAATTAAGAAATAAAAAATAACATGTACCCCGATAAATGGATTACTTTTTATTTTCCTGGGAATGCATATATGTATTTGCTATGGTAACCAGACCATTTTAAATTTCACTTACAGGCTTTTCTTCCCTTTGATTTCAAATGTTTGAAAATATAACGAACCCCTATGCTCACAGATGCTGAAGTTTTATAATGAAGGGCTTCTAAAATGATTCCTGCAGTTTAGAACTGTCACAACCTGAAACTTCTCAAACAAAAAAAGAAAAATGTCTAGCAGCAATTAGCCTAAAACCCTCCATCGGTCCTAGATTTCAAATGAAAGAGCCTAGTTATAGTAGAAAACCAAGACTGATATAAGCAGTTCATCTCTGCTTGCAATGGCATCAGTCTTGTGCTGGTGTAACTGGTGATGAGCAGGCAAGGAGATGTTGTTGTAATGTTGCCCATTTAAATAGTGTGTGGTAGTTTTCATCCTGCATGGTCAATATTTTCTGAAATTTCCTTAAGATGCTCATGATCAAAAGGTTGGAAAATTCTTCCAAACATGCAGGTTTAGAAAGAAAATAAATACAATTTGAAATGCATCCCATTGCCTTTAATGCAACCTGTATCTCTTAATCAATCAACAAAATAGAAAAAAGAAAAAAAAAAGTTGAGGGATATTACCATAACATTCAGAAGTATCGAGATGTTTTATTTCTAGGTACATGAAACAAATCAGCGGTCCATATAGTTAAATCGGATTTTAGTCTATATCTTGTCGTGAAAGCATTATCATGAATTTGTTAGCCATTTTTTGTTGAACTGCCAGTGCAAAAAGTGACTCTTGTGAGCAATGGCTGAGTATCCCTTCAGCTCTTTTTTCTAAATATAAGCCTTGCCTGTTACTGTGGTCTGTCAATGCACTACTTTTAAACTTCCTTATAATTCCTGTGTCTTAGCTTTAAAAGAGTTACCATGATCTGACCATACCTGGAGCAGAGCTAACATTTCCACTCATGTTGAAATAAATGCAATTCACAATTTGAAGGGGGGTGGGTTGCTGGGTCCCTATCAGTGAAGCAGAGTTCTGGTAATAATGAGAACTGGAACATCTCAACCCAAGGTACCAGTATAGGTTGGGGACTGATCTGCTGGAGAGGGAGAAGGCCAATGGTATCCTGGGGTGTATTAGAATGGGGTGGCTAGTAAGTCAAGAGAGGTCCTTCTCCCCCTCTACTCTGCCCTGGTGAGACAGCACCTAGAATATTGTGTCCAATTCTGGGCTTGTCAGGTCAAGAAGGACATAGAACTCCTTGAGAGAGTCCAGCACAGGGCCACCAAGATGATGAAGGGAGTGGAACACCTTCCTTATGAGGACAGGCCGAAGGAGATGGGTCTCTTTAGCTTGGAGGAGATGGAGGGGTGAGCTCATTAATGTTTATAAATATGTTAATTGTGAGTGTTAGGAGGATGGATCCAGGCTCTTCCCAGTGATGGCCAATGGTAGGGCAAGAGGCAATGGGTCCAAGCTGGAACATAGAAGGTTCCATCTGAATGTAAGGAAAAACTATTTCACTGTGAGAGTGATGGAGCACTGGAACAGGCTGCCCAGAGAGCTTGTGGAGTCTCCTTCTCTGGAGACATTCAAGATCAATCTGGACACATTCCTGTGTGATTTAATCTAGGTGATCCTGCTCAGGCAGGGAGTTTGACTAGATGGTCTTTCAAGGTCCCTTCCAACTTCTAACATACTGTGATTCTGTGATACATATACATAGCATGTGTTTATTCAGACTTCACTGTTATATATGTTCAGATTTTTTTCTTTATCAATTTCTGTGATGAATCCATAATCCATCTTTTGAAAACATCTAAACATATTAGAGTATCAGCAAATTGAGCATATACTTTAAAAAAATCAAAACAGACAAACAGTGGTTTGAACCATTTCTTTTTGGAATTAAAAAGTCTAAAAGACCTGAAGTAGTGAGTGTGATTTTTCTGCTGAAGACAATGGTCCTTGAATTACATGCAGACAAATGGAGGTATTCATCCTCTGTTTTGTATGCATTCTATCTAATAATGACAATTGACATCTATCATCATACTTCAGGCAACCTGGTGTGGATTTCAAGTCTTCCGGGTAATTTCCTTTAGAAAGAGAAATCAGAGTGATGTAGGTCGATATTTTCACCTCTAACTTGTTTTATTCATGCCACAAAGACAGATCACAAACAGCAGAGAGAATAACACTTTCCTGACTCTTCAGCTGTGATATTAACTCTCCTCCTTAACAAGTGGTTGTGCCCCGAGACAAGATTTTAGTTAAAAACTCAAGGGCAAAGAGCAGATTCCCTTGATCTACCCAAGAGGAGACTATATGACAATACCAGCAATGATATTACATTTCTTCAAAGATACACTGACTGCATCAGTTCAGAAAACACTTTGTAAAATGATGCCAGATTCCAAATCCAACTATACCTCTATTACACATGCACATACATTTTTCTATTTGACGAAACTCACCCCTTGCCTTACTAGTTTATCAGGATTCTTTTCTACCTATCTTTCATTGATTGCCTGCTCTATTTTCTATTCCTTTCCTCTTTCTTGTTTTCCCCTCAGCACTCTTGCTAATTCTTCTCCACTCAGTTCTTCTAGTTTTCATTTTGAAATCACATCCATATAGGTCGGTTTGCAACAGGTAGCATCATCCTTTGGCATCCTTTAATTATATTGCTGAATGAAGGCGAGAAATCTCTAAGCCAAACTGAGAAGTGTTTCAAATCATAAAGTGAGAACTGAATTGGAGTTTGCTGTGGATTTAGATCAATGCAACACCTCTGGAATCATACCTTTAGGTCAGTGGTGTGAGAAAGTACTGACTCAGATTCATCATTAATAAATATAGCTCGTAGCTTTGTTCTTGCTTGGGATTATATAATGTAGCTGGTAAGAAAGGCAGTTCCGTTCCTCCCTCCGCTGCCAGCTCCTTACCAGTTGTGCAACACAGAAATGAAAATACTTCTTGATTTTTAGCACTGTAAATGAGATCAAGTTTTATAATTCCCAGATTTTTCAACTGATCTTCACTAATTGGGGTTTCTTTTCTCTAAATTTAGAAGATGATTTCAATTCTAACAGCATTTAAAATCTTCATACTGGAATTACAAAGGATATAAAGTTGGGATTAATATCTATAAAATTCTCAAGTGATTCCACTGGACCAAAAAGAGTAATTGCAGTGAATCACATAATCAAAAAGATCACCAAGTCCAACCGTTAAACTAGCACTGCCAAGTCAACCACTAAGCCATGTCCCTAAGTACCACATCTATGTGTCTTTTCAATGCCTCCAGGGATGGTAAGGGATAGAAGGGCACTTCCAGCAGGAATTAAACAATTTCAGCTTCCTAATTTCACTCTGCTTTAAATGTCAAGGATTTGCTCTTCTCTTGCAGAGCAAGGATATTAAAAGTGTGTGATGAAGACTTAGTCTTTAATTTCAGTTATGATTTACAATTTCTGTAGCAATGGGATATAAAGTATTCCTCTCTGTCTTAGTAGCTTATCTTTTTTGAGTTACTGTCTTACATACAAAGGAAACAAAGCCATATTCTGAATTTATTTTTTATGAAAGAGTGGATTATTTACTTTTTTAACTCTTCCACATATGGCAAAACAGAAAACAGAAAACTGACAAAGGACTGAATCTTGAAATTAAAAAAGAAGAGAGTAAAATAAACTTTAAAAGGGACTACATATAATACAAATAAGAAAAGTTTTGAAAGATATTCAGGCATTGGCAGTATGTTTATGCAAACACTATGGAAGGTTCCACCCCATGTAAGGTTTTTTCCAGATATTGCCACCAGATATGAAGCACCAATGGCCCTTAAAGAGTTATAAATTACACAAACTAATTGAGAAAAAGATATATTAGAACTTGTAAGGAAATCATTAAAAGCTTACCTTTCTTTCTCTCTTTCTCTCTTTCTCTCTTTCTCTCTTTTTCTCTCTCTCTTTCTTTCTCTCTTTCTCTCTCTCTGTCTCTCTCTCTCTCTCTTTCTCTCTTTCTCTCTTTCTCTCTTTCTCTCTCTCTTTCTTTTCTTATAACAGAACAAAGGTTTCCTCTCAGAAATCAATTAAATGCTACTTTCAAAACTAATTTTGATACCTAGGAGTAATTTCATAATTCTGCAAGCACTGTAAATTTGCACAAAACAGTGATAACAGATAAAAGAAGTAATACTCTCACCTTTTCCACCCCCATACCGCTGCCTCCATATAGCTGGCAGAAGAATTTAGGGAATCATTGACCAAATTGCTGCATAATCTGGTTTAAACTATCTCAGGAAATTAAATGTTTGAACCTGGGTCCATTGTTGGAGACACGTTACCATGTCTCCACCGAAGTGGCTGGGAAATTACAGGAGCAATCCTTGGTTAAAGAGCTGCAGTGCTAGGATAGGTGCCTGTAGGGGTGTGAGAGACACATGTCAATACAGGGAAAAAGGAGCATCCCACTAAGTTGCCTCCGATTAAAATGATGGAATGGCTGATCCTCAGCTTGAGCTAAGGTATCCTGTTTGTCCTAAACTGATTTTTGTGGAACAGTTTGTGTTCCTCTGCACCCACTTCCACAGCTCTCTCAGGGTTGATGAGCTTTTGCCAAGGACAGGACCAAAGCTGGCCAGCAAGTTCATGCTACACCACTCAATCTGGTAAAAGGCCACTAACCACAGCACTGACAGTATCTCCTGCAGGCATCCAAGCAGATCTGCTTGTACTGTATTGTTCTCAGTTGTGCTTGCAGGTTGTCCTGTCCATGCTGGAGCGGGCTGGAGATGTCTGTGGTCCTTTATATCCTCCCTGTCTGGGTCACCATGCACCCAGTGAGGCTAATGTATCAACATCTGCAGAGAACTGCACTTGCATGAATAATCCTGCCAGCGCTGAGCTGGCCTCCCCAGCGTCTCTGCATCTGTGGCACAATTAATCTGTCGACTAAATAAACTGTCTGCGGATAACCGAGCACTGGCTGTGCACAGTAGAAAATGAACATACGTAGCACACTGTACCGTGGTAGTGTAAGGACACGTAATGATTAACAGGTTGGTCTTCCTGTCACTGTAATTTACAAATATACTTCATTAACATTGAAGGCAATCATAACTGAAAATGGTGGGCAGAAACTGTTTCCCTGAGCTTAAATTATAGTGGATAGTAGCTGATCAGCTGTATAACAGGGGAGAGAATCCAGACTAAAGTTGTGTGCATTACAGGTTTGGTTTTGCAACATGTGTAACTGCAAGGTTTTCTGCGAGGGACAACATAATTTCTGCATTTTTGAAGAGGAGACCAGTGCCATAAGTACTGCAAAAGCTTGCAGAGAAGCTGCTTGGTGCCCTGGCCACCAGAGTATGTTTCTTTCCCTGGATGTCAGTGAATGGGCTGAGCAATCTGCATTTTGGGGGAAACAGTTGAGAAAAGCTTGTTAGAAATACAAAACTGCCAGCATTGGTAGGTTCAGACTGGACAATATTGGATGTCTGGAGCAGAAGAGTTATTTGCAAAGCGCTGAGTGGAGAGGAGCTAACCAAACAAGGCTTGTCCCAAGAGTGACAGCAGGTGGCTTTGCAGCTAGTATTAAAAAAAAAATCCTGACAACAAACACACATAAGGGGCTATTTAGGTATGAACAGAAACTGCACCTGCTGTGTTTCAAAGAATAATGAGCTAAGTAAGGCAGGGGGTAAATGGTGTTGTCTGTTATCTGGATGACATGCTAATAACTGGGAAGATTTCAGATGAACATTTACAAAACCTAGAGGAAGCTGGAAATAAATTGCAAAGATGTGATTCCAATGCTAACAAAGATTAGTGTGCTCATTTTCATTGCATTTTGCCTCCCCCTGCACCCCCAGCCCACATACCATAGCATATGGGATGAAAATTAAGGCTACATGTTTTCCAAAAATTAAAATCCAATACACATAGAATATAAAGAGGCTGTTTAAGAGTTCTCCAGGGTTGAGCTTTAGGGCCATGAAAGGAGCTAGGTGCTGGATGGTGTAAGGGATAGAAGGAAGAGTCCATTACATTGGCAAAGCATTGTACACTGTAGAATGCATTGTGGAATTTTATTCTTCTTAAATACGGTTTGTTAAATTTTGCTTCTTAAAAGTGAGGGCTGCTTCAGGTGTTAGACGTCCAAAGTATGCCTCAGAATATTCTCCTGCTTAGGTAGGACTATGGAACATCCATTCCAAATATAACAACTGCAATTGATTTTATATCTGTTCTTACAGAGAAAAACAAACAATCAAACAAAAAAAAACCACAAAAAAAAACCCAAAACCCACAAGTGAAATGGTTGTGGACAGAAGAAAATAATGCTTTTTTGAGGAAGTGAAAAAGAAATTGAATAGTTCAATATACATCAAAATGGCACCTTATCCAAAACAATAGGGTGTAATACATCTTCCCCAAGAACTGAGCTGCAGCTTCAGACACCTATAAATCTAGGATTGAAAACATGTTACATTTCCTTCCACAGTATTAGCAAAAGTGGGATAAATTACAAAAAGAGAACTCGGGCTCAGGATTATTAAATTCCGCACAGAAAATGTTTTTCTCGGCTCACAATAAAAATCACAAAGGCTCAACAAAAATACTTCAAAGACGCACATTCCCTGTCTGGTGACAGTGAAGAGTCTGGATCTTACCAGATAATTTTGAAGACTGTCAGAAGGATATGCTAATCTGGAGTTTCTGTCCCAGCTGCCATTTGTTCAGAGAAAGTGTTCGTAGACAAAGAAATGCTTCACTTCCTAAATGACCTCTTTATTACAGTTAAAAATACTGCCCTATAAATAGGAAAAGCCCCTGTACCAGTTAAGGAAATGACTTTTACATATTCTGACTAACTTCATCGCATAACAAAAGGGAAACTATTCTTTCTAATTCTAAAGCTTGAGTTAAACTTGGAAAATGCCAGCTGAGGGATGAATGTAATAATACCAAAATATCTACAAAAAGCATGCAGAATAGGTTCAAATGGGGGAAAAAAAATGAAGGAAGAATTTAATTTAGGGAGGAGGCTTAGAAATTCTTAAACAGAGAAGACAAGAAGCAGGTCTGACCAGCCATCAGAAGATAGCATGGTATTAACAAGAGGCATTGTGTAATCCGTGTCCAAAACTGGTTCTTCAAGGAAAGTGACCAGGCAAAGTAGATATGATCTCTTGGGGCCCAGAAGTTAGCTCTGTGACAACAGATTTTGCTATTAACAGCTGCAAAGTGTTTGGAGATGTGTTTTTAATTCTTATAATTGAAGAAATTCTGGTGATTTCCTCTGGATGAATTTCAGATGTTGTCCTAGAAGAATGCCACAAATGTGCAGCAGCTTTGGATGAGTTAACAGAGCAATTTGAGCACATAGTCGAGTAAGGGTAGAGGAAAAATAATTGGAGAAACCCACATTTGGGATTAGGCAGCAGCCCAATTTCTTGTTAGCACCCAGGTTTGGCTTACTGCCCCCTGCTCCAAAGATTTATCCAAAGCTGGTGTTCTACATTTGATCTTCTAAAAACAAAAAATAGCCAAGACGTCTTAAAAAAAAGGTCAGTGCACAGTGTAAATCTGTTTCATACCTTTGATAACACAGTGACATGAAGTGGGGTGGGAAGAATAGAGAACAGGTTTAGGAAATGTGTATTGAGATCAGGACTGTGTATTAAGGAAAATGAGAAGATAATGAAGAAGAGAAAAGGCCAGCTATTACCAGGTAAGAGCTTAGTTACAGGACATAAACCTGGAAGTAAATTGAGATGATCAGAGTTTTCACTGACCAAGAAAAGAGAAGATAATACTGGGGTGTGGGGCCAAACCTGAATAAAAAGCCCTGAATAAAAGTGGAATTTAAAAAAATATAAAAATAAAAAAGTGTGATATTACTCCTCTTCCATGGATTTTCCTGTTTCCTTTTCACTGAATATGGCATTTTAAGTACATATATGATGGGGAAGGTTTTAGTTTCAGCCATGATTTAAGGATCTGTGGTACCATAGGTTATGTTGTTTCTCCCTGTTTTTTTCCACTTCCTTGGTAGTGATTTCCAGATGAAACATAACATGTTGTTCAGTGCTAAGAAGGAATTGCTGGAACTTTTGATTTCATATCCCCACACATGGCAAAAATGCAACACCTCTTGCTACAGTTCTGCTGGTAGAATCACAAACCCATTTTAGTCCAATTTAAGAAGAAAAAAAGTTTCTTCTTATTACCATTGACACAAATCTCATTCAAGGCTTTTGAGGATAAAAGTCAGCCATTGGGAGCTGCAGCCATGGAAAGTAGCTGTATCCTCACCTTTCTTGGTGAGGCTATTTTATCCAGCATAAAGAAGAATACTTTGCAGCTGAGATTATGGAAGTGTCCAGAATCCTCCATTCACAACTTTGTGACTTATAAACCTAAGGGTGGCCAAACAATCCTTTCTCTCTGTGTAAGAAATTACACTCCCTCCTTACCTAGAAAAAAAAAGGACATGCCAAGGCAGGTAAAAATACATTACACATCTTTGCATTCACCTCAGTGTACCTCGGCTGTTGTCTCCAAGAAGAACAGTTCTCAGAAAGAACTGGCTGCCTGTAATTCAACAGCAATTGTTCTTTTTCCCCATAGAAATAGTTCCTGGTTCAAGCAGGCAGGCAAACATATGCATTCCTTTCACAGAGAGAAACATGCTCTCAGCAGTGCTCAGGTAGGCAGGCAACCAGGCATGAAACTGAAAACACTCAGGCATAGACAAAACAAGTGCAGGCAAATGCAGCCTCAAGTTACCGGGGAAAAAAAGTGTGAGGGAAAAAAAAAAAAAAAAGAGGTTGAGGAGTGTAGATCACAGATCAAGTCCTACTATTTTTACTTTTTTTTTTCACATTCTCAAAATGTTTCCAGCAAAAGCAGGATGATAATTGAGTTATCCCAGCATGGGTAACATTTCCCATCACTGAGGAAAGGAGTCGCAGACTCATTGTCTAACAGTGTATAGCTTGTGACCCCTGGTCCCCACATACGTACACACATAGGGTGGGCTGCAAGTCTTGCCAGCACAGTCCAGGGTAGCGCTGGGTACTGACCTAGATCTCTACAGAATTGAGATGTATCAAAAGGACAGATGAATGAACCTTCATCATCTGAAGATTCATTAAAAAGCAACAATAGGCTATTATTCTTTTAATAGCGAGCAGGCAGGGGACGATGGGAGCACCTCGATGGAGAGGACTAGAATGGCCCAGAAAAAAGGAACAGCATAGAAAGAGACTGATGCAGTGCCAACTTGGGATCTGCTCAGCCTTGACAAGCAAGTGGCTTTGTACCTCCACAGCCTTAAACATCCCTGACTGGTAATGCCTTTGGAGGGGAGACAGAGGGAGATGGAGGGAGGTGAACCATCAGTTTCAGCACCCTCCATGTCACAAGGTAGTGACACGGAGTCTGAGTTGTTTCATAATTTCATTTGCCCTGAGCAACCATCCTACTGAAAGAAATTATAAAGGCATCTGTATGGAGATTTTTGGCAGCCTTTCACATACCTAAAGTTTGGAGTGAAAAAAAAAACCAAACAAACAAAAAAAAAGAATAAGGAATGCCTGCTCATGGGCAGAAAGGCACAATATCAAAACTAAATGAAACAGCTCTGCCAAATGAGGATATTCATCAGCAAATTACATGTTTCACTGGATGTCATAAGAGCCTAGTTCTCCTCAGAGTGACACATTGGTGTCCATTTTTTCCTTTCAGAAAAATACCTGCTTTCATGCCAAGTTAGTTCAGTTTATCAGTCAAAGGGAAATATTTATTTCTAGCAGACATGCAAACACTTTTTGGATCTGATAATCTAGCTGAAACCCCTCTGATTCATGTTAAATTCTGCGTGTGTGTGTGTGTGTGTGTGTGTGTGTGTGTGTGTGTGTATAAAAAACTTCCTTTCTCTCTTTCTTCTGCTTCTGAGTGATTCTTATTTTCACATACTTTTGGTGTCCCTATGGTTTTCTGAAACAGGAGGAACAATAACTATATCTCTTCTTTTCTTCCCAAGCCCAAAGATAAAACTGCTTGTTTCTGTTTAGTTGCTTGTGTTCGTACATATTTATGTGATAAGGGGCAAATGTGCGTCTCACGCATGTGTAAATAAATTACTGAGAGAAAATAAGCTAAGTGTTATCTTTTGTTTTGAAAGCTTTTAGAGTAATGTGGATATTCTTATCTTGTGCAGAAGGGGGCATGATAATGTCCATTATCCTCTGCAAGTTTTGTTGCCTGCGCACACCAGCTTGGTGTTGTTCCATTGTTTCGAAGGACCATAAATGTTATCAGAAGCAGTGGTTAGCAAGGGGCATGCAGTTTCTCAGCAGGTGGGTTTTGAAATTTAGAAATTTAGCAAACCTCCTGATGAGAATTAATGGGAACCAGAACAGAGAACTGAGGAACAAGGTAGCAGGTTTATGTACCAGAGGACAAAAAAAAAAAAATCAATGCCCCATTCAGACCGGAGGCCAAACTGGGAAAAGTCAGCTCATATTCATGATTGGAATCAGCTCTTGCTGGTTTATTTGTGATAGTCCGATCAGTAGGTGAGAGTTTATAGCATCTGTGCTATTTAGTGAGACTTAATTTAGAGGTGAGCATGTAATGGCCTTTTTTTGTGGTGCGTGATTATCATCAGATGAGGTATTGAAAACCTTTGCTGCTCTCCAGTTAATGCAGGCTTTGGAGCCAGTGAATATGGCTGTTCTCCTGTCTACCAACTCTAATTTTTGTGCTAATTGAATTGGATAGAAAAAAAAAATCATTTCAGTTCTTCTTTCAGGCTTTTTCTTTTTTCAAAACCCAGAGATTGCCTGTAAGGCCACCCTGCATGTGGGTGTTGATCTCCAAGCTTTGTTCTCAGGGGCATAGAAGCAATAGAGAGACAAGCAGTTCAGAAGTATCTGGCAAGCTGTTATTTAGCCAGCAGTTTTAGTCATTCTGAATGAGCCTGAGAAGAATCTAGTCTGCTTTTCTATAGCAAATTTCTGGTCTATTTTTTGTTCATCTGAACTCTCCGTGAATGCTCACAGTTATACCAGTTCAGGGCAAGACCAAGCAGAGAACAGCAAGAAGCATCAACATATAGTCTATTTGCCATCAGCTGCTGTAATGCAGAGCTGATGTATCTCAGATGTAGAAGTACCACCTGCTTCAGGACTGGTGGAAATCAGGAGTCCACAGCCCTTTAAGAGGTAAAGGGAGGCTCAGCGCAGCAGCAAAGCATGGGTCTAGCTCTCCAGGTGCTGGTAAGGTCTGTTCTGATATATATTGCTTCCAGATGAGCCAGTCCAAGGGCTATGTTCCCCTGTGTTGGGTTTACATAGTAAAATTTTGCTGAGGCATTAGATGTGAAGTGAGAGGAGATGCAGGGTTGAGAAGACACTAAAAGCTGACCTCCCCATATTGGACAAATTTAGCTTCAGCCAGCTGCACAACACACCTGCTGTTGCCCAAATCTGAGCCCATGATGCCACCCAGTCGATGCTGGTGGTGCTTCTGTGATAATGCATTTCAGAAAGAGTGAAAAATTGCTGCACAGCAGCTGTGAGAAAGAGGTGTGAGAAAAAATGTGAGAGAAGGAGCCCTGCAGACACCAAGGTCAGAGAAGGAGTTATGGGAGGTGCTCCAGGCACTGGACCAGAGATTCCTCTGCAGCCTCTGGAGAAGACCATGATGAGGTAGGCTGTCCCTTTGCAGTCCATGGAGGACCCCACGCCAGAGCAGGTGGACATGCCCTGAAGAAACCTGCAGCCCATGTTGAGCCTATGCAGGAGCATTTTCCTGGCAGCAGCTGTGGTTTATGAGAGGCCCATGCTGGAGTGGTCTGTTCCTGAAGACTACCTCTGCAGAAGGAATGCATGCTGAACTGCAGCCCATGGGCAGGACTATATCCCTTGGGTAGAATTCCCATGCTGGAGCAGAGAAAGAGCATGGGGAGCATGGGTAGGAAGGATCAGAAGAGATTAAACGTTATGAACTCACTACAACCATTGTTTTCCATATCCCTGCACCACTTGTAGCTACGAGTCAGGAGACTCCCTGCCCTATCTTGAGCCTTTTCATGTTTTTCCTCCACTCCCCCTCCCCCCTACCTGTTAAGGAGAGGGAATGAAAAAGCAGCTGGGTGGGCACATTGTGTCCAGCCAAGTTAACTCCCTGTATTCCTGAGGTTCTGTGTTCCAAGAGATGTCCAGACAATGCCAGTCAGGTCAGCATAGGCATTTCTGCCCTACTGCTGTAAGAATACAGCTGTATTGTATCCACAGCCAAAGTGGCATTAGAAGCAGAATTCAGCTATGTTCAGGTGGCACTGCGCCCAAGTAAGTCCGACTGGTTATAACGTAGGCTGCAGATACAAACTTGGCTGTCTTTTAATTCCTTACACAAATCCTAATTTTCCAGAAATGAAGGTCTGGCTACACTTCTGAACAGACCTTTCTGAAAATACTTGCAGTCCAGTGGTGCAGAGATTCTTAAAAGAAAATACATTAAAGCATTGTGATATACAATGTAAATAAATATAGATATAAAACAAATGCATTGAGCTGTAGCAAAGCTGCAGAAGGCAGCTTACAATTAAATGAGAAATAAAACCAAGGGGAATTCAGTAATTCATTTTAAAAAGCAAGTCATGATTTGAGTACAATGTCACATCATCTGCTTCATTTTAGAATCTCGCTGGGAAAGTTTCCCCCAAGCAAGAAAAAAAAAACCCAAAACCCCAACAAAGTAATAATTCACAAATGCTATTAGCCCCATCAGTGTTTCAGTAGTCTCTGACTGCTAAACAATAACTGTTCTTAATTTGGGGTGGGAAAGGGGAAATTGATAATGACACTGAGCAAAAGTGAAGATGTAATACTGATGCTAACTGGGCTCACTACCTGCCTTGGGTTGGTTAGGGTTAGGGTTAGATTTTCAGGAACACAATTTCTGGTTTTTATAGTTTCAAAGATTTTTTTTATTATTTGTCCAATATCCCTAGCAAGCCTAACTAGGTGCTCCATGTTCACTCTATAAATACAAAACAGTCTTCCCTGGAGATTAGGTACCAGTAACCTCACAGCAACTCAAAGCACAAGGGAAGGGAAATAGGAGTGCAAAGGACTATATTCAGACCACATATCTCATGGTACTTCAAACCAAGGAGAGCACTGAGAGTCCCCCTGCTGTAAAGAGCTGCTGGATAATTGTGTAATCATAGAATTGTAGAAAAAGATGTCACTGGAGGTTGTCTGGCCTAACCTGCTTGAAACAGGGCTGACTTTGAAGTTAGGTCACACTGCTCATGCCCTTTCCAGTCAAATTCCAAATATATCCAAGGGCAGAGACTCCATAGCCTAGATGCCTTCATGACCCTCTGCCAGTTTAACAATGTATCTCTTGCAACAAGAAGTTCAAAATCAGACATGGTACACCAGAGGCAATCTCAAAACTGCTGAATAGAGGTCTAACACTTTAGCTAACCTGATGACTGAATTCCTGTTAATGGAGCTCTACATGGGGTTAGGTAGAATGTACTGCTGCCTAATGTTTAGTTTGCCCATCAAGACACGCAGGCTCTTCTTGGGCAAGGCACATTTGCCAATAAAAACACACCAAAGAAGACAAGTATCTCAGCTTTTTCCTCATCCTTTGTCCCATAGGCAGCAGCAAGCTCTCATTTTCTCTAGTATTCCTTCTTCTGCCAAAGTTCTCATAGGGCTTGATACCACTTTCACATTGCCTGTTGTAATGCCTCATTTCGGTCTCATTGGGTGGGTTTTTTCTATTCCATTACACGACAGAGTGCACATCGTGAGTGTTGCCTAAAGAAGCATGCCACAGAGTAAGCCACTGGTGGAGACTGGAATAGCACCCTACCCTCTCCCTTATCCCATTCTTTCTCTCCCGTTTGGAATTGTCTGTGACTTCTTTGTGAAAACGGTGCCTGGGTTTGTTAAACTGAAGATGCATTATCAATGGGTATCCAGGGGATACACAAACCAATGCAACTTACAGCCACACCTTCTGCACAGTTCTAGTTTGCAAATCCCACAAGCAGTCATTCCTTACATCAGCATGGGTAGCACATCTGTATTCCTTCTGGATATAACAATAAGTCATTGAAGAGCTCCAGGAGGCTCCTTCAGTGTCTTTCAGCTCACATCATAGTTTTCTATTTCTCAGGGGCTGGCTCTGGGTCCCTTTTATAACATGAGTAGCAGTTACAAATATTAGCATCTCCGATCATGAAAGAAATCCTGTTTCATAATATTCTCTGCCTAACATAATTGTTCCAAATGTTTAAGAAGCAGCATAGCTTTTCACTAAAGAATTGTTTGCTGGAGAAAAGCATTTGAACTGTTCATTGATGACCATACAGGCTGGTCTCGTAAGTGAAGTGATGCTTTATGTATTATTCTTTTTTATATACAGTTTTGGCAAGTAGAGGAATAACAAGAAAGTATTTCAAGCTCTGGACAACATGTTACTGACATATGTAATTTTCTGATGACTTTGCTAACATCAACTTGCAGAAACATTGTTATTATTATTTCTGCCTCGGTAAGCAATCCAGTCCTGGATTTAGCTGCTTTGTGTGGGTTGTGGTTGTTTATTGATGCTAATGGAGATTAGAGACCTATGAAAAGCCCAGTAAGATACTTCACAGTAAAGAGTTCCAGTCTGGTGTGTTATATAGGTTTCAACAGTTTCTCTATAATATTTAGCACATACTAATATAAAAGTTGAGCATGATCTGATTTACAAATATACCTTTACAGTAGTATCATAAAAATGTATGAGCATATAAAATGAAAAGGAAAGGGAGAGGAGCATGTGTATCTTAATAGACCAAGTACAAAAAAAATTGAAGTATATATTCCATTGCTTAAGGCAGAGTAATAATAAAAATAAAAAAAAAGAAGTAGAATATCTTTAGACTAGAAATGACCTGTCAACCTTAACCATAAACTGAAAACAAAGTCAGAAGTATAATTTCTAACACCAGGCATTACATACTCCAACCACAAGTGTCAGACTTTTAATAAAAAGCAAATATATTATTTATTAGACTCCCTAAAAGTCTAGCCAAGGGTAATTTATACACATGCACTTATGCATGCTCAAGTATGCATGTCCTAATAGGTAAACATGGTCAAATAAGGAAAACAAAAGAAGTATTCTGTACATTTCAGAGGGAAAGGCAGGTTTTGCTTCCTCCTGAGTAATTACTAACTATTGAGAAGAAAAGTTTTTGATCGTGAAAACTGTAACAGGAATCAGGAACTTCTAAAGTGCACCAACACTGATCTCTAAGCCTCTTTAACATTGTTTCTGAGAACATAAATGTTGAAGCTGAATTCATGTCCTCTGCTTTTTACCTTTCCATAGTTAAAGCATTTGAGTTGACCTAGGCTTTCAGAGGATCAGCAAGAAGCTATCCTGAAGTCTCTGGAAATGGCTCAGCTATCCATGGACAATTGAGGGCTCTGATTACTCAGATAGCTTTCCAAAGAGAGGTGAGGTGAATCCAGGTGAACGTCTGTACAACCATACTTCATATGTTCTGATATTCTTACTACAGAAAGGTTCATTCCCTTTAAAAAAACTAAAATATCAAAAGTTGCATAAGGAGCAATATGTACTTTAACACCTATTCGAGTTTTTCTCCAGAGCTTATTTGCTAACTTATTTGAAAGACTCCAGATGACAGAGGTTGACTTTCCTACCTAGACTCATTACTCCTTTCTCTGTAGTACTGGCCCATTGATTACAGTGGGGATTCACTGGTGTAAATGAGAATTTAGTCTGCAGTGTTCATATAGTGCAATGTTACAGCAGAACTTTTTGCGTCACTACACTGAAAGTCATCTTTAATAAAGAGACATATTTTAGA
This sequence comes from Heliornis fulica, assembly GCA_013399135.1. Lineage (NCBI taxonomy): Eukaryota > Metazoa > Chordata > Aves > Gruiformes > Heliornithidae > Heliornis > Heliornis fulica. Next base: position 388,647 of record VXBZ01011778.1, read on the forward strand.
TTTCCTATCAATTTGATTTCAAAAATCCACTTAATAAATGACATATTTCTTTGTTAGAAGTCAAAGGAGACAGTGTCTCCAGAGCTTAAAAAAACACTCATTACTCAAACTTGTAATTGTTGGTTATTATGGAATTAACCTCATAGTAAATTTCGACTCAAAAGCAATTTCTTGTAATGCTTATAAACGTCTTTTTTGAAATCTTGAAAAACCATGTGTAGACTGTTTTTGAGAAAACAGGTTGCTATCAATAGTTTTAGCACTAATACACTTTCTAATGAGTTGAAAAGTATTACAAGTATTACTAATCCTGCTCCTGCTAATTCCATAAATAAGTTCAGACAGTACACATAAGGGCAAATGCATTGCCTTTATATTGGCTTCAGCTGGGAAAATACACCTGTCTTTCTTTTTAAGGTGCTCTTATCCTCCTCAAATACAGCAGACAGAAGCTGGAATTGGGGGTTTGGGCATTCTTTGTAGAAGGACAAAATAAATTGTGTTCGATTTCCATGACTGATACCCAGACACCTTAAGAGACTAGGATACCAGAAATAGCATCCATGACTGTCTAACAACAGGATTTTTACTCCAACAAAGCAAAGTTATTTGTCTATAAAAGGAAGAGAGAAATATTTTAATGAAGTCTCCATTGCTAAGTGTTCTTTTTTTATGGTGCTACTTGGCCTTTTGCGAGAGCTCCCCTGTAGCCCTAATGCATTTCTTGTATAACAGCTCAGCTGAACAAAAAGGGCTAGATATAATGCATTACATGACCTCCACAAATTCATCCCTTTTATGGGAATAAAATAAAATAAGTAGCAATGTAATTACATCTGACATATCCAAAAGATTTTTGGAAGAACAGCAGCGTTTATTATACTTGTTAGTTTACGTCACATTCTGATTTATTTTTCAAGTAATATGTTATATAGGTTTATAAACTACTTAAGGTGGTGGTTATTTTAAGGATTAAGTAAATCTGCTCAATCTCTTAGCTACAAGCTAAAATGCATCAACTACTTGGGTTGTCATGAAGTTTTGATTGTCTTTAGTGCCTCTCCAGCACTATTTAGGGCCCAGTCTTACTGAAGCAAACACAGACACTAACAGGAATTTGTCACCACTGTTTCTTTCCTACACTTTGATGAACTCTATTTCAAGAAACATAACTATATTGACTGGGTTTGTTTGATTGCTCATTTTAAGTAGTTGTACAGTTATTGTATCAGGACAGAATGGATGTGGATGAGCTGAGTCACTGTCTTCCAGACACCAGCAACTACCCCCTAAAATATGGTCACAGATCAGTCTCTTCTCAGAGTAGGGACAGTGTGCTCTCCCTGTGGGATACCAGCAGCACTGAGTAGCAAACATGCTGGAGGTACAGCCACCTGGTTGTATGTCTCTTCCACCTACTCTCTGAGCTGATGGGATGAAATACAGTTTTTGTCTGGGGCCTATGCCCAGCCTTGAGCTAAAGCTGGTCAATCTCTTGTCCTCATACACATGTCTATAATAGTTCCTGATGAACCCTGCCCATTGTCCTATGTTCTTTACTCTCTCTGTGAGGTTCTTCCTGTGTTATGCATACAGTGGAAGAAAGATTTATACGAAGGCAGTATCCCAAAGCCTGTAGGCCATGATCCTACAAAATGGAATTTAAGATCAAATGACTGAGCAGTAGTTCTTATTAATGAGAGGATAAAAGATTTTCAGATGAATGGAAAAGATGGAACATTTTTTTGGCTGGGGAGTGGAGGGGAAAAGAAAAGCGGAGTAATATAAAATCAGAAGGTGAAAATACAGATCAACCGTGCTCTGACTGTTGGCAGAAAGGAATTGGTGCTTTATTCCCTAAGAAGCTTCCATTAATTTGGTCCTTTTTATTCTTTTTTTGTGCAAGTTGACGTTCTGTGTGTATTTTCTCCATTCCTTCCCACTCCTTCAGAAGAGGAACAGGCCAGTGATATACTCGCATGCCTACTTGTTATAGATAATAATGTTCGTAACAGAAAATAGAGATCTTCCAACTTCTAGGGCAAATGCATTTAGTGGTTAATACTGGTGAGCACATGAAAGAAAGAAAGGTCTGAGGAGAGGGCTTGAATTGCCATCTGACATATGAGTCTGCAGTAGCACAATTTTGAGTACAAAGATAGGAATTCTCTCCTAATATTTACAATCAAAATTTGCCCTGCTTTGAAAGCAATGAAAAATGGTTTAGTGGCTTTTTAGCTGTCTTACCACGCAGAGCTGATCTATGCTCCTCAGCACAAGTAACCCTGAAATCTTAGAGTCTAAGCATACTAGCAGGCTGAAGGATGATCTAAAATATATCAGAGGAAAAAACAGCAAATATGACAGGAGTGACAGTAATAAGACCACACGATTATTCAGTCTGGGATGCTTGAAATAGTTTTACTAGCTCTGTGAAAATTATTAGTAGTTCATTTTTTGTAGTGCTAGGAGGAATCCTAATCATGGAAATTAAAAACAGGATGAGAATGGCCACTACTACGCATTTTTGCTGTTGCTGTGGAGTAGATGTATGCCCCACCTACCTCCTCCCCGTCTTCCCAGCTCTTCCCCTAAGAAGGACGCTACAACTGCAGCTGTGGTGGGAAGAAGTTTACTGAGAAAGGGATGCAGCAGAGATCCAAGGAGAATCTCTGGTCTGGTACTGAGTGGAGTTAGGCAGGGTGCCAAGGACCAGTACAAATGTGGGAGTAGAGCATATTCTGAAAATGCGTGGGAAAATATGGGAGGTCTCTAGCAGAAGATAATCAATAGGAACTATGCAAATTACCTTAGTAAGTAACGTGCCTTATCACCACAAGAAACCGCATTAACACCGGCACTGGTGGGGTGTCCTCTGCAATCAGATATAGGTTGTGAGCCAGATCCCAAACATCAGATACTTACAACTAAGAGCAGGTGAATTACACTGTTGTTGAAAGCAGAGAAATCAGAATGCTGTCGTCATAAAAAGTTATACTTCAGTCTAAAATATTACTTTTGAAAACATTACCCTTGAAAAAATTCAACATCTCTGATTTCCAGTGACCCAGTGTGTTAAATCTCTGTGCTAAAAGTCAGTTTAAGAGTCCTTGCAATCATGAGATGACAACTCCCATCTCCCAGAAGTCACTTCTGGAGGTAAGTGTGTGCAACATGACACAACATGCCCAGCACTGATGTGCAGCCATACCCATCACTCCTCTACCTCTTGTATCATGTCACAGCTCGAGGCCAGTGGGTCATTTCTTCACCGGTTTCCCTAGACACACATCTTCTGTACAGGGCTTAAAACCAGTGGGGACCCAGGGGGCAACTGTCAGGCAGCCCCAATCCATTTCATGGAAAAGCAGTACTGTGAGGTACATCATCTTTTCTGCACCAGGAATGAAGCACTGACTGCCTTCACCCAGGAAGCCTACTCCATCCCCATAGCTATGCAGTTATATGTGGGCACAAACAAGAAAGTACCTATAATAAGAAAGTCAAGGAGAAAGGAAGGAAAACAGTGTTCAACACACTGAAAACAACAAACCTGGCAGAGAAAAGGACAGAAGACTTGCTGTAAAAAGGTCTCTAAAAAGAGATTTATACTCAGTGAGAAGCAAAACTAATTGAAAATGCATAAAAAGGAGAGGGTTTGGTAGTGCTCATTAAATTGGGCCTGTTGTTGTACAGATAAAAAAAAAGCAGTTTGAACCAAAAGGTTGAGTAGAAATTTAAAATCCAAGGACAAAATTTTCAGTGAATGGCACAGGCAAAATTAAGCATAAAGGTTGTCATATATTGGTTATAGTTCCTGATTGATTTGACAAACAGAAAGGTAAATACATTGAATATAGTTATACTTGGAGATGGGCAGAGACTGTTAGATTATTCTGTGATGCTGTTGTGGACCTAGAGGTCAAGCTGGAGAGAGTGGCTCAGGAAATAATCTTTTAGCTGTGGTCTGAGTGCCGGTCAGGAGGATCTTTGCTTGCCTAGTTATTGTTTACTTCAAGAGGTCCAAAAACACAGCCTGCAAGGCCAAGATAAATCATCTGCTGTATATTGCTTTTATAGTGTTTTCAATTAACAATGTGATTCTAACGGTTCACGGTAGGTCAAAGAAAGCTGGTGTGTGGTTCAAAATGTTCAGGAATCACTGCTTTGGGGAATTCACTGCTTGGTGGATAAGCAGAAAGAGCCCTTATTTGCCGCACAGCAATTATTACTGAAAAGGCAACTTTTACAGCGCTTCCATGCTGACGGTCTGACATACCACAGTGTTTCTCTGAGCATGACACACAACCTTTGGAAGGAGAAAGAATTACAGTGGAGGTATAATATTAATGATTCAGAAAGTCTCGTGCCACAACCCTGAGCACTGCAGTATCTAATTATTAGGCATAACGATTTGCACACAGGCTGTGCCAAAAAACAACGGGAGAATTAGACACCTAAAAATGGAATCTGCCCTCTGGGGAAGGTCAGTGTGAGCCAGTTGGTGGGAAAAATGCCAAAGTAGTGCTATGGGACTTAATTCCTATTCCCATACAAAATCCAGATCCGTGCTACAACGAGGGCTACATCTGCCAGGAACACATACGGAGCCATTGTCTTAGGTGAAACACGTTTGTCTTTCAAAATCTGAAGAAGACAGAGGGTAGGATAAGGCTTTTCTTCCAGCAGGCGGGGCAGGGGGCACAAGTGCTCCCTCTGAATTCCAGCCTCCATGTTTAGTGCAGTTGAACCAATCATGGCGAGCTGGGATCAGAAAGTTTTTCTATGTGAAGAATTTGACACTCCATGAAGGCTCCAGTCTCCAAAGGTTTTAATGCTGTTGGTGGGTATTTTCTCTATGTCATAATTTGATAATCAAAATTAATTAGCTAAAAAAACATAAATACAAGACTTCTGGTAGCTGTAGTTTGGCTGTTCACTTAAAACAGTACCAAATTTGAAGCTTTGCTTGCTGAATATTTCAGCATTTAATGAAACATAGGCTGCATGGGAAGAGATTGAGAAAGCCTCTTCCTAGCATTCCTTATAACATTGTTTCTTGAGTACACATGGAGTATCCACACTCATATTTCTCTTGGAAGAGAAGTGTCACACGACCTTCCAAAATACTTGCTTTTACCATTGGGTATCTGGCAAATTTTCCACAAAGCTCCAGACTTGTTTTAACGCACACTGAAATTCTACAGAGTTCGTATTTTAAAATGTTGTGGAAAGGTTGTCTGGCAGTCCAGAAACTCCATTTCTGAGAGATAGATAAGAAAATTCAGGCATAATTAGTGTTCTCTAAAAAGTTAAGATTTTGAAAGGGCTGTGGTACAAAGGTTTTAAATGTTGTGCACAACAGAGACATTTTTCTAAAATGGAGAAAGCACGTGGAAAATTTGCTCCTTTAGTACCTGTGAAATGAAGGGCAGCGGTTTGTGTTAATAAGCATTACGCCTGAATGGCTGAGAGGATTGCTGGAGAGATACAGAGATACAGTTGTGGGACATGAATTCAGTTAGGAATGGGGTTAATAGTGGCAGAAAGTCATTACTCTGTTGTTGCCTTTTGTAAATGTTTAGAGATTCGTTGGTGACTTGTGTCGAACAACTAGCAAACAAGAGGTCACATTACAAAAGGCACTATCAAAACTGGCAGAGGTAGGCAAACCCATTTCTACAATTTCTAACACGATGGTACCTCTCCATATCCAAAGTTATCCATTCAAAGCCATGTCAACACTCAAAGCTGGTGTGATGAAGCATTCCAAAGCCCACACTACACTGATGGAGAGAGGACTTTAGCCTCCTAACCATTGATTCCATGAGTAATAACTTAAAAATTATCTATCTAAATTATGCCAAGTATGTAATGCCAAGCTTTTACATCCTGTGTCTGGCAGCTGGGAGGGTGAGGGTTAAGCTGTCCACAGGCAGGCCAGCTCAAACAGGCTTTTGGTTTCTTTACAAGAAAGGGAATATAGCTACGCTCAGCTAAAACGAATTGCTCTGCCAGGAAACTTTAAGAGGACTGAATGCTATAACATCCCCTCCTTCTTCCAAGGTTTGGGGTGATTTAGCACTGATAGAAAGCTGAGTTGTGGAGAGTCTTGAGTGAACTCAGAAGAGGCTTTTGTTTCTTCTAGATTTGAAGTATGTGAGTTGTTTCATTTTTTCCCCTGGACTGAGCTCAACAAGCTCAGAAATCCCTGAAAATTGGAAAGAGCAAAAAACACAATTAGACCAAGCAAAAAAATAGTAAATACTCTGTTGCAGCTAGTGACTTCCATTGATGTATTTTGTTTTCAAATATATTCTCAATAGAAAGGCATAAAAAATGTCATGAAGGAGGAAAGAGTTGAATTTGAGAGGCAAAATAACAGTAGATGTTCCCAGAAAAATTACTCTCTTGACTCCTAGATAGAAATGGACACTGAGATCTTGGACTATGATTAATCTAGTGCACAAAAGTTGTACAGAATATTGTTACTACTTTAAAAGGAAACTTCTTAGTCTTATCTAAGTGTGTGTGTGTATATACATACATACTGTGTGTATATATATACATACGCATGTATAAATATATAGTGGAGTAGTTTTTGTTCTTACTTTACAGATTTAGAGTTAGCATTAGAGAAAAATTAACCGAAATATTCGATATTTAGAAGAGAGCCCTAGGGCAGTAGGCCAGTAGCAGTGTCACATTCACTAAAGCTACCTTGTGTTTTTCCGCTTTGCCTATAGAAACGTGAAAATAATACTGGTCCACAGGTGGCTGTGTTGGCAAGCAAATATTCACTTGGTCTAATTGGCCAGTGCTGATTGTGACACAATAGCCTATTTTCAATGAAGTGAAAAAAAATCAAAGTAAAGCAAGTAGTAGGAAGAAAGTTGAGAGGGTGAGGAGTTCTGATTATTTAAAAAGAAGAAAATAATTATGGTTATTGTTTCAAGAACACTTGAAATATTTTTACTATGACTATTTTAACATCTTAAAGTCCGGTCTTATCTGATGGGATTAAGTATTTTTAGTTACAGGACATGCCAAAGGGAGAAGACAAACCTGCACTGCAGACTGGGGACTTTGTTTAGTACTTCACTTGAAAAATAACAAAATAAGGAATTCCAAATTTGCTGGGAATCATCCCTAGGTCTTGATCTGCCCATTAGAGTAGCATTAATGTCAGCAGTGGCTGAAACCACTGTCAGTCAGAGTTTTACTTGATTGTGGGAGCAGCTGGATTTGCTTCCCAAGCGAAATTAGTTCACTGATCTCAGTGCTGTGCCCAGTAGCTGTCACAAAAAAGGCACGGCTGTCCTTGCAAACTTCGGCAGTGCTTTTCTAGTGTTGATATGATTTATACTTGGAGCAGTTTGACCTGATGGCTAATATATACTCAAGAGAAATTTAGGAATGGATTGGCAGATCAATGCTTTGTTTTGACTTCACTGCTATTTAGCACAAGTATTGCAACTGAAAGAAAATCTGTAGGAGAAATTAATTGCATAACATTTCCAGCAATATTTCTGAGATGAAACAAGAACACCAAACCCAGGCTGTACCTAATCACACCACTAATAGGAAAATGCTCCCCTCGCCTCCAATGAAGCAAGGTAGCACTCCAAAACATATCCCTGGGCTTCAGAAAGGAGCATTTGAATCTGCGCCGAAATCTTTGCTTCTCAGCTCAATCATAATTTTAGTCATGACTCTGAAATAGTTTTAATAAACTGTGTGCTCCCAGAAGTGTGCAGAAACACTGTGGTTTGTCATCTTCATGTACTGCTGAGGTGTCTGAGAGAACAGCACACATCCACAAAAGAAGGCCAGGCAGAGGAGACGGGTGATATTTAGCTTTGGAGTCACTTCCCAGGGAGGATGTGTCAAACCCTCATCCATCCTCCTGGGATCACTGGAGTCTGGGGATGGACTCTCTTTACAGTCAAACTTGGCATAGTCAATAAATTCCATGCTGCTCATGTGTACCACCTCTAATAGGTCTTTTAATCAGTCTTTACTAGGTGCTATGGCAAGAGCCTCACTTGAAAGCTCTGCCCATCTTTCACCCCTCACTTTTAATGTGAAGAGGGACTAAAGAGGGTGGTACTTTTGAAGGTGAGATTTTTTATATCCTGATGTTCATGTTGCTTCCAGATAGTTAACCAAGAAGGAACTGCTGAAATATCTTTATATTCTGTAGTATTTCTATAAATTCATTTAAAATGCTGAGCATTTGGGATTGGTATGCATTCATCATGGTATAAAACAGTGTCTTTTAACTTTGTATTGCCTTTTTTGTCCAGTTCTCCCAAGAAAGGGTTTTCTGGAAGAACAATGACAACAACAACAACAACAACAACAACAACAACAACAACAACAACAACAACAACAACAACAACACAAACAAACAAAAAACAAAGAAACAAACAAAAAAAACCAACAAAAAAAGAAACGGGAAATAAAAAACCCACCAACCCCCCCCCCCAAAAAAAAGGAATTGCATTCACACGACTAACAAAGATGTGGTTTTTTTAACCTGTATGTTGGTACAGATCTAGGAGTGGAGTTTTTTCCTCTTGTTACCACAGGTGCTGTGTGTGATCTATGCCCTTTCACTGATCATTTGGTAAGGATTATGTTGTGTTGATCATCAAAACTCCCATGCCATAAGCCTAAAAGCTCTTCTTCCTCTCAGAGATAGAGATCTGAGAAGTAAGGCAAATATTACCAACTCCCACCAATAAAGATTTAGGCAGAGAAATAACAGGGTTGGGAAATCACATATTAACATGGTGAATAATGATGGCCTGCTCTCCAAGTTGGCACCAGAAAAACAAGCTATACTGAACTTGCACATACTTCTGAAAGCTGTGTGCGGTTCTGGTCTTGCTTCCTTGAAAGGCATCAGAGAAGATTCAGAAAAAGGCAAAAAAGTATGATCAAATTTAGGGAGTAGAATCTCTATGAGCTGAGTACAGCTTGTCAGGCTAGAAAAGAAATAAGGTTAAAATGTATGAAAACCCAAGTAGCAGAAGGAGGGTGGCTACAGATCAAGTACCAGCTGCCTTTTTGAATACAAGGACCTGGTTGGGGGCATTATATGAAGAAAGGAACTGTAGTCAGAACAGTCAAAAGACACTGACCAAAGAACCGTCAAACAGTGTTATGAATGACAAAAAGCATGGATTTAAGGGGACAAAACCAAGCCCATGGAAGTGCTATCCACCAAGGATCACTAACTGCAAAGAAACTTCAGTTCTGACACTTCTTGAGTCACTTGTAACTGATTGGGGGATGGAAGAGCATTTAAAGATATTACAATGTGTATTTAGCCCTCTGTATTTTTTCTTTACGTATTCACTTGCTTCAGGTTAAATTTTGGTGACTGAACACTAGGATAGGTAACGCTTTGATCTGACCTATTATTGGAATTTTTTTTATTAATTTCTAAGCCTTGAAAAAGCTGGTCACTTCATCCTATGTATGTGCTCTTGTGTAGGCATGTGCACTGACAGAACTGTTGAAAAATTAGGTCCTGACTAAATAAATAATATAAATCATCGAATTTTAGGAGCAAAGACCTTGGAACATTTTCTCTTAGGGAAGTAAGTCAGAATTGCAGAGTAAAGATCAAATTCTCTCTTCCTCCATCCCTCCCTTCTTGTTCTTTGAGTTACTCTAGGCTTCACATAAAATAGAATGAAAAAAACCCGAAATGTCTACATCAGGCCCCAGAAAATGCGAAGTATCTGAGTCACAGAGGAAAAGTATATTCTTCCTGTGATCATTTGTACCATCTTATGAATAATTATCCAGCCAAGCATTTATTCTCTGCTTATCACCATGGCATCTTAAAGAACGGAAATTCGGAAATAATGCAACAAAGTAATACATGAATTGGATGTTGATTAGATATAGTATTCTTAGGACTAAAGATAGTTTTAAGAAATGAAGATCATTTCTCAGTCACACACAGTGGTGTTTTTAAGATAGAATTAGCTCCTAAAAAACAACTCAAATACTTTTCAAGATGGCAACGTACATGTTGGATACTTAAGGTGACGCAATTTAAATGTTTATTTTGAAATTCCACTTAAACTTATTACCAGTAACATTTTAAATTATCTACTGTTGGATGTAATGCTGAAATAAATGACTAATTAGTGTCTACTTGCCAGCATTTAGTCACCAAGCAGCCTGGAAGCTCTAGGGAGCAACTTCATAGCAATTTACTGCACCCTCCTTAGACAAGGACACCATTTTGCAATTGTCAGGTATAATTTGATGACTCTATAATACCAATTTACACGTAACACTTCTTTTTTTCTGCTCTCAAATATGGATAGTTTCTGTTCTTCACTGATGGACTTTATTTACATGGTCTCAGAGTGTTTAACTGCTATTTGCTCCCTTGCAGCGTATCTGCTTAGATCTAAAGCTAACCTTATTGCAAAGGGTGTTAATTGATATTGGTTTATTCACACATCCCTGCTTCTGATAGCACAGAAGCAGGGATTAACTACTCACTCCTTTCTGGAGCATGTTGCAATCTGGCTGATTAATTTTATTCCTGACATAGAGTCCTCATTTTGCTGTATTAACCATAAAACCACACCTAATACATGGTAGATATATCACTGCATATGCATTTCCATCACAGAAGCTGCGGCTAGGAGCCTTGGTTCTGAGGTAGGTTCTGAGCCACAGGCAGGACCACCAACCTCCAGGCCTGGACCTAGACAAGGTTGCCCAGAGCCCCATCCAACCTGGCCTTGAACACTTCCAGGGCTGACCAAGACCAGCTTTCCTTCTGTGTCTCTTACCTTATTCCTAAAAAATCATCTGATACATTCAGAAATATTCTCTCTTTTCTAAAAACAGTCATGTTCATTTCTGCTTCTGAAATCTGGGCAGGGGGAAAGAGCCCCAAAATGTCACCTCAGTAGAACACTGGCATAACTGCAATGTAGCTGTCAGGAGTCGACGCTGGTACTTTAGCCCCCATACAACATGAACCAGACATTGTATTCTGGGGTGCTTTGCAACAGCTCNTTATTTATCTGGATCTCTGCCTTGACTGGAAGAACCCAGGAGTGTTTCTTTGGACAAGTCTTTTTTGTGTGGAAAAGTTCCTTTTTTTGACCTCTAAGCACTAAAGCCTGCTTTTCCTAAACCACTCAATCTTGTATAACAGCCCTGGTGCACAAACAAAAAAAAAAAAAAAAAAAA